>CAMQGK010000277.1:0-265000 GCA_947000775.1 Pterois miles | reverse complement strand
TCAGATCTACACATTTTGTCTCATGTGTGGTCCAAAATTATGATTACTGTAAAGACTAATTTGTGCCTGTTTGTGTTCCTGTTTTCCCCAAATTATTCCTGATGTAGAGCTCTTGTTATGCAGGTGATAGATAACTGTCCATTTGGTTTTATTAGTAAAAAGTGTACCCATCAGGATGTGAGTGAGGATCCAGGCAAGAACATTTCACTACAAGTCCAGACCTTTATATGTTCCGTTGGTCTAGGGGTGCAACTAATCAATTAATCTGCTGATTATTTTCTTAATTCATGTTTTTCCTTCTTTGATAAAATGTCAGCAAATTTTGAAAAAAGCTGGCGTAATCAGACCAGTTGTTATGTCAGAGCATCCATCTGCAACCACTTATCTCGGTAGGGGTCTACAGGGGTGCTGGAGCTGATCTCAGCTGGCATTGGGCAAAGGCGAGGTACACCCTGGACAGGTTGCCAGACTATCACAGGGCACATAGAGACAGACAACCATTCACACTCACATTCACACCTACGAGCAATTTAGAATCATCAGATAACCTAACCTGCATGTCTTTGTACTGTGGGAGGAAGCTGGCAAACCTGGAGAAAACCCACGCTAACATGGGGAGAACATGCAGACTTTACACAAAAGAGCCAGATTTGAACCCGTTTTATTAGAGCAACAGTCCAAAAACGCTCAAATAGTCACTTAAAGGAAGAGTCATAGGTGCAGTTTGTGTTGGTTCAAGGGGCTTACTGAACCCTTTAGAAATGCGTCTTGTGTTTTTTTGTAATAACGCAGAACTAATAATTTATTATAATGATGAATAATGTCAACCTTGATGTGTCTTCTTGACAGAATAAAAAACAGCGAGATAAGAAGATAGATTTGTGGTCTTTTAATTTACTTACAGCCTAAAAAACATCAGACACTGTTAAATATGCACTTCTGTGACGCCATGTAAACAAACCACGTACTTATCAGCTGTGTGGTGAAGATTAGATGAAACCACTTAAACATGTGTGAGTAGTACTTGCCCTCCTCTGACGTGTGTTTTTTGTAAACAGGAAACACAGGTTTTATATTTTGATTTTTACTGTAAATCATATACGATGCAGCCAACAGTAGCCTATGTAAACTTTCAGGATCTCCCTCCAGCCGGCTGTCACCTTATTTAGGTGTTTGTAATGAAATGAGGAGGTATTGTATCGAGACCTTCGTATTTCAACTTCATAAATCAGCTGCTTTTCATCAATTGCAGCCTTGTCAAAGCGAGCGACAGTAATGAATAGAAACGGTCCAACAAAAGTATGGCTCAAAACGGCACACCGTGCAGCACCCGTGGCCAGTTAGGAGTCGGACATTCCAGCAGAAAACAATGCAGTCAAACTGATTTCATCACCTACGCTTGTAATATGTTTGGCTATGCGCATCCCAATACAGTAGAGCTCTCTGTGTTGTATACTCATATTATATTCCTGCTAGATTTCTTTTTGTGAACCCCAACCTTAAAGTTCAAACTGCACCTGTGGGAAGAGTGTGTGACATTTTGTGGGATCTATCAGCAGAAATGGAAATGATATTTATAACAGTGTTTTCATTATTGTTCAGTCACCTGAAAATAAGAATCTTTTTTTTTATTGTTTAGCTTAGAATGAGTCGTTTATATCTACATAAGGAGCAGGTCCTCTTCACGGAGTCCGCCATGTTTCTACTGTAGCCCAGGATGGACAAACCAAACACTCACTCTAGAGAGAAACTTTCAGGTTTTTACGTTACCTGCTACTGTAGTTCTCGTCGCTGTGAGCCGCAGAATGCAAAACAGTGGTACCGCCAGCCTATGTCTGACTTTCGTTACTCCTAAAGTAGTGTTATTATGGTAAGGATGTCTTCTGAGTGAAGTCAGCAACTACATTACCGCAGTTGTGGAAAGGGAGGAGTGAGTGGAGGGGGTACTCTGTTGGTTGAAATCTACAAACACAGCACTAGTCACCACCAAATCCCACGCACTGTACCTTTAATTGTCATATACGAGGGGAAAAAACAGCAAATCCTCACATCTGAGTAATTGGAATAAGTGGTTAAAATCAGTTAACCACCTATCTCAGCTCTACACTGGTCTACAGAAAGCTCAAGAGGTGCAGCTTGAATCTGTACAGTTTTAATTTTATGTCACATAATAAGAAGTTTACTAGTGTTTGCATTGGCTTTATAAAGTGCACACTTATCACTTACACTATGTCTTTGTTAAAGTGCAAGAAATCACTGAATCCCATGTGGTTTTCTTTGTTCTCAGGTGGGGGTTGGGACTCCCAAGGCTGGTCATCAAGCATGACCTCCAGCATGCAGCTGGCTCAGGAGTGCCTGAAGGACCCCCCGGAGGCGTCCGAGGAGCCACCTGCCCAGCTGGAGGGGCTTGAGATGTTTGCACAAACCATTGAGACGGGTGAGTCGAAGCTGTGTGTGTCCTCTCTTTGTGAAGAAGAGACAGTGTGAACACACAGTGTCCCCACAGTAATAATGTGCACTCTGACAGTCAAACCCACTCTGAACACACACAGTTAAGAAGAGATGATTCGAAAGATCTGTGCTGATGAGCATTTGCATGTCTCTCATCTTGTCTGTGTTTGCAGTCCTTCGTCGTATTAAAGTCACCTTCATAGACACTATCGTTCGCATTGAGCACCAGCCCCTGGACCTGGAAACAGGCGTTGCCTTAGAGGTGCACATCAAACGGTATGTCCTGGCTCCCTTTTCAAGGGATTTTATCTTTAAAGAAATGAGCTGCAAAGACGACAAAAAACCCTCTTCTTTGATTATTGCTCCTTCATGTCCTTTATCTTGTATTTCTTCTCTTGGTTAATACTACAGTAAGTGTTGGATTTTTACACAATGTAGCTAATTCATTTATGCATATTTTGAAATGTGTATGATTGCCGTATTGCGGGGTCGCTGTCGCTCACTTTTTAATGGAGTTAATGAACTGACAAAGTACACAGAGTCCGATACAAGCACAGCAGTTCTAACAGCTTTTGATCTATTAATTAGGGAAAAGATTCAACTGACTGCTGTCACACGTGCCCAAATGAAGCATACTAACCGTGCAAATGGACATGAATTAGTTTTAACAGAACCAAACAGATTAGGGTTGAAAGCACCCAAAGAAATCTCACATCTCTCATTTTCATTTCTGCTCCATTTTGTTTGGTAAAGACGTAAAAAGTCGATTTTTTTCAGTGTATTTTTGAGGCCTGATCAGAGCAAAAAACACCTTCTGGCAGTTGTGATTTAAATAAATCTTTGCAGGTATTTTACATAATACTGAGATGTACACGTGGTCCATAAACTGACACTGCATGTTTGTGTTTTTACATCTTTGATTCTCACATCTGAAAATGTGCAAAAAACTTTCATGGTTATTCCACTGTAACAGCAAGTGCGTAAAGGTGTAATGTAGACCTCTTTGTCAAAGCCTTCTTATAAATGGGAAGACATTAAGATATAATAGTGTCCAGTGTCCTGCAGCCCGTGTTAGAGATGAGCTGAAATATAGTGGTCAGCATAGCTGTCTATATCTTTTCTGTCGTACAAATAAAAGCATCCAGATTTATACCCCCTTATTGTTGTATTTCTCTGTTTATCATTCAGTAGAGAGAGCTAAAAGGTCTCTGTGTCATGAATGATATTTTAACACCTATATTACAGCAAGGGGAGAGGGAAAGCAAAATGGAAAAATTAGATTTCTTCTTCTCTCTGCTCATCAGAAGATAGGGAGAAGAGGCCCTGCTCAGTTATGAACTTTCACTCCTTGGCCTCGTGTTGTCAGACTGCCTCAGCGTGAACTCATTTTGAACAGAGTCAGTAGTATCGACGAGGTCGTTCACCTGAGAAGGATTTTATCAGTATGGCTGCAAATGACTGCAGGCTGCACTTAAGGTGTCGTCACTGTGGGATGTCAGGGGAGTCTCTGACCTTGACATGTGGCCACTGTTGCTGTGGAGAACTGATTGTATGATTATAGATGAGATAATAATAATGACTTGTGTAACAATTTATTCAAAGCTGTTATGTTCTCAATGATTTGAAGTATTTTACTGCATGCTTGACTGCAGTAGCCAATCCTAATTAAAGTAAATGTTCAAATAGTGCCCATGTGACACTATTATTAAAGTGAAGGTAACTGCACACTTTGATTAATTGTCAGGTAGCCACTGCTGTGTTTGTGTGTTTATTTCCATTGGTGCCACTTGTCCCGTGACTATGTTGTTGACATTTTCTAACGTGGGTTGCTGCGACACTGTTGAACCCTTTTTTGTTTTTGTAGCTTATTGACAAAGCTGCTCAGGGTGGCTGCGCTGATCAGGGGTCAGAGACCAGGAGGCCCTTTCATTTCAAATGCTTGATTTTTAACGAAACAACTGATTTGAGTTCTGTGAAGCATTACAGGGGTAGTCTTAATTAAACAGGGCGCTATCTGATCATCTGAGATCAACAGATGGACGGCAACAAAATATTAAGTGCTATTTGTAGTGATGAGTATGCCATTGTCATATTAATTTTAAAACCATGGTGAAATACTAATAATAATAATAAAGATCCTTACCTTATAGCAACGCTACTGTGAGTTTTTGCTGTCACAACGCAGCAAAAACTTTTGTGTGCACTTATATGGATGTATATCATCAAAACTACATAAAAATCATATTTCTATATTGTTTCTATTGCAAGTCCTATATTTATTTATTTATTTATTTCTCTATAATTTTACTTAAAACTGTTACGTTCATTTTGCACCCAAGCTCTTAAATGAGAAAATACTTTTCATTTGTCAAGTGTTTAAATCACACAGGAGTATACAAAAACAGGCTTTACCATGTGGTGATTTCATATAGAATATTTATTTGTTGAATTGCCATAAAATATATATATAAAAGTATTGTGGACAAAATGATCCATATCAGGAAGAGATTTTGAACATATCGTCCAGTCCTATACAGAATAATTATTTTTCATGGTTTTTTCTTGCATGGTGTTGCTTCAGCCTGGAGTACTTTGACGAGGCGGTACGAGATCCAGCCAGCCAGACTGCCGTGCCTGTTGACATCCACCAGCCGCCCGCCTTCCTGCACAAGATTCTCCAGCTGAACGCCGTTCAGCTGTTCTACGACAGCACAGGCGCAGTACAGGTGATAGAGACCTCACCACCAATGATTTTTTACCTGTAATCTTTGTATCTATTTTTTTTTTTTATTTCTGTCACACTTTTATTCATTTATGTATATAATTTACGTATTCACCTACTTATTCGCAGGATCATGAAAGATTAAGCAAACTAAAAACAAGAAAGATCAAAGAATAATGTGTAAAAACATGAGATGCTTACACCACATTCTGCACTGCAACATGAGCTTAAAGGGGTTTATAAATAATTAGAAATCTCCAGATATTCAGACTTTGATAAACCAGCTTCTTACTCCCATGGAGATGTTTGAACAAGATGGACTTTTCTCACTTAATGCTGTTGCAAAGTAACAAAGTAATAACCAAGTTTACAAAGTTAATTTGCAAACTTGGAGGAACATCTCACAATAGTATACTGGGGCTGCTCGATCATGGCAAAAATCCTAATCACAATTATTTTGGTCAATATTGAGATCCCGATTATCTAATATGATTACTCAATGATTTTTGAAACATACATTTAGAAAGGATAATTTTGTAGGTTACATTTTAAAGTTAAATACATTAATCTGGTGCACTTAAAGTGCAAAATGAAGAGGCTAGATCTATGAAGAACTTTGTGCTCTAGTAAGCAATTTAATCATAAACACACTGGTTGGATAGATATTAATGGTGATGAAACAGCAGAACATCACAATTGCAAAGCATGATAAATGAGACGTGGTCCATATTTTAAGACGGGTCGGTTGGGTTGACGACATCACCACGCTGAGGACAGTCCACCCTGGTTGACAGTCTCGCCAGGAGCAGGACGCTCTGTTACTCCCTACAAGAGAGGGCGCAGCGACCATGACGATGCGGTCTAAGCGAAGGCCAAACGAGAGCGTCATTGTGAAACAGAATGCAGCAAATAATGATTTTATCTAATTATCTTGTTTCCATTATCGTTGGAAGCCAAAGTCATGATTGAAATTGAAATTTTATTAATTGCACAGCCCTACAATCCCCGAATTTCCCTCCGGGGATTACCTAATAAAAGTTCATCTTATCTTATCTTATCTTATCTTACAATATACAGTACATCTGTCCATATGAAACAACAATATGATTTTTAACTAGAAATGCTCATAGAAGGGTGCTGTTGTAGCTCACCTGATAGAGTAGGTGACCCACATACCAAAGCTGAGAGTCCTTGCTGCAGCCGACCCGGATGCGAATCCAGCCCGGGACCCTTTGCTTCATGTCGTCCTCTCTGTCTCCCCCTTTCAACACTATCACTGTCAAAAAATGGAAACTCTCCAAAATAATAATATTAAAAAACAAATGCTCATAGATTTCTCCTCATTTGTTAGGGTCCTCATGAGGAGGAACACCCTGAATCAGCCATTGCAAGTGAAGGAGAAGAAGAGGAGGAGGAGGAGGAGGAAAAAGATGATGATGATGATGAGGAGGAGATGGAGGAAGAAGAAGAGGTGAAGCCCCTGACATCCCCTTCCTGTCCTCCATCTCAGCCACTGCTCATAGGAAGCTGCACCGGTTTCATCGAGACCACCGTCAAAATCAAACAGAACGACATGCTGCCTGGACCAAAGGTCTGTGTCTGTGTCTGAATTTGGAGGAAGAAATATTTTGCAGTCCTGCATCGTCGTATTTACTTTTGATTAGCGTCAGCTGAGTATGTTGCCCTGTTTGTCTCTAAAGCATTGTCTGTTTTTCCTTTCGTCCCTGTCAAATATCTGTCCATTCTGTAAACCTAGACGGTCTGTCTGAATGAACACTGTGTTTGTTGTTTGGCCAATTTGTTTAATATTCTGCTGTGAAATAGATTCCAACGTCAAAACGTTAATTCCACATCATATTTTCCCCCCATTCACATGTGGCCCACCTATTCTCAGGTGTACTGTGACATCCTCAAGGATTAGTAAATGCAGCTCTTACTGACTTCTGTCTCTTTGTCTCTGTTCATCAGTTGGAGTTGGATGGGAAGGTGGGCTGTGTCCACATGCTGCTGTCTCCAGATCAAATCACCCATCTGACAGACCTGCTGGCAGCCCTCTGCATAGACACCGGTACAGTAAAACACAGCTACTGTGATAAACCAGCACCATTCCCAGGCCAGGGTTACTTTTAAATGCTCCAGATGCGGTCACAATTGACACTTTACTGAGAACTCCAAGGGCGCTTTCACAAGCTGTAGTCCATTTGGCTAGTTTGAATCAGAGTGTAATTGATACTTTTACTTCCTTTTCTGTATTTACTATGGTTAGGTTTCATGATGCACAAATTATAGCAGACCAAATTAAAAAATTAAGTTGCTGAAGGCCGTGAACAAAGGAGCGAATTGATCTTTTTTGTCTCAAGAGCAGCCACTTCTATGAGAATTGCTGAATTTGATGCTGTTTTGGTGGACTGTATTTAGCATATTCTGTACGTTCTCTTCGGCCCAGAGTCAAGCAAACATCAGTCAGTCCTCTCCCACTGGTGTTAACCTGTTGTTTACCTGTGTCCATCTCCACAAATGCCGGCAGCCTGCATTTTGGATTGCTTGAATACGGTCTGTGACCACCTCTCGCAAGCAGTCTGCGCCGGTTATTGTGGTCTGCACCAGACTACGATTACTGCATTAACAACGGCCCAAACAAACTGCACCAGACCTTGATGAAAACAGACTGAATGTCGGCTTATGAAATCACCCTAAGAAATCTGATTCTGAGATTGAAATTGCCTATCTGATTCCTGGATGTTATTGGCATTTCATGTTATGTTTAATGTATCATGGTGATTATGGCATGAAACAAGATACATCATGTGCCTCTATGATTTAAAAGATTGTTGATTTGTTCATCTTAAACTGACTGATGTAAAGAACCAGTCATAATCAGGTCATAGTTGGGGTCTGTTATGATAACACAAGTAACTTACAATAAAATGTACATTAGCATTTAGGGTAATTTTCTGTTCACAAATAGAAAAGCAAATAGTTGTTTCTCCATCCTGATGGTGAGTAAAATGATACTTATATTCATGCATGCACTCACAAAATAAAACTGCAAATTCACTACTTTTATGAGGCATTTATGCTTCTTAAATGTGAGGTCACAATCATTCCCTCTCAAACACGTTCATAAATCTGTTTCTGTGTCCTCTCTCCTCCAGAGACAGAGACAAAGTGTGGTGGAGCTCTTAGTCGCCCGTTGGACTCAGACGACCTGCGTATGATTGAGGAGGACCTCAGTAAGCAGCTGGGCTCCAGTCCCAGAGACAGGGAGTGGGAAACTGAGTCAGACCTGGAGCCCTATATCACGGGCCTGGAGAATGGAGGTACACACAGCAGCAGCTGTCTTGTAATCTCAGCAGTCCTGCTCCTAAAGGCATGTTGTTTGTAACCATGTCAGCCACTGAGGGTAAAAATAGAGAAAGTTTTCCCTTTTTTCAAAATCAAAATCCAGGGTTCATACGGTACGTGTACATACAGTAGGTTTGCAGCATTATTAATCTCAGGGTACAATAAATCTGTCTTTAGCTAGGCTGTATAAAATGCAAAGACATGGTCTTAGATTGTTTTGAGTGTCAGTCCAATGAGAGACCTCACTGGTGTGGGGGTGAGAACCTTTTAGAAGATTGCTGATCTGGAAATTACTTTGAAAACAGTCCTGCCACTCATTTCCTTGCAGCAATATGCCCTGACGTTTGTGTACATTGTAGTATTTAACTTGTCACTGTGTGTTTGTGTGTGTGTGTCTAGACGTCCCCTGCTTTGTCTAGAAAAGCATTTTACAAATTAAACGTATTCTTATTATTACCTGCAGAAATGTTTTTCTCCATGGGTCCTACTGGAATGACCAGCAGTGTGACATCTGTGCGCTCTGGCAGCGAGTTGTCAGACAGTGATATGGAGTCATCCACACACAGTTTAGCCAGCTTTACACAGCCGGCAGCACTGTCTGCACAGGTACAGCCTATACTGTATGTGTGTGTGTGTGTGTTTACAATTTAAGCAGATGATTGTATGTAGAGCAACCACTGCTGAAACTGCTGAAAACCGTCAGAAAATGGAAGATGATTTCTTCTTTTCTTTTTCCTGTTTTCCTTGTTTAGCACAATAAGTTTAAACTTCTAAATCATCAATTCTGGTGTCCTTCAGTATTGTTGAAAGTAGTATTAGTATTTTTATGTTAAATTCCTTTACTTTTATTTGTTTTTTTAAATATAGGGCTTTGTGCAAGTGTTTACAAATAGCACAATAGGTATTAGCCAGGCATGTAACTCAAGTCATGCGGTCCAATGGTGCCTTCAAATGGGGTCGTGTTTACCGTGTTCACTAGAAGAGTCCATATATGAATGCCCCCTCATGCCGTATTCACAACCTCGTAAGTGGAAAATTTCTGAAAGGTCAGAGTTTACGACTTGTGACTTGTTTGTTGACATTCATTTTTCGCTGCATAAGTTAATATGTTGTAATTTTAGTCGTATATTGTTTTTATTGTAATGTTACAATATGTCTGAGGAAAATGTTAATATTCCCAACAGCCTCATCTTTTTCATCTGTTGTTATGTCTTTGCATTTCTAGACGGCAACATTAAACGTTAGTACTGCGTTTGCTTAGCAGTGGTGTTCTCACGGCTTATCCACTTGAAGGGCAAGCATATCATGTACACGACTTCCTATGTTCCCAACATAAGCTCACGAGTTTCATTTGAAGGCACCATAAGTCCCAAGTCATTTTTTCTTGGGCAAGTCAAGTCATTTATCCCAAGACAAGGCAAGTCATTATTTTCATTGTTGATTAATCTGTTGACTATTTTCTCAATTAATCGATTAGTTGTTTAGTCAATAAAATGTCAGAAAATGGTGAAAAATGTCAATCAGTGTTTCCTAAAGTCCAAGACGACACCCTCAAATGTCTTGTTTTGTTCACAACCCAAAGATGTTCAGTTTACTGTGATAGAGGAGTAAAGAAACCAGAAAATATTCACATTTAAGAAGCAGGAATCAGAGAGTTTTTACTCTTTTTTGTTTTTTTTTTTATTAAAAAATTACTCAAACTGATTAATCGATTATCAAAATAGTTGGTGATTCATTAAGTAGTTGACAGCTAATTTATTAATCAATCAATCATTGAAGCTTGACATGCATGGAAATCAATCAAATACCTTAAAAACAGAAAAAAATACTCTTAACAGAATCATTTGTGAGATCAGCGTCATCCTCGTTACAGCCGACTACAAAATCAAACTTACATTCTGCCCCGGTCCGTCTCTGCCTGTTGGCAGAATATCAAGCTCGTATTTAAACTGAAAATGTAAAATCAGCACAAACAAGTCATTCAAATCCTCATATCTCTACTCAAATCACTTTAACTTCTAACTTTCATTTATTTTCTGTCAAATCAAGTGGCAAGTCATGAAAACAATCCATGTCCCAATGACTCGGTATTAGCACACAGTATTTTGAGCTGGATGTTGTAAATGTACTCATTAAATCACAAGCAGTCTAATTTCTACTTCAATGTTCCCTGCCAGGGTATGTTGAACTGTCCCAGGAGGTATCCTGTGGCTGGCTGTCTGTCGAGTCTTCCCCAGGCAAGCGGCCGGACCAGAGGTAAAATCACTGCCATGCTGAGAAAAGGGTTTATGTCTGTACATCGAAAATATGAAGTGCTGGACTGTTCTCACATTTATACTCATTTATGGTGTCTGCATGTCACCACTTTTATTGTTTTATTGCGTGTCTTTAAAAAAAAAAAACAACTTAACTGAACTGAACAAAGAAAATTGAACTGTCCTCTTCCTCGCAGGACGTTCGCACAGCGGCCAGGCAGAGCAGCTGAAGCCTGATGCTTTGTTGCGTCTGACTCTTGGCGGGCTCACCCTGACCCTGCTGCAGGAGGACCCGCCCTCTAAGCCTGACAAAGCCTCCTCATTGGCTCAGGTGTCTCAGGTGTTCTTCCGGGAGCTGGCCTTCTTCAAGGACAGCATGTTCAGTGAGCGAGACTTCCACCATCTGAGAGGTGGCTTTGCTAAGGCCTGTCCCCGCTCCCATCTCAGGTAGAAAAACGCAGACAAATATTATGTCTTTGTTGAGTTATAATTCATCTGGACATACTCAGCCTCCCACATAATGTTTTACAGCAATTGCAGGTAAGAAGGTACTTAATTTGGTTTTAAATTTCAGTTGACGATGCTGTTAAACTGCCCTTGCTTAATAAGATGCTGCGGTTTGTGTCATTTTACATTTTGTAAAATTGCAGTCTGCCATATTGCAAATATTTTTTCTAATTCTCGTTTTTCTTGTCATCCTCTCTCCCAGAGTGACAGGAGCAGCGGTGCAAGTTGCTTGTGAGATGCGGAGCGGGAGACGCCACAGTCGGGCCGTGACCTCTGACCTTTCCTTCAGCCGACTTGAACTGTTAGAGTGCCTCTGGGAAGACGGGAAGCCTCAATACAGTGAGGTAGAGCATCTCTTTGTCTGCCTGTGTAGCTCCTAAGCTGACCCTGTGGCTTTGTTACTTGCAACCAAACTTGATCCTGTTGTCTGAAGATCGTTTGTGTTTGTTCTGTTTCTAAGCTGATGAGGAAGACTTGAGAGGAAATTGTGTTTCTTTCTGTGTCTTTTTCTAGTTGCTTCAGTTCCAGAAAGCTGGTCTATTTACAGTTGGAGCTGCAGCCAGACCGTGTGCCCAACTACACTACGGCCTCACTGAAAAACACCTGCGTAAAGTACGCATTCACACACGCACAGACACACACACACACACACACACACACACACACACACACACACACACACACACACATAACCTGATAAGTTCCTGTTGAAGTGCAAAACCTCTCTTATCTAAAAGAAATGGGATTTGTATGTAATTCATTTTCAGTTTGTTTTTGTCTGAGGTGCGTTTCATTTCAGTGTACAAAATTAAAGGTACAGACAATGTTTTTTTAGTGTGTGCAGCAGGTAAAGTGGTGTAGCATTACAGTAAAAACACCAGGCCCTGAGTCAGTCATTGAAGACAACAGGAAAAAATACTTATTCTAAATATTAAGAAAGAAAGAAAGAAAGATATTCCTTTATTAGTCCCACAGTGGGGAAATTCAGTTTTACACTCTGTTGTTCACACAGTACATATACATGCGTCAATGGAGAGATGTCAGAGTGAGGGGGCTGCTCCTGACAAGCGCCCAGAGCAGTTGGGGGTTTGGTGCCTTGCTCAGGGGCACCTCGGCAGTGCCCAAGAGGTAAACTGGCACCTCTCCAGCAACCAGTTGGTCTTGGTCCATGGGGGATTTGAACCCCGGTCCTCCGCATCCTAACCCAAGTCCTTACGGACTGAGCTACTGCCCCCAAGTTAAACAAGTTAAAGTGAAGCAGCCAGCATTTATTGTTTTCTTATGATAGTCTTGTAGTCAGAAAGTTGCATGATATTTTAAATATCACGTTGATTGTGAAAATTGGTATATTTTGACAATTTTATCTTAAAGACTTGTCCAAAACTTCTTTGACTTAAACTTTCCAAAAATCTACATTTTACAATATTTTCCAGTATTAAATGTTGTAACCCTGACTAGGGTCATTTCTGGATTCTTGATTTTTGATTTTTCATTCATATCAGAATGAGATCATTCATACTGTGTTGATGCATATGGGAAGTGTCGTTTTTTTATTTTTAATTTTTGGAAGTTCAACCTCAGGTTCTATAATAAACACTTAAGGACAGAAATGTCCCCATTTAAAAAAAAAAAAAAAAAAAAAAAATTACAGCATAAAACCACCTACTGTATTATATCAGGCTTTCAATCTAGAGCTCTGGCTTCAACATTTTAGTTTTTACTGATTTCCAAAGGTTGAGCCATTTTCTCATGTTTCTCATGCTATTTCCAGGATTTCCACTAGGGGCAGTGCTGCTTTGATGCAATGCATCGAAATAAGATAAGATAAGATATTGCTTTATTAAATCAGTCTGTTGTTAATCATTAACACATCCCAGACTATGAAAAAACACTCTAGCATTTAGTAAACAAAATAATAATAATTCATGACCATTTAAAGTGGTAACATTATGAAAATGAATGAATATTTGATATTGATGATCAGGACTGATGTAGTTTAAAAGTTTTAACACAGTGAAAGTGGAAAATAATATTGGATTATATTATGATATAATGATATATTTAAGGACAGCTAAATTTGACCACTTTCTTGCAAAAAAGGCTGTATAACTGTCAAAAATAACTTCCCAATAAAACTACACTGAAATCCTGAAGTATGCTGATGCCAGTCGTCATAAACATATTAATGCAGAGTTATTCTATATAATAAGACGTATTAGAATGGTTTATCAGGTAAAGGCTTCCCTTGATTGAAAAATGCCCTGAACATCACTGCACTGCACAGGAATATGGAATTAACTGACAGATATGTCAATATATCTGTGTGTGTGTGTGTGTGTGTGTGTGGTGTGTGTGTGTGTGTGTGTGTGTGTTGGCAGGGTAAACAGCGGGTGGTGCGGCGGGACAGTATAGTGCGGGTGGAGCTGGCAGAGCTGAGTGCAGAGCTGGACCTGGACATCCTCAGTCGGCTGGGCAACCTGAGCAAAGCCTTCAGCCACTGTCCCACACAGCCTGATGGACCTGGACTCATGCAGGTGTTACCCCATGTACATTTATTACATCATAAAGAAACTAATTGCATAAAGAAGAACTCCCTAAAAATGTAGATCTGCTATCAAACGCAACCCGGTTGAAACACATGCCAGAAAACACAGTGTCTCAAATAAATGAATCAAACTTCAATGTTGACAAGACTGTGAGAGACTATAATTATGTGACTGGAGCAGCTCTTAAAATCCACATTCAATGCTATTTAGATAAATACTAAGAGATTTCTCACCTTCTGTCCTCAGACCCAGAGCAGTGAGCTGTGCTCCTCCTTCACCCTCCTCTCCCCCCACGCCATCCTCAGGCTTCGTTTCCCCATCCCCGACCTGCGGCCCCTCCCTAAGCGTCGACCTCCGACCCAGAGAGCAGTGCGGGAGGAGACCCTGGTGCTAGAGCTGAAGGAGCTCGAGCTGAAGCACCAGGAGGCCCCGGACCTCCAGAGCGAGCAGTCTGCCCCGGGTCAGCCGTGGGCTCCCTGTCTCACTCAGCTGCTGGAGGCCTCATTCACCGACCTGCATGGTGGGAACACATACAACCCTACACTTTATTCAGACATACACTATACTGACCAATGCTCGTTGCTCAGCATTGAGAATACCATTTGTTTTCAATGTCAGTTTTATTTACCCACGTAATCCACTCTATGATCATTGCTTTCCAGGGACTTAAAGGAATATTTCCGGTGTTTTGAAGTGGGGTTATATGAGGTACTTATCCATATTTGGTGTATTACCTACAGTAGATGATGGTCAGCACATCCCCAGGTTGGAGAAACAGACAGGAGTACCAGCCCAGCAAAAGGTCCACCTAAAAAAAAAAATCAATAGCCATACATTTTATTTCAGATTTTTTCATTGCTTTACCTGCTGTCAGACAGCACTTTCTGACGTGGAACTGAAGCCGTTCTGTTCATCTATACTCTCGTCAAAGCCATCAGACTCCTTTCACAATACAACCCCACTTCAAAACATCTAAACTGTTCCTGAGCTTCAGAAAAAGTCCCTTGCTTTTGTTAATCTAGTGCCATTAGTCTTTGGTGAAACCAAAAAAGGAGGAAGTTGCTTGTTGTTGCATGTTTCACATTATAAAGGATGCATACACAGGAGGTTCTTGCCATTTTATAATGATGAAATGCATCTGCTAAGGGCTTGATATGCAAGGGTGCTTTGACAAGTCATAGTCTGTTTGGCATAGAGAGAAACAGATGCATTTGGTCCGTTTTCTATTTAGTCTGGTTCAGTTTCATCGTGCACAAAGTATAGTGGACCAAACTATAAGAAAAAAATTGCTGAGGGGCGAGGACGAAGGAGCAATATTTATCTTTTTCATCTTGACAGCTGCGACTTCTATGCGGCGAATCTCTAACTTTAATAATATTGCTGTCGAAGCTTTTTCACTTTAAGTGCTGATTACTGTATGCACAAATTCTCCTCCAGTTATTTTGAATTACTTCATAGACTTTTGTTTTATACTGTATCAAGTATATTTGGCTGAAGCAGACCTTTAAAATGTGAAATGCTCCCCTTCTGCTCACAATAGATGGATTCAGGAGATACTGCAGTGTGTTAGAGTTGAGAAGATTAGGTTCTTCCTGAAGACCTTCCATGATACTGGCAACCTGTTTTAGAGCATATTGACACCCTGATTATCACTGAAGAATTGAGTGATTTTTATTTAATTATTCAGTTTCATTAATAGTAGGCATTTTTTGTCTTGTTTTGTTCTCCCTTTTTCTTTTTCCTGTCTTGGTATGCATGTGTTTGAATGGAACTGGATTGGTGTAGAAGGGAGTAGGTTGAAGTATATGTTTGATAAAGACCGTTGCTAACATACCTGCCTACTATGTATGCTATTAATATCTGTGCAAAAACCAATAAAGACATACACAAAAAAAGAAAAGTGAAATACAGACGGACTGATGTGTTATGTCTCACCAGGGTCATACGAGGGCTGGGAGGGCGGCTCTTTCCCCTGTATCAGAGTGAAAAGGAACCGTGACTCTCCACCAAGGTTAGTAGTGGTGATCATGAGAATAATTAAATACATAATTCACACTCTGCTAGAAAACAGCACGTCAGCACCGAAGCTCTACAAGAGAAAGTCAGACTGTAAATTGAGTCATTCTTTCTCATGAAATCAGACAAAAATATTGTTTTGTTGTATTCATGAATAAATTGTATTGTTATGTACTCTACCACAATGTATTACTCATGTTTCTGTGAGCAGGATATCAGTCCGAGTACGTGGAGGTGAGACTCAGGGCCCGGCAGCTGGACTGGGTGGGATGAACCTCATCAGGGACCTGGGGGCCGCCTTCTTTGAAAGTCACTGTGAACTCAATGACAAAACCAGCTCCCCGTTCTCCTCCAACCGCACCATGTTTGAGACTGAGGAGGTGTGCTGAAAGGAAAAAAAAAACATACAGCTGTTTTATCAAGTCTCCAGACTGAGCTCATCTCTCCTCCTTCCATGTTTTAGATGGTGATTCCAGCCGACCCAGAGGAGATGCGTCAGTTTCAGACGCAGTGTGTTGCTCAGTGTCAGTGTGCGGTGGACATCAACTTGCCGCTGGCCTACGTCCTCCTGCCCAGCAAACAGGCCTTCCAGAGCTTCTACAACAGGTATGTCAGCCGTAGCACAGGTGTGATGGCTCTTTTTCAGGTAAACATTATCCAGGTATCTCCCAAAAGGTTAGAACATGTTTTAGATTATCTTAGGTAGAATATCTTTTTATTGTACAGTGGGTTTTATTATATTACCGTGTCCTCGTTCTTGAGCTGCTTATGTAGAACCGTCATTAGCTGTGTTAGAAATAGCTTCCTCTTCCAGCTTTGTTCCTTTTTTGGTCTTTATATTGGTCTTAAATCCTGCGCCTGAAGTAACATTAATATTTCTGTCTCACCCCTTCATCCAAAAGGATCAATAATGATCTGTTGATGTGGGAGCCTCCTCCCCCCTCAGCCCACAGCCCCGACCACAACCGCCATCACCGTGACGAGTTCCAGCTCTGCAAGTCTGCCTTTAGGCTGGGTGAGTGTGACTGCCTTGACGGAAAAACGCCATGTAGATCTATTGATATAATAGCAACTAGCCTGCCAAAACATCTTTTATTAATCAAGCAGGTTTTGTGTGTATTATATCAGATGAAGTATGTTTTCTCCTGACTTCTCTCTGCCATAGACTCTGATTCAGAAGAGGACGAGCCTCAGTTCTACTTGGCCAGTGAATCATCTGGAAAGACACAACAGTCAGCTCCCCGCCCCAACCACAACCTCAGCCTCCTCTCCCTCACTGTGATTATTGGTAAAGGTCGCCTCCAAGCCAGAACAGACAAGAAGGTGAGCCAAGACTCGTATCTAAGACCTGAGGTTTAAAATCAGCTCTGGCTTGATCCCAATTCAAAATTATTTTGACTGTGTCCATTTTTTATCCAATATTTTTTAGTGTTTCTTAATAATTTCATCTCATTGATTCAGGAGGACCAGAGCCATGGGGAAATTGTGCTTGACCTGGAAGGGGGGAAGATATTCAGTGTGGCGCAGCACCAGAACGACCCCAATCTCAATTTCCTGTGTCTAGAGAGCAGACGAGTGGAGCTCTACCATCGAGGTACACATCATCATGTTGTTTGCAAACATTTTATTTCAACATTATTCGATTTTTCTCTTTAAATGGGCTAGATGGGATAGGAATCAGAAATTGCTTATTAACAGTGACACCTGTGGCCATTAAGTCAACAACAGTCTGTCTTGTTGCCCATGCTTGTGTGCTCACTATAGGAAGATGCGAGCAAGCGTTAACACTAGTATAAAATGTTAATCTGTGTTCTTGGTCATCATTTCTTCTACTACAGCGGTGGTGAAAGACACCCCCATCCCACAACGGTTGGAGATGCCCAACTTCACTCCCCCAAAGCACTTGGACCCCACCATCTACCCCACAGAGGTGGGGGTGAGCAGTGTGAGCAGCAAGGAGGGGGAGCTACAGATGTTGTCCACAGCCATCAAAATCACACTGGACCCGCAGAGGAGTGTTAAGGTACGTCGTCCTCAAACGCCTGATTTTGCTGCTGGTGCAAATTTGAAATGAAACTATGTTTGCTTCTGTCTCTCCTTGTAGGAGTTCCTAGTTGCCCTTCGGCTTCAAGGTGCCACCATGCGACATTATGTGACGCAGACTAATCACAGCTGGCATGAGCAGGTGATGAAGCCGATCACAGTCTTCTCAATATCTTCTTGTTCGTCAATGTTGTTGCTGACATTTTATGAAAGGAAAATCCCTCCTTAAAGATTTCCATGCACTTTAACTCAAACAGTTACTGGCAATGTGCTGTACATTTCCAGTCATATTTATTATTTCATTTTTAGGTGTTTCAACATGCTTTTCTTTTTTAATTTCATGCTTTACTTGCCTAATAACATGTAAAAAGAAGCAGCAGAACAATTTTCAGATAAAAGTCAGAAAATATTTGATGACAGTCAGAAAATACTTCTCCCTCTGGCCAAACTTTTTTGTCTATGGTCCATATACAGAAAAATATAAGGAGTCCTGGCCCATAGAACTAGTTACACTGCAAGAAAATTTGTGTTCCTTGACCAGAAAACCCCATGTGGCAATGTGGGACTTATGTTTAGTTTCATAGTGTCTTCTAACATTATGCTCTTTTATCAATGTTATGAAATTAAGTGCACACACGTCTCCTAAAGTATGTGAAAAAGTACTAATCTTTCTGAAATTGTCAGCACTTAAGCTATCTCATATCTTTTTGGTTGTTTACGTAATCATCAAAGGTAAATGTTTTCATCGAATACTAATCAATGTATGTCAAGTAGCTGTTCAAAATAGCAGCTATGTCTAGTGTTCAAAAACTAAGAAATGCAATTTCTTAGAAATATGCTGAAGCCATATTTTAGTTTATTTTTAAAAATTCACTTTGAGCCATTTCAAAACGGGCAGCAGGTCGTAGTTTGGCCACCCATGCTCGAGACCAACATATTTGACATTCCACCTTCATGCAAAAAATAGAAAATGTATGAATGTGGAGTACAAGAGAGTGGAGCAGTAAAGATTTGTTTACGATCCACTGTGTATGCTGAATATGGGCTGCAGCTGTTCCTTTTGCTGAACTAGAAAATCTCACTATTCATCGTCCTGTTGCTGTTTCATATTCAAGCATTTTCTCCAACTATATAAACACAGTGTTTACCTACAGCTGCATCATTCCGGCGTTTCCTTTGGGGGAGTTGAAAGTGATGACGTTTATGACAAAATCACTGCAAGATATTGGATATTACAGACTAGCGATGTCACAGTACCAGAAATTTAGTAGTCAATACAATACCAGTGAAAATCCATGATTTTTCAATATTTATTCGATACCACAGTAAAAAAAAAAACAAGAACAAAACAATAAATCAATGTACTTAAACATGCACTCTTTTACTATTTGAATTCTGTTTTTTTTTTTTTTACAAATTACTTATTATTCCCTAATGATCCATCCCACGTTTCTCACCAAAAACTAAATCTTACAAGATTACATTTGAACACGTCATAATAACTGTGCAATTTATCTTCACCTGCATTTTGAGCTCATGTTCATATATTCATACTCAATAGCGCTTGAAAGCATCATAGTGTAACTCAATGAAACATGCTAACGCTAACTAGCTCTCCTGCCGATTTCAACATGGAACATGGCATTATCAGGGATTTTTCTGTCATCCCAGGACAATAATACGCTGCTAGTCTTGAGCCCTGATCCTGGTACCTATGTTACTGTAGAAAAATGAGTACCGTCATTTTTTCAGAATTTTGGCATCGACTTGGTACCGAAGTATCGGTTCTCGATCCCTATTACAGACTAACAATGCAGAACAGACAAGAATTTTTCCATCCAGAAAATAAAGCACATTAAAAAAAATCCACAGAGCTAGGACCCAGATGACTTGTCCAGGAACATTATATTGTCTTTGCTGATAGCTGGTGCCACCAGTATTAAATCACAAGCCCTGCCATAAACAGCAATTTTTTTTCCATGATTAGCTCCCACAGATAATAAGTATACTCTTAGACTGTGGCTAGTAAAGTATGATTTAATACAACAAATTTCATAAAGAAAAATGGACCTGAAACTGATGTTATTAAATCAGAAACTGCAATTTGTTCTGTGTTATTTTCCAGTTAACTCATTTGGTTTGTGCAGAAAAATGTACACCACACTCCACGCTGAAATCAGATTAGGTGGATGAATTTATACTGGTTGTCTTTTGCTGTGTTGCCTGCCAGCTGAGTCTGATGTTTGTTTGTTACAGCTGGTTGACTTCCTGGATGTCATTGATGATCCCATTCTGGGATACACAGCACCCGCTGTCATCACTGTCCTCCACACACACCTCGCTACCTGTGCTGTTGACTACAGGTATACACTACACCTAAAAAAAGTTTGGTAAACAAAAAATGATCAGTTACATTTTGTCATTTTTTTTTCCATCCTCATCTTCTGTGTTTCTGTTTGCCAGACCTCTGTATCTGCCACTGCGCGTGTTGTTCACAGCAGAGTCCTTCTCTCTGTCCAGTAACATCATCGTAGACACCGCCACCTTCCACCTCAGGTACAACTCACCAATAACTGAACATTAATAATGTCCATTAGTTGGAATGATAATCAGCGCTGTAAATATTTTGAAATGTTAAAATCACATTATATGAGCAGAGGCCTGTACTGCAAAGCAGGATTTACGGTTAGTGAGGTAACTTCAGGGTTGACTCAGGGTTTTCAATCCTACGACTGTGGTTCATTTCTTACTGAGGTAGATCGCCATGGTAACAACTCATATTAAAAACTGCCTACTGACCAATCAGAGCTTGGTGAGCAAATTGTATGATAATATTAAACAAATACGAAAAAGTTACAGTCATAATCCAGGCTGAAAACAACACAGTTCAGACTGACAGCTGGCTTTATGCTGTGGGTGTTGCTTTGAATTATGTTTTTATATTTATTTTTTTACTTGCTCTCAAGTCTGTTTCCCAGCGCCGGAGACAGGGATGCAGCTGAAAGGAGGCTGAAATAGTCAGACATGCCACAACCTTGTCAAAGGGCATAATGAAGTGTAGTCTATTCATCTATTACACTTCTGAAAGCTATTTATAATATCACTGAACCATCTAGATGACTAAATATATGACTTTTGAGTTTTCTGTTAAATCAGTGTTTGTTGATTTAAGCATTCACACATTGGCAATTTTTTTTCCTTTTGCTAGCTGTCCTTCCTGTATTTGATAGCATTTTGGCATAACACAACTGTGTTAATTTTAGCACAGTTGTATTAATTTTAGCCTGGATTATGTGTTTACACATATAATTTGCTGCTCTGCCTGTCTTCAGGTCCGTAGACTTGTCCATTTTTGTGACTGGTCGTGTGCTGCAAACACCGCCTCGCTCATTTAAACATGTTCATAGTCAGATTGAGAAACCGTGGGTTGATTTGTAGGACCGCTTAGCGGGGTCTAGTTTATTAGGGTTAGTAAAGCCAGGTAACGAGAAGAGACCCTGGATGTCATTGATGATCCCATTCTGGGATACACAGGGCATAATGAAGTGTAGTTTAGTCTAGTTTGTTAGGGTTAGTAAAGCCAGGTAACGAGAAGAGACCCTGGGTATGCTGAACTCGCCTTGTGGTACAGGCCTCTGGTGACTCACAGTGCCTAAGTTGTGTTTTTGTCATGTTGTGGTCAGATTCATCCTGGATGACTCTGCTCTCTACCTCTCTGACAAATGTGAGACTGACGTCGTGGACTTGAGGAGAGGTGAGACACACATGATATTTACATGTTACAGTTACAGAAGTAGTTTTATCTACAGAGAGTGAGGCTGTTGCTCAGGAGTGTTGCAGTTGGTTGTTTGTAGCTCTAATCTCGCTAGGCTAGCTAGTTTCTTCTGTTTGTTTGTATTGTGTCTGTTAGTTATTCAGCATTAAAAGTATGTAGGAAGTCCAGTGTAACTTAAGAGTATTTTCACACCTGTAGTTGGGGTCATTTGGTTTGCACCAAAGGGGAAAATTATGCAGTTGTGAATACAAGTGGGTTTTTTTTTAAAAGAAATATTTTAAAAGGAATAAACCCCCCAGGGAAATCAAATTCCAGTGACTGACACTTTATCAGCATTAAATACTTATGTGAATATTTATGTCCTTTGATTAATAACTGATTAAGCATTATTAGTGTTTTTAGTATTACACTCCCAAATGACTGGTGCGAATGCAAAGTGTGAATATTGGGGAGCGCTTGGACATGTGCATGATTGGTGTACTGTGGGATCGCTGTCACTCACTTTTTAATAGTGTTAATGAACTGACCAAGTACACAAAGTCAGATTCAAGCACTGCCGTTTTAACTAGCTTTTGACCTATTAATCAGGGAAAATGTCCGTACTGACATGCTAATATACCGTACATGGCCTTATACAGAGTTCACAGTCACCAGGTGGATTTATTAGTAGTTTCGCTTTTAAAATCATACTTGAATCACATATCTACTGTCATAAAATCCTGCTTTGAACCGAGACCACCTTTTCAAGCAATCTCGATTCGGTTGTTTGGCGCACACCAGAGTTTGATTGATTTGACAGCTGTCACACCAGCCCAAAGGAACCGTACTAACTAGCCAAACGACCTGAGGTCATTTTAACTGAACCAAGCAGGTGAGGTCTGAAAGCACCCGTTCATGTAGCATGTTCAAATAATTTCCTGATGAGTAAAAACAAGCAAGTTTGTTACCTTATTCTTGGACTAGGGAAACTTTTCCAACTGGACTAGTGTGATTGATTTCAGAGCTGTTGTTATGCTGAAAGACAACAAATCCTAGTTAATGGTGGCTCTCTTTAAAATAATAAGATTACTTCAAAAGATGTTAAACATGATGTCTGCTGCTTCGTCGAGGCACTGTCAAAATGAGCTGCTTTCTAATAAACACCACCACGTGTCTTTGTGTCACACAGACTATGTGTGTGTTCTGGACATTGACCTGTTGGAGCTCGCCATCACCACATGGAAAGGCAGCGATACAGGCAAGCTGGTGAGTGCTCACTATCTGTTTACATGAATCATATGGGCTTCCCCTGCCAGTGAAAACATGAACGTTGTAAACAAAACATTATAATTTAGTTCAGTTTCCTTCTGAAACCTCTAATGAGCATGAGGCCCCGAGTTTATAAATATTTGTTTCACGATAATGGTAGCTTCAGATAAAAAGACTGGAATAATTTTTCAGTTGGGCGTGGAACCAAAAACAGGCGACAGTAAACATGTCGTTCGGCTGCAGCGATCCAGCTGCCCTTTTAGCCAATCAGAAACAAGGTGCACAAATTCCTCCATCTTTTATGTTTATAGCATTCAGGTGTATTTTCATTTTGTATTATTTTTAGTTCCTCCCTCCTCTTATATTACAACTCTCTCTGTCAACACTATTGATTCTGCTGTTATTAGTTTAAATGTTCTTCTGTTTCCTTTCTTTGTTCTCCAGTCTCAGCCTCTCTTTGAGCTCCGCTGCTCCAACAATGTGGTTCACCTTCATACCTGTGCTGACTCCTGTGCTGCCCTGGTCAACCTGCTGCAGTACCTGGTCTCCCAGGGTGACCTGCACCCCCCTCCGCGACACACCTCACCCACCGAAATCGCCGGCCAGAAATTACCAGTAAGACCGACATATTTACTGGAGAATTAAAAATAATGAATTGAAAGAATGAAATTATGGCTTGATGAATAGAGAATGAATGAAGTAATTGCTTACGAGAACAGAACGGTTAGATAAATAAACGTTGAAAGTGGTACAAAGTTGCATATAATCATCTAATGTTGTTCTGTAATATTCTGTCATGTCAGCTGTCAGAAAGTCCTGTGGTGGTGCTGCCCTGTCCTCCAGCTGAAACCGCTGAGATCAACCAGTACGACCTGGCTGATGCCTTAATTGACACAGAGAAGAGCCACCGAGAAGAGAGTTTAGATCCAGGTACTGAAGAGTTTGTCTAGTTTTACACATCTCAACATCCCAACAGGATATGGTTCAGTAAAATTCTGCTATAACCCACATTTCCTCATGTATAGGGAGGGTGTTGTGGGCTGATTTAATTTCCTTTAGTGCTATAAAACTGTGGTGAAGCTTGACATTTACAGAAGAGTGTATTGTCACTCTTAAACCATATTAACTGAATTTTTAGGAAGGAAAATAAAACATGAAACTCAGTCCCCGTTTTGCCAGATTTCATGTGTTCCAGAGGTTTTTTAGTTGATTTGTGTACAGTTGCAGCTTGATTCCTTAAACTGACTGATAGACGTTTATCCAGGTTCACCCTCCATGCCAAGAGGCTCGCCTGTCTCTGTCTACCTGTTCCCTGGTGAAGCTTCAAAACACAGCCCCTCCGTCCTGCAAGGTGAGGACTCTGAGCTTGATGGACTGGTTGCCACAGCAACGGAGGCACAGGCAGACATGATGTCAGAGGAAGGCTCAGAAGGCTCCACTGACAACGACGACTTCTGCATCTTGGAGGCTCCCGGGATGGGCATTCCTGTGAGTGTCTCTGCTTGTTTTTATGGCCCCCGATTAGCTCACTTTCCCTCATAGCAGAATGACTCTGTATGTTTACTCACAAAATGCCCCCATGTGGGATTTGTTACAGCCCAGGGACGGGGAGCCTGTGGTGACGGTGTTGTCTCAGGGCCCCATCAGGGTGAAGGAGAGTCACTTCTCCAGGCCTCGAGGCAGCTCAGACCTGCTCAGAGCCCCCAGTCGCTTCCCGGTGCCCCAGAGCAGGGTGGTGCTGCGGGAGATCTCTGTGGTATGGCACCTCTACGGGGGCAAGGACTTTGGTGGCAAGCCCATGTCCATACATGCCCAGGGTCACAAGTAGGTTTTTCGGATGCACAAAAATGTAGTTTCTCAAGCAATATATACATCAGTGGTCTTGAGATTCTTTCATCTGTGTGTTTGTTCAGTTTTCTCTCCCTCCTCCTTTCTTTCTTTCTTCAGAGGTCGTTCAGTCCCTGCTGGTGTTCGTGGGTCCCCCTCTCGCTCTGTGGCTCCCTCTCGTCCCCAGAACTCCTGGCGCTGGGCCGGAGGCAGCGGGCGTCAGCACACGCTGCTGATGGAGATCCAGCTCACCAAGGTATGTACATACTGAGACGAAACTGAGACTAGAAGTTGTTGTCTGTTTATCTTCGGATACAGATTTCGTTTGCAAATAATGAAGTAATTTGACAGAAACACTTTCTTTCATATTTCAGGCATGTCTGTATTTAACTCCTAAACTATTTTTAGCTGCGGCCAAATCTGTTGGTCATTCCACAAATAGTTCGCCACAGCCCTTTGGCGGCACAGTCTTTGTCCCAGGAGGCTGAAATTTGGCATGGAGGTCAAATATGTGGGTGTAAAGGTTTCTGTTTTTGTTCATGCCAACTGGCAAAAAGGGGGTGTGGCAATGAGAGTGGCCTATAACAAAAACCTGCATAGCTTCAAAAAACTTTAGTGACAGAAAATTGATAGATAGAAAATTGTATTAGTTGCAAACAACATAAAAACATACAGCTATAAAGACATAAAATAACATTAAAAACAAATAAATTGGCCAAATAAATAAATATGAGCAGGTGTGCAAAGCTGCATTGAAATGTTTTAAAATAGATATTGCAGTGGGAATGAAAGATGTTTTGTAGGTTTTCTTTTTGGCCAGAGGTACTCTGAAGTGGCTGCCTTAGTTGATATGAAGGGTCCTTCTAATCAGATTCACGTACCCAGACCAGACTCCTCATTCATTGGTGTGGGTTCACTCTGCCGCCTATACTTAGCCATGCCCTGTTTCATAACTCACTAACCATGCGTGCACATGTGGATGGATGCATGTACAGGGTCACAGCTATTGCGAATTAGCGCTTGGTCAGTTCCAACTCATTTTATGCATCCATGCATTTTTGATGTTTTCTTGTGTCTTGATCCAGACCAGAAGAAATGTTTCATCTCAGCTGTAAGGTTTTGTTTGAAATGACGATTAAAGGAATAGTTTGACACTTTGAGAAATTCGCTTATTCGCTCTCTTGCGGAGAAGATCAATGCCACTCTCATTTTGTAACCTTTGTTCAGAGCCAGACTGGCTGTTTCCCTGTACAACTAGTCTTTATGCTGAGCTAAAATCACCAGTTGCTGGCTCCACATATATAATATCATACAGACATGTAAGTGGTATTGATCTGCCCATCTAACTCTTGGCAAGGAAGCAGCGAAATGTCAAACTATTAATTTAAATTCAACTTGAAACTTGAAACCAGACTGTACTGCTTCAACTTTTCCACCATCTTTTTTCAACACACTCCTCCTGTGTTGTCCTCCAGGTGTCCTTCCAGCATGAGTCCTATCCAGTGGTGGTAGCGGGGCAGGATGGGGATGGATCAGTGGCAGCTGGGGTCGGGGTCGGCCCTGGTAGCGAGCAGCCCCTTTCCAGGCAGGTGTTCATCGTCCAGGAGCTGGAGGTTCGAGACCGACTGGCCTCTTCACAAATCAACAAGTTCCTCTACCTCTACACCAGCGAGAGCATGCCTCGCCGAGCCCACTCCAACATGGTGAGGCAGCAGAGAGGGAGGGAGGACAGACAGTTGGAGTCTTTGATTTTCATACCACTATACCACTGAAATTACAGATGTTGAAGAGGTTTCTCTTCATTGATCTGTGATATTTATTGTGTGTTTTCTTCTTGTAGCTAACAGTGAAGGCCCTGCAGGTGTGTCCAGAGTCTGGCCTCGGTGGACCAGAGTGCTGTCTTAGAGTCAGCCTGCTGCCTCTACGGCTCAACATTGACCAGGTAACTGACACAGTACACTAAAAGTCAAATCTTCTCCATCCTAAACCAGTCTCAGAGTCCATGTCACCCAAAAGTGGCTGAGTAGAGCCTGAAATTCTGTCTTAATTTTCACTGTTAAGAATGTAAATGACTGATTCTCTGTTTTGAGTTTTATTCAAAACTTTCATGTGATTTTGTTTAGACCTGAGAAGCATACAAGTCTGTTTATGTAGCATATTAATGTGACAATCAGAAATTACCACATTCATACAGCACCAGAACTATATTGGATTGGGAAACATGCAACTACTTAGTCATGTTGATATTAACTTCTCCACATTATGTCTCCTCTCCAGGATGCCCTGTTTTTCCTGAAGGACTTTTTCAGCAATCTAGCTTCTTTTGTTAACCCTTACCTGCCCGTGGACCCTGCAGCTGAAGGTGAGCTTCGTCTGATGTTTTTTTTTATTCTTTGCATATTTCATCAATTGTCTTTAATATTTAATGTTAAGGACTAAGATACAAATATTATGATTTATGCAGGCATCTCTCATTTGCTAAGCTGCTTTTTGCTTTTAGTTAAATATATATACAGTATAAGGACTGCCATCACTGTAACATGATTCATTTTCATTGGCTGTTTAAATAATTACTCCAGCTAATTTTGAGTATTTTTACAGTTTTGTCCTTTATTAAATTTAAAACATGCTCAGGTGAATATTTATTTTTCTATATTTCTCTCCATTTATTTTTCAGTGAAGGCAGAGCCCTCCCAGAAGCCCTGTGAGGAGGCGGAGTCAGCTGCCGGTCTGGGACCTGACCTCACAGCTTCCGTGGAAACTACCTACAGTGAGCAGAGCTCCTCTTCTGCTGGCTCCTCCTCCTCCTCCGACCAGCCAATCTACTTCCGGTAAACGCTGAGTCTGGTTCTGCTTTTACAAATTAAATGGAATAAGCGTTATGGGTTAGAAAACAATTATGAATATACAAGTTGTAAAAAATACTCACAACTTGTCTGATAAATAAAAGTTTAACATATGAATCAATAATATGGTCTTTCTCTTCCTCCTCTGCTATTTTCAGGGAGTTTCGATTCACCTCTGAAGTGCCTATCTGGCTGGACTATCATGGCAAACATGTCGTCATTGAACAGGTGAGAGGTCACTCAAACAGCTCATCTGTCAGCGTGACAAAAAATGTAATTAAAGTTACCATGAGGAACTTTTTACTGGTTATGAAAGAGTCACAATTTAACACCGATGCCTCTATATGACCAACATACAACACCATCACTTAGAAAATTGGCTGTTTCCATATAGTTATATTTAATGCTTATCATTGGTGCCACCGGGTCTGATTCCATGCAAAATCAGATGAAATCAAACACGTTCACCAGAAACTCAGGCACAGATCCACATCTGGCTTTGCTGCCACCTTCAACCTGCAGTTGGAGCTCTGGCAGGAGGTGGGGAGCTCCGTGCCCAACAGCAGCAGCTCCTCCTCCGCCTTTGCCTTGCTGCTCCACCGGTCCCCACTGGAGGGAAGGGAGGAGAGAACCACAACCATGACTATGCAGTAAAATAAGAGGTTTTTTGATGGGATGGGACTCTGGTGCTCAGAAACACTACTGCTATGTCCACAGGGACCCCCAAAATCGACATAAAAGTAAAGTTCTTCATATTAGCTTTAAAAAATCTGCAGGATTTCTGTGTATTTGATCAGGAAATAATTGTTGGAGCTGATTGTATTTTCACACTGCTTCTTGCTTCACAGGGAACGTTTGCAGGGATACTGATTGGTCTGGCCCAGTTAAACTGCTCTGAGTTGAAGCTGAAGAGGCTCTGCTGCAGACATGGGTAGACATACACACTCCAATACCAACACATCTCATTGGTTGCATGAGATTCATAGTTATCTGAGACTAGATCACCATGATTGAACTGTTGTTTGAGTTTTCAGTTGCAAGTTTCTTAGTGTTTCTTCTGCAACACCTTCTAGTCTCCTCGGTGTGGACAAAGTGATCCAGTACGCTGTCACAGAGTGGCTAACAGACATCAGGAAGAATCAGCTCCCAGGCATTCTGGGAGGTGTTGGCCCCATGCACTCGGTCGTCCAGTTGTGTGAGTTGATACTGCTCCAAACACACTGATGTACACATTGTCAGCTCAACATTTACATTTACATACGTTCTTTATCCTGTTGTATCTCTTGGTTCAAGTCCTGTTCCCTTCTTTCTATCTCTTTGTGTGTCTTTAGTCCATGGCGTGAGGGATCTGTTCTGGTTGCCCATCGAGCAGTACAGGAAGGATGGACGCATTATTCGAGGCCTCCAGAGGGGGGCAGCATCCTTCGGCACCTCCACAGCGTCAGCTGCTCTGGAGCTCAGCAACAGGCTGGTGCAGGCCATCCAGGTACTCAGTCTGTGTTTTCAATGCAGGTCACGACTGTAACTGTGAAGGATTTTGGGATAAGCAGGTATTTGATGCCCAATGTCTGTCTGCTTCTCTTACAGGCCACAGCAGAGACGGTGTACGACATCCTGTCTCCGACTCCTCCCCTTAACCGCTTTGCCATCACAGAAGGCCGGGCCCCCTCTAGCCGGCCCCGCAGAGCTGCTCAGCCTGCTGACCTCCGAGAAGGTGTGGCCAAGGCTTATGACACCGTCAGAGAGGTGCGTCCCCACACTTACCCTCTCTAAATTGATTATGGATCCTTGTAAAGAACAGAGATTCCAAAAATTAGCAGTAAATATTTTGACTAATTTCTCCCTGTCTCTGCTCTCCAGGGAGTGATTGACACAGCTCAGACCTTGTGCGATGTAGCATCCCGGGGCCATGAACAGAAGGGTCTGCCTGGTGCTGTGGGTGGCGTCCTGCGGCAGATCCCGCCCACTGTGGTCCGACCCTTAATAGTGGCCTCTGAAGCCACTTCCAATCTGCTTGGTGGCATGCGGAACCAGATCAAACCAGACGCCCGCAAAGAGGATTTCCTGAAGTGGCGCACGGAGGATGGTCAAGAATGATGACAACTTTTTTTTTTTTGTCTGCGTGAGAGAGAAAGTTTCTGTGTGTGTGTGTGTGTGTGTGTGTGTGTGTGTGTGAGAGAGAGAGTGTGTGTGTGTGAGAGAGAGTGTGTGTGTGTGTGTGTGAGAGTGTGAGTGTGATTATGATCTGGGGAAGTCTCAGTTAAGGGAGCGAATCCAGGGTTTGAATGTGTATTTGCATGTGTGTATGGACTAATGAGAGTCAGTGCGCTCCAATGCAAAAACAAAGCAACGACTAACGACTACTGCAGTTACTGACATCCAGTGTTTTATGTGGCTCCACCATACATGGATTTAACCAGATTTAATCAGTCTGTTTGGCATTCGGCAAGAGCTCTCCTCAGTAATGCATGAGTCGGCAGATTTTTCTTACTGTCTTTGCAAACATATCACTGTCACACTCAACTGGCTTCATTTTCAAGTGCAGGTAAGGTTGTCACTCTCAAGGTTTCTTTGTTCATTAGTAAGACACAGATTGTGGGCGCTTCATGTACTCTGAATTGTGCTGCTCCAAACTGTTTGTATTCTTGCACAATTTCACCTTCTTCCAAGGTACATGGAGAAGAAGTAGGAGGAAGGTGAACTTCCCTTCTCTTTGTATTCTAATTCATCATTAGCTGCAAACAATTTACTTTTTCTGGGCGCAAAATGTGATGAACTGACACAAGATGTGACCAGAGCTTTGCTCTACTTGTTATCCAGTGATGCTCATAGTGGAGACGGGGATTATATTGTAATGAAGTGTCCTTTGCTAACACCCTCCAGATGTCGGCCGATGGTTTTCACCCTGACTTCATGACCCAACACATTATCACTGGTTCAGCTTTGGCCCCACTGCGCACCTGCTTCTCTCAGTGCTGTTATTTGTGCCATAAACCTTGCAGAGTGCCCTTTTTAACTAGTTTGTGTTGCCTTCCTCAAACCTGCACCCTCACTGCTACTGTACAAGTATAACATAATGGCTCATGAGGATACATACCTGACTGAGAAAAGTTTCCTGACTGAATAGAGATACAGATCACACGAAGCCTCTAAACTCTGTAGCAGCACGTTGGATTCCTACAAAGTCAAGTTGGACTTGAGTCGTCTGTAACTCACAGTAAACTGTCCAGATGTCAGCCAGTGGTTCTTCCTTCTGCATTGCAGCTCATTTGTGCTTCTGTTTCCGTGAAGAGTTCAAGACTGGGATCTGAATTAACCTACTCTGTCTTCACTCTTGCTTTGCCCCTTAGTTGCCTTCCTGCATTTTTTTATGTTTCTTTATTTGTTTTTTATTCTGTTAAAACGTTAAAAAGTATTGTTATACTCGTTTTCAAAATAAGAGTTGAGACGATGTGAATCTGGTGATGACGGAGAATGAAAAATTTGGGAGTTTTGTGGTTTAAAAAAAGACGTTTTACATTTTTATCTTTTTTGTTTAATAGGTGTAAGGGATATGTGTCCCTCTGTGTGTGTGAGACTGAGAGAGTGTGTGTTTGTGTGCGCGCATGATGCATGTCTGTGAGGATGACAGGTTGATGCTTGTTACACCTCTTGTGTGTAATTACTATTTACTATATCATAAACTGTATGAATGACCTGTATATTACAAAGACGAGGAGTATACAAAATTAATACAAAAAATAAAAAAATTGTGTTAAAAACTGAACGCCATCTTTGCCTGACATTTTTGTTGCTGACTAACACCAATATTTTTGTTATGGCTACAAGTACATTTACTCAAGTACTATATCTAAATATAGTTTTTGGCAATCGAACTTGAATATTTTGTTACTTTAGGCGTCTTCTCCATTACATTTCCAATATTGAATATTGACTTTTTATCAAATTTTTGCCTCATTTTCTTTATTAGAGAGCTATAGTTACTCGTTACCCTGCTTTTTTTTTTTTTTTTTTTTTTTAGATTTAAGTTACAAAACATGATAGACTGATGAGATAGGAGCCATTGTTACAGATAATAACAATTGTTTTTAGCTCAATCTGAAATGATAAGTAGTCTCATGCATAATGATAACGTAAATCATGTAATAAATATTCTTTTGTAAAATATACTGAGAATACTGTTTTTATTTACAATTAAATTATTTTTTACTTTAAAAGGGCATTTTTAAACAATCTTTTCTATTTTAACATGAGTAACGGTAAACAATCTGAATATAGTATATTACTCTGGCTCTGATTTGATTTTGTACAAAAGTAAATAACACTAAAGTGACTACTATAGAGAGACATAATCAGTATTCATAAAAGCCGAAAAGCTGAATAGCGGCTATAACAGAGGAACCAACGGTAGTGGAGATAACGCTTCGGGGAACTTTTTTAGAGATGCAACAGCGGCACTTCCGGTCCACATGTAAACGCGACTAGACGCAACTGCGTGTGTTACCATAGATGATACTAGCCAACTGTGTATATTTACCTGAATTATTTTGTTTAAACGGTGAGAGTTGTTTGTTAACATGAAGCTGCTCACACACAACATTTTGACTTCTCACGTGAAGGGAGTAACTAAAGGATACCCGCTGCTCATCAAGGTAAACTGTCAACACCTGGCTAGCTACATGGCTAATGCTAACACTACTGACTTAAAGCATCACTTAGTTTCAGTGTCCTGATGTGTTTTATGTTTTAGCTCAGAGCTACTTGTATGGTATCATTCAACATGTGATAGTTGTTTGTGCGATTCTCTTAAAACTTGTGACGTTCAATAACAAGCTAACTGGTAGAGGTTAGCATGCTAACAGCAGGAATCAAACATAACTTCCTCTTGCAGAAATACAACTTCAACAACTTGAGTAGAGTTGCAGATATACCTAAAATGTCTCAACATAGATTGACTTTCAATGTGATCTCTATATTGAATGTTTTTATACTTCTATGGTCAAAATCACACTCATTGTTTGCTAACTAATGCAATATATTTACCCTCTACCATTTAATTTGAGTTTCTGAATTTTTAAATATATGCAGTATAGTGCCCTAAAACATACTGCCCTTAATGGAAAACAAATATGTGTCTATAACATTTACAGCTTTTAATGAAATGCAGTGCTTCAGATGTGTAAATTACACCTGACACTACAGTATATTGTGCAGGTCAGCATTTAATAATGATAATAATAATAATCATAATAATAATAATGTGTGGAAAATCTCAATTTACTGGCCCCTGTAGAGTAAAATATCAGGTGTTTTTTCATGTCAATGATAGTAGAAACAGATGGCAGGAGAAATCATTTATTTTGTAGTTGCTGCTGCTGTTTGAGGACCCCGAACGTTCACAGTAATTATAGACTGCATTGTTTCCTCTTGATGTTTTCTTTATCCAGGCAACTGAAGTGAAGGTGAATGAGGTGGACTTCAACCCTCAGTTTGTCAGCCGAATGATCCCCAAACTGGAGTGGAGCGCTCTGGTCCAGGCTGCAGAGGAGGTGAGTCAGGCTGCACCAGACCATCAGAATTTGTAATAAATCACATACATTACAAATATGAAAACCAGCCAGAGGACAAAATCTGTTAAGTATCTCTCAATATAAGCAAAGAGCTTCTTGGTTTTGGAACAATCTATCACTTCGAAAAGGGAAAAATATTGTGTAATATAAGAAGAGATTTGTTTAGTTTTGTTCTGTTATTTTTCTTACCTGTTCTACACTGATTCACTGTAAGGTGTTGTCTGGTGTTGCATTATAGTTTTTATCTATTGTAAAACTTATATCTCACCTTATAATCTATAATAGGACTAGAGTGTGGAGTACTACATATCAACAGCAGTGGTCCAGGGGAGGGTTTGCAGATAGGGCTGGGCCATATGGAGAAAATCAATTATCACAATATTTTTAATCAAATAACTTGATACTGATATTGTGACAATATTGTGGAGTTGACCTGGTGCTTTCACAAAATATTTACACAGTGAGATTTTTTGGTAAAATAATCATCAGTAATGTGGATATGATAACTAATTTAGTAAAGGTAAATAATAGAACAGCTAGAACAGTTTGGTAAGTTCAGAAAATTACCCTACTTTACTATACTGTAATGCAGCCTTCTAACCACAAAAAAGACACTTATGTCATGTTACGATATCCACAATCTAAGACGATATCATATCACAATATTGATGTTATATTGATATACTGCCCGGCCCTAGTTTCAGATGAAGAAATGGTTCACAAAATGTTTACTCCTGAGGCTTGATCCCTCATTATACAGTAAAGAGTTTTCCATTAATGGGATCATATGTTTTGTGTCATTGTGTTTTTATTTTTCAAGTGTCTTGTTCACCAGTAGGTGGAGAATATGTCATGGTCTTTTCTGCCACCCAGTAACATCTACTAATGAATTTAAAACCGCCCAGTTTGAATGGTTGTTACAGTCTCTTTTCCCTCTTTAGCTGGGTCAACGGCAGGACCTGCCAGATGAGCTGGTGCCAGAATACGAGAAGAACGAAGAGTTCCTGAAGAAAGTGCACAGAGTGCTGTTAGAGGTGAGAAGCTCACAGTCATTCCTCTCAGTCCTGGTGGGTGATTTTGACTGGTGTCTATTACTACAGTATGTAGAAACAAGGTATGTGTGTTCTTTTTAGGGCTGTGATTGACGACTATTTTCATTATCGACTAATCTGCCAATTGTTTTGTCAATTACTAGATTAATCTTTTGATCCTTAGAATACTGAAAAAGGCTTTGTTGACGTCAACAGATGTCTTGACCAACAGTCCAAAACCCAAAGGTGTTTAGTTTACAGTGATACAAAACAGAAAAATCCTCACATTGGAGAAGCTGGTACCAGAGAATATTAGCCATTTTTGCTTAAAAATAACAGAAAACGTCAATTGATTATCAAAATAGATTAATTTTCTGCTGATCGACTAATCATTTTAACAACTCTCTGGTGCAGCTGTAGTTCTTGTCTTCATTATTATAAAGATATTGTTTTAGGGAAAATAAGCAAATTCACAAGTTGTATTATCGCTTTAATTTTAGTCAAATCAACACATTTTCACAAGCTTGAAACTATTTTTAAAGGTAAGGAAACAATGTTTTGGTCCAGTCTTGGTATTATTCACTGTGGATCCCAGCATTGTTGCTTTTTGTTTCTCTTAACACAGTGAATGAATCATTAGGATAATTATGGGATTAGTTTGTGTAGAACACTTAAGTACACCTTTTGGATAAAACAGCCAACAATATTCACTCTCAGACAGTAACATAGAAAGGTACAGTAGGCACTTCACATCCTGTTCTATTACTGGCAATAGCAATTAGCAGCAACGCTTTCATGTGGTTGTTTCCTGCACACTGTCTAGTTTTTCATAACTGTACCACGTCCATTTAGCAGAGGAGAGTGCCATTTATGTAGAGATCAAACACAGGAACTAAAATACGGGAGTTTCAGACATTCTAACCCCAATATGTACACTGTATGGCCAAAAGAGTGTTGACTCACAAATGTTGCACACATGTGATTGTTGAACACCTCACTCCAAATATACAGTATAGTGCTTTTCTGTGTTAATGGACAGAGTGCTTTACACTTTGCCTCTCATTCACACACACATACTGATGGTGACAGAAGAGCCAAGGATCGCACCGCCAACCCTGTTATTAGTGGACGATCCACTCTTCCTCCTGAGCCATAGCTGCCTGTTATGTCACAGCCGCTTCGTGCTGCTATGACAGCCTCCATTGTTCTGGGAAGACTCTCCAACAAGATTATGGAACCTGACTGCAGGGATTAGCTCCCATTCAGCCACCAGAGACCATTAGTGAGGTTTGATACTGGTTCAAGTTAATCTCAAATGTGCTGGATGAGGTTGTTGTCTGGCCAGTCAATTTCTTCCACATCAAACTCCGATATCTATTTCTGTATGGACCTGTCTTTGTGCACGGGTGTATTGAAACTGAAAAAGGGGCTTCTCCAAACTGTTGAAACAATTTCTTGTACATACATACATTGAGTTTTACTCACAAAAATGCATTGTGTGAATCCTTTAGGTCTAAAAAATGTTTTTATAAAACATTAGCAAAACCTTTTATTGAAAAGCATTTTCAGGCCTTCATTGTCAGTCTTCTTCTCCGCTGCCTTTTTTAGCGCAATGCTGCATTTCTTGGCACATTATCGCCACTTGAGGATTTCAAAACCAAAGTGGGGGGTCTGGGAGCTTCCTGCATTCTGATGACTTTAAAGGAATGAAAATATTAAGTACACTGCAACAGCATTTTTAATTTAAATAGGCCTACTTTACATTTTACTTTTAATTCTCAGGAAAGAGAAGTTAATAATTTACCCCTCAGGTGTGAACTTCTGTGTATAAACAAGGCTAATATTCATCAGTTTTTATTCATTCATTCATTCATTTTTTTTGCCCTGCTTGAGTATTTCATTCTTTTAGTACTCTCCATTTCTCTCTCCATCTCACTTACTGAAGGCCCTATCAGAGATCTGAAACCCATTATTTCCAATGGCTTGTGCCATGCCACATCAACCTTTCGCTGCGTCCAGTGCCATTGGCTGCACGCTGCGATGTGTGTTGAGTGTAGCTCAAACTGTGTTGTGTCGGTCATGAGCGTATATACATATATCTATGGTCTATCTATGCTCTCTTCCGCTGGGAAATGACACTTGGTGTAGCTCTATTGCCATCTGGGTGGAAACAATATACACACTTTACAATGCCAGAAACAGGTTGAGATAAGGAAAAAGAAAAATGTGTGAAAATCTGGAGAAAAATGGGAGAAATGTGACCCCGGGAGATAATTGGGAGTGGGAAATGAAAAACTGGAGTCTCCTGGGAAAATCAGGAGGGTTGACCAGTATGATGGCAGTGCTAACAGTGTTTGCCTGAGGAGGAACCGGAGGGTGGCCACTATCTTTCTGTGATGGCGCCAGCTGTCAGGACAGTGTTATTAGCTGTAACCGCTGTATAAGAGCAGTGCTGAGCAGCGACTGTAAGATAGCCAGTGGGGCACACTTACATGCATGAACATGCACTAAGAACATGCACTAAAAGCATGCACAGCTGGCCCGGCTATGTCAACAGAGCAAGAGGAAGCTGTGATTACAACAGACACTCACAGAGGACTTCATTCTCAGATAGACATTACTCCTCTGTATCTTTACAGAGCGAATAGTTGTTTGCTGCTCTCTTAATGCCAGATAGATACTGTATAGAGCACCTGTACGTTATACAGTTATTATTAAGCTGTCATTGCAGATTTATCTCTTTTTGTCATGGCCACAGCCCAGGGTTTGGGAACAACCGGTCCCCAAAAATCATTGTGCTGTAGCATTAAGATTTCCCCTAATTGGAAATAAGAGGCCTGGACCAAAACAAAAGTATGGTGACAGGGGTGTCCAAAGACTTTTGTCCACACGGTGTATTTTGCTCTACGGTGACATCTAGTGCTGGTCCCTTACCTTCTGTCTTCAATGTGTGTGTTGCAGGTGGAGGTGATGGAGGGCTGTCTGCAGTGCCCTGAATCAGGACGAGAGTTCCCGATCTCCAGAGGAATCCCCAACATGCTGCTGAATGAGGACGAGGTGTAGACGGTTCCCATACACAACCTCACCCTAAGCCGCCACTCAGATGGAATTGTGGGTATTCAGACAGAGAGAGAACAAGAGAGAGGTTGGACTTAAGTTGGTGCCATGAGAGAAAATAAGCCACACTGCCGTTGTTGTTATGACACTGAAGTGGCTGATGCTGCCATTGGAGGGAATAAGAGATGGAAATGTTCCCAGAGAGTAACCCCCACTGGTTTTATCTGTATTTATTTTTGTAACTGTTTGGGTTCTCTTCTTTTTTTTTCAATAAAACTGTCCTGATTTCCATGACAGCCAAAATTGTTTTAGGTTTCTGCGGAAAATATGAATTTGCTTATATTACAGACATGCTAAAATACTGTATAAAACCCTTGAGGCTCTGAATGCGAGGCGGCAGGCCCTGAACCCCATATCGCCCTCTCTCAGTGTTTAGGAAAGTGCTGAGGGCCAGATGACGTGGCAGTGGCTTGTCTATATTTGGCTTTGAGGAAAAGAGGCAGAAAAAGAAGGCAGGCTAGAAGTTGTTTTTGAGGAAGTCGGCCCTTTTTTTTTTTTTTCTTTTTCTTTCATGCCTCACATTACAACACACACACAGGACACCCCGCCTTGGTGGGCTCCTCTGATCTGAGATGCCCCACGGTGTGTCTGATATTTTAATGGGGTATAAGAAGGAGTAGAAGTCCACATAGACATATTAAGTGTCTTTCTAATCATTTCTGGCTGTTTACGATGGTGCAGCTGCAGCAGTCAGGTTGGAACAGGAGCCTGTTTGTTTGCAGGCAGCGTTATCATTTTTAGAAACCTTGCCAGGACAGACGATGAAGGGGGGGTTTGCCCTGACCAGAAGCCTCGAGGCAGCCTGAGTCTCTCCTACCTTTCCCTTCTACTTACAGCAATTACAGGCCTGCACCCGCAACTATAATAATGGTATAATGGGATGGCAGCAGAGCTGCAATAAAAACCACCCCTGACAGATTAACAGTCCTCTCCAAGTTCTGAGCTGTAATTAACAATGAGACCGAAAGAGGAACGGAGAGGAAAGAAAGGGCCTAAATTGAAAGCTAGAAAAGATAAAGATATAAAGGGATGGGCTATGGAGGGATTTAATAAAATTAGGTTAAGATGTAAACTGGCATGAGTGAGTCTAAGTGATCTAAAGCTGCATTTTGTAATCACTGGCACAGACTAATAAATATTTCCCCATCTTCTATTTAATCATTTAATCATTTTGATGTTTAAAGGTTTTTTTTGACACTTCAGGAAATATGCTTCTTGGCTTTTGTGCAGACTGTTATCTTTTCACCCCCCCCCCCCCCAAAAAAAAAAAAAAAAAAAACTTAAAAAATGTAAACAAAGGTAACAAATTCCACCTAATCACATTTTTAAAGCTCACTAATTAACATGGAATATCTCATTAGTTTAATTTGCACCAAAACCAGTTATGTACTGGACCAGTTCTTGGCTGGGACCAGTGACTACCTGGAGTCTCACCTGGTCTCCTAGCAACAGGTCCTGGCAAAACAGGGACATAACTCCCCTTTAAATGGTACATTTTTTTGTTTACACTTTGTTTTTTGTAGGGATTTAAAAACAAGGTGTTAATTGGTGAGTTTTAAAAGTGCTGGTTTGTGGATTTTGTTGAAGTGGCAATAGACAAGTTTTTTTGCTTTAACCTATCATTATAAAGTACATTGCACAATGTAATGGATATAGAATAATGAGACCAGTGGTATTTACACCTGGGCCAGACTGCCCGTGTGAACAGCGCATGGCGGCTGCATTACCGAACCGCTGCGTGATTCACACGTCCGCTGTTCACACCAGCAGTGTTTCAGCTGCTGCTGCTGCTGTCAGCCCTTTCCTGCTACATAGACTTTGCCTTTCAAAATGGCCTTTTCATTTCATTATAAATGTCATATTTATTTTAGACAGAGAAAGATTAAGAAACATGTGCTAATTTGTAAATAATAGTAATAATCCACAATTAAAACCCTGTGCTATATTAATTCATGGAGCCCTGGCCGTCACTGCATGTTCTACAACACTGTCCTGCACATACTTCAGAATAAAAGCCTCAGGATCTCTGTCCACAGAAAGAACACTTGAGAGCTTTTATTTTGAAATGAAAGCAGGAAGTATTGATTTAAAAAGAAATCTTTACATGTCAGTGACATTTCTTCAGATTGTAAGTGTAGTAATGTTGCTGGTATGATGTCAATATAAAGTCAGACATTAACTTGCACTGTCTATGGCTGCTGTGAATTGTGCACGGCTTGCTTTGAAAATAAGCGAGACCTCGAATCTCTAGAAGAGATGCAGCTGAGACGCAGCCGAGCTCTAACCTGTTAACATAGACGCCGAAATAAACTGGTAAAGCAGCCGCCACATGCTCTTCACACCGGTGGTCTGGCCCAGGTGTCCAGACTGACTCCCTACAAGCCTCACTTTCACTATGCAGTTCTGTCTGCCACCACGTACCATCTCCCAATAAAATGAGGACTTGATCTACAGCACAAAGAATGTGTGGAAACCATTGTGCAACCAAATTAAGAAGAGGTTTCAAGTCCCTGCATGGACCACGAGTCAGACTGGTGCCAGTTCGCCTCTCTGCAGATGTTACCTGCGATGTCGCGACATATATCACATAAAAAGCCATCTTTTCAGACTTCAAGTAATGCGTTTGTGGCCAGACCTCAGACCAAACCAATGCTCTGTGGCGTATGAAACAAAAAAATCTCAACTTCCGAGCATTAAAATTCCCAGATCTTCCAGTGATCTTCCGCATTCATTGGCCCCATGGAGCAGGCACAGTAGTGTTTCCTTTAACTCCACCTCCCAGCCCTCGCTCCAGCTTCGGTCTGGGTCTCATTCACATTAACGAAGGAAGGAAAAGTATTTCTGAATTCAGCTATTAGTGCATTTTACAACTTTTAGGACCTAATGATTTAAATAAGGATTATTAATGTCTTCATACTAGGAAGTTGATTTACGTCAAAAAAACGATCTGCTCTGTTACAGGCGTTGCTTATCCAATGTAAGTCTATGGGAAAAAGACTATTTTGGCCCAATGGCATCATGTGATGGACATGGAAATTGTAGTACCACCGCCTCTACAGAAGTTTGCTTCAAAGCTTGCGCTCTTCGTTGGAGCTTGGAGGAGACACAGAGAGGCAACTGTTTGTTCTAAACAACAATGGCAGCGCCTGAAGAGGTTAGCGTAGCTACAATAGCATCAGGAGAGTATTTCTTCATTGACAGAAGAGCAAAGAATGGCACAGGTTTTTCTCAATGGAAAAGATGTCTTCGCTTTTCTCCCAACTGACTTCAGCAGGGGTTTGATTGATGGATTGTTCATCCAGTCACCTGCTAAGTATTTTTGAAAGTGCCTACCCTTTTCCAAACAGTTTCCATTGATGGCTTCTCAGATTCTGTGGAAAAAAAAAAAAATATATATATATATATATATATATATATATATATATATATATATATATATATATATATATATATATATATATATATATATATATATACACACACACACCTCGCTTTCACTATGCAATTCTGTCAGCCCCCAGGTACAATCTCCTGAGGAAAAAAAAGTCTTGATTTAAAGCACAAAGGAACCATTGTGCAACCAAGACGAGGAGGATGATGCTTTTATTCCCCTCGTATCCCTGACTATCACTTGGGGGCTGCAGTAGCTCAGTCTGTGTAGACTTGGCTTACAAACTGGAGCGTCTCAAGTTCGAGTCTCCACACGGATCAAGTAGCTGGAGAAGTCCCAGTTTGCCTCCTGGGCATTGCCGAGGTGCCCTTATCGAATCCCCCAACTGCTTGGAGCACCTTCCTGTTAGGCAGTCGTCATACATAATGCAAGTGCATAGTTGAAATCCTGTCTGTTCCCACTTTGATACCACTTTATGCTCAGCTAACCGACTGCTGGCTCAGAAGCTAGCTTCATTTTTACTATATGAGTGTTAATGTTAAGTTATCAGTCTTAATAAGACAGTGAATAAGCATATTTCCCAAAATGTGGAACTATTCCTTTAAGCCTGATATGTCCTCGGGGATGTTTACCTGCAGAGAGTGGTGCATTTTTGTGGAGAGAGATTGCAAAATGTGTGTGAGAGAGGAAGATGGCTCTTGCCTACATAATCACAGTCTCTTCACTTTGGTGGCAACCCGCCCCACCTCCTCCTCCACCACCACCTCTCACATCCAGTCCCTCCTTCCTCCTCCTCCTCCTCCTTCTGTCTGAGCATTTCTCTCTGAGGATCTGCACAATAATGGAGTCACATCATGCAGCAGGTCTCAGTGTTTTCAGCAGAGCTTTCAGACTGGAGCCCATTTAGACCGGGGATCTGTGATTTACTGTAAAGTTTCCTCATCTTTTTTTTTATTTCACAGCACAAGGACCTCTTTCATATTTTTTTCTGCGTCATGTGTTTTTATGTCGTCTGACTTTTTCCGTGTTTTGATGTTTATATGAGGGAGATTAACAGGCCCACCGTGGTTTTTCCAACATAAATCAACAGTTGCTTCCTACGTTTTAGTGCAGGCTGCTCTGTGTTTACCTATACCGGGGAATGAGAGGACCTCATTGGTTTTTTTTAAAGCTCTAACTAGATTTTCTGGAAGCGGGCATGGGCCAGTTTTTTGCTCCACAGATGGGTCTTTCGGAGGTGAAAGCACGTGAACCGTGCTGCTGCAGATGAAGTGAGCAGCTCAGGTTTTTGTTTGGAGGATCTGCGACATGGGCTGAGCTCCTGTGACGAGTCTTTCCCCCTGCAAGCTGTTGAATTATCCGAGGATGGACGACGGAAAACGGAGACGGATAAAACATAACTTATCGGTTTGACTGTAGTTAAATATCTTCATCTTTTTACACGCGGAAAGCGCGCACACACCGGCGCGAGACAGCACCTGAGTTTTTGAGCGCACCAGATTGGGATTCAAGCGCCAGCCCAACTTTCCTATGACTAAATGTGAGGTTTTTGCAGTGGAGTTTGGTTGTATAGTTGGATGTCTTGGCGGTTGTTTTTGTGCGGATCTTCCTTTTTATATTTAATAACTTAACTAAAGAGTAAATGACAATGCGTTTTTATGTGTCTGGTGTTAAAATATGCAGGCGCACGTGTGAACAATGTTATATAATAACCATAGCAGAATAAATGTAAAGTCAGCAGATGTGGTTTTCCTCTCCACAGAAAGTGGTTTTGACCAAAATACCCTGTTAGAACTGGATATTGGATATTTTGGCTTTATTTTATTCCAGTAGTTTTGGAGGCATTGGTTTGACCCCCAGTTTTAAAGCACTTTACGCACAGATTTCTTCACTCTTGGTTTTTGACATTCAGCTGAGTGACCCTAGTTGTTTCAGCTGGATTTCCATTCAGAGATCATCTCTGTCCCTCCGTCTCCTCCCCGGACCATGTGGCTCCCCCGCCTCGCTCTGTTGCTGCTGCTGCTCCGGTTCTCCGGTGTGTTGCTGGTGGAGGGCTTCAACACTTGCCACTCCATCAACCTGGACGCGCAGAAGTCCCGGCGCATCGAGGCGGTCCGAGGGCAGATCCTGAGCAAGCTGCGCATCCGCAGCCCGCCGGACAAGGATGAGGCCCCGCCGAGTGGCTCGGTGCCCCCGGAGGTCATGCTGCTGTACAACAGCACGCGGGAGCTGCTGAAGGAACGCGCGCGTCTGGCCGAGTCCACGTGCGAGCGCGAGAGCAGCGAAGAAGACTACTATGCCAAAGAGGTGCAGAGGATTGACATGCTGCCCCCCCGCACCGATACAAGTGAGTCTACTAGAAATAATCCAGAATGACATAATATCCCTTATATTAACAGTCCGTGGGCCTTCATCACCGGTTGGTGCGTAAAACACAACTAAAGAGTTATTTTCTTCCTTAGATTGTTTATTTGGGAGGAGTTTTACGGGCCTGAAGAGGTGCAATATCCAAATTTAATGAAATAAATGGCAGCAGTCCATTTTTAGTTAACTTAGCATGATCATTGTCCTTGTATCGTGTATATGTAGGCCACCACATATTTCGACTGAATAGGCTTCAGCTCCATCACTTCCGTTTCCTAATTCACGTACTATGTTAAATGTATCAGTGGTTGTGTAAAAAATATTCAGATCCTAAGTAAACCTGCAGTAGGCTGAATGGTTTTGGCATCATTGGGCAAAATTCCATAATAATATTTCAGCATATTCATATAACATATAGACTCCTGCATCTCCTCATGGCTGTTGTCAGGATTTGGAAAATCTAGCCCAAGATGGGAGACTTTGGCCAGTCACAGGTCATTTCAGAGAGAGAGCGTTCCTATTGGCTGTTCATACAACAGAGACAGCTGTCAATCGCTCACAAACTCAGATCAAAAGGTCAGACTAAAACACATCAAATATGAATTAATATTGTGTTACTGTAATGACTATTTGTCTCCTTAGATGTAAAATACAAACATGTTTTCATGTTTCTGAAAACATCTGAGGAGAGAAATAGTCATCACAGCAACAGAATATTGATTCAAAATTGATCAGAGCTGTCTAGTTTGACCGTTTGAGTTTGTGAGTGACTGACAGCTGCTCATAGAGGCAGAGTCCAGCTGGGCTCTGATTAGCTGTTTTACTCTGATCTGTGAAATCTTGCAGATGCCATTAGCAGCACTGAAGGACATAGAGGCACTTGACTTTTTTTTTTTTTTTATTTAGATTACCTGTCTCATGCCTCATGCACTACTGTCAGGATATAGGTATTACTTTTTAAAACATATTTGCATCAATTCTACCTACTGCAAAGTGTTGCATTTAAAATGTGAATCAAGTACTTGTAGCCTATAAGAGTGTTAGCGGCAAAACTACTTGTTAAAGTGCAGAACTGGTGGTGCAGTATGGTTAAATTGCTGATGTACCTTTTAATATATCTGGTCCAGGTGGTTCCAACTCTGACCACTTTATATACTGCTGAGTAGTTCAGTTTGTAGCAGTGCACTATATTTTGATTGATAAGGTTGATAAGTATATGTAAAATGTTTTCTGACTAATATCTCAAGCTGCCAGATACAGTAAATGGAGTGGGGAAGAAGGTTCAGAAGGTCAAGAGAAGCTTCAGAGCAGCTTCATGGTGACAAACTGGCAACTGTGGTTGGCAGCACGCAGCTCTCACGAACAGGAACAAAACTTGATGTTGATGGACTTCATTTGGGAAATTTTAAGATTAATGTTACTGGATACTACGTGTACATAATTGCACAACTGTCTAGTTGGGAGGTGATGTAAAATCTATGAATGCAACAATATATTAAACATAAGACCAGACGCTTTTACTCACTACGCCCAAACCTGTAATTTAGTTTCGAGACACTCATCAGCAGCAATTATGTCCGAGACAATGCATCACCCTCACAGAACTTTTAACCAATACTATAAATACGACATTGTCAGAGGAGGCATGAGATGTTGTTGGATCATTAGTCATCCTTTTCATGTTTTTTTTTTTTTTTTTTTCCATCATCATCCAGATGCGGTACAGCCAGCAGCCCCCAACCCCCATTATAGAGTCGTCCACTTTGATGTCAGTGAAGTTGACCTGACCAACAGCACCCTGGTGAAGGCTGAGTTCAGGATCTTCAGAGCTCCCAACCCGCAGGCCCGGGCCTCAGAGCAGAGAGTGGAGATCTATCAGGTAAACACAAAACTCACCTGTTTATCACCTTAACTGCAGCAGAACCACCAAACTAACATGTAATAGAGTGCTATAGGAAGTAGTGTTTGTCTTGTTTTTTTTTAAGTGTGACAGTATTTGAAAGGGGGAGACAGAGGGGATGACATATAGCAAAGGGCCCCGGGCCGAATTCGAATCCAGGGCCGCTGAAGCGAGTACTCAGTCTTGGTACATGAGGCACCCACTCTACCAATTGAGCTACAACAGCTCCCCAGTCAATGTAATTTTGAATGTGTTTTTACTTAGATGCCTGAAATAAGGCCTGTGATTAACCTAAGCTGAAGAGATCGAAATGTTTTGAAATACATCAATAAATATCCAACTTGTGAACTTTTAAGACTTTGTGTCTTTAAAATTCAGTTGCTAACAAGCAGCTAAACATCACGCCAGATCGTCCACATTTACAGCCTCATTGTGTATATTCGCACTCGTGACTGGTGTAGTTCCTTTATAGTCTAATGTTAGCTTTTTACTTCTGGCAATTGCATTCATGCAAAAAGTATAAAAGTGGTGTTCATTTGTAAAGATTAAGTATCATACACTTGTGTTTGCCACAGAGCTTATTTTTTGCAACAATCCAAAACCCGCTGGAAAAAATATCACCATTGGGTTTTTATCGAGGGAACCAGGGTGATAGTAACTTCCGGGCTGCCCCACAAAAATACATCATCCCTGGAGCACTCGGTTAGAAATATCAGTGACAGATGATTGGGTCTTTTTAAGCTTTTACATCCAAATAAACACAAAATTTTCCGCAATTATAAAGGAGACACTGAATCCATGCTTGTTTAAAATCACCTCAGACCGCTTTTAGTGTAAAAGACCCAGGAGTCGTTCCTTCTCTTTGAAAATCAATGTTTATATCCGCAAGGTGTGATCAGGAATACCATTTGAATTAGTTTTTTATTTGTAGATTTTTTTCCCACCCCAGGAATTTGGGCATCAGGCCAGCGAGACTATTATGACAATAAATCTTCACAAATTAAGCCTTATTTATATTACAGAGGGAGACTTTTCCCACCTCTCACAGAAATATGCTGGCCTGAGGGAAGTGAGTAAACATAATTTACATGTCTGATGAAAGATTTGCAGGTTGTTATTGTTTTTTTATGACTCACAGTGACACAGTGTTAGACTCTCGTGTTATGTAAGAATGAAGGGAGATGAACTCGCTGCCCCCCTTACCACAGTGGAAATTATAATACTTACTGACTAACTGTACATCAGCTACATCACCATCTCTCTGTGTGTGTTATATCAGCTGCTGAGGCCAGATGAAGAGAGTACCTCCACTCAACGTTATATTGATTCCCGCACTGTGCAGCCGAAGGCGAAGGGAGCCTGGATCTCTGTGGACGTCACTGAAACCATTAAGGACTGGGTGTCAGATCCAGGTTCGCTGCCACATGATGATTCATATATACATCTATATTCTACACTGTGAGCTTCTCCATCAGCTGATCTGTGTGTCTGTCCTTCCCACTGATCAGAGAATAATCTTGGCCTGAAACTGGGCGTCCACTGTCCCTGCTGCACCTTCATCCCGTCCACAAACAACATTGTTCCCAACAAGAGCGAGGAGCTGGAGGCTCTCTTTGCAGGTTTGTTGCACTTTTTTCCAATGCATATCATGTTAGCTGATTCTTGGTACTTGTATGTGCTGTATGTGCAGTGTGGCTGACTAGAGCAGCTTCCCGAGGCTCGGATTAGAGGGAGTTGAACCTCCTGTTCCAAGAGAAGCGGATTCGTGTCACTGAGAGAGGCATTTAGGGAAATGCTGAGCTTTTAGATTCAGCCTGAACATGATGTTTTTAGACTTTAGAGTTTATGTAAATGTTCTTTGGTTTGGATGACTGCGAGCAAGCAACATTAGTTGTATCTGGGCATGTGAAAATTAGCTGTTGAGCTAACCACAACACATACACAAACATGACGGCCAATGTATCAAAGATTTCAAGGTGCTAAATGTGATTGGGAACATTTCTGTTGCTTCCATATGACTCTCAACATGGCAACAGCTGCCTTCGTGTCTGGAAGGGAGCCTGCAGATTGTGAGGTCTGATCTGAGATCTGCAATAATTTGCAAAAACTCTTGCGAGATGCATGATGGATACCTTATCTTCTTACTGCAAAATAAATGTACCTATGGGTACATAATAAAAAGGAACCTGAGCTACATTCTCTATAGTTTTACATAGTAAATAGTTGTTTGCTGCTATGTTAATGCTCTAGATCTCATATAGAGAATCTTTAAACATTGCCTGGGTTTTATCTGCATGGCCATAGAGATGTGCACAGGCTGGTCATAAAAGGCTTTGAAGGACATTAAAAGCACTTGTGTAAGATTTATCAGCACAGCAACGACACCGCAGCTCACAAAATGTGAACCTGAAGCAGAGACACTTCTGCGAGGCGCCTCCAATATGATTCATGAATCACTTACACACTATCGTACAGGAATAATGACGAGACTGTTCTTCCACACACTGTGAAACTGTTGAATGTCAGACTGTCTGTGTTACTTCATTTAGGCTCCAAATTACAGCACTTTCCTCAGGATTTACACCCAGCCGAACCAAGTCAGTTTTTTTTAACCACTTGGAAAATATATCAACTATTGATACTGATGCAAGACAAGCAGGGGCTTGTTTTGAGCTCAGAAAAACCATGAAATCAGATGCAAACAGACAGGCTGTCATTCCTGCTGAGGAAACAACTGTCATATATACTGTGTATGTTTATGTCTATGTACTGAAATCACAAATTGTAGAACTTGAAAATGTGTCCTACTGCCTTCTCAGAAAAACACTTTGGAGTGTAAAAAACATAAATGCAATTGTATTACTGTATATTAATGATACTCAGCTTACTTTGCTTAGGGGCTACTTAAAATGGCAGGAGGCCAGGGACCGGTTAATAAACACCTTGGAGACATTTGGAACCAAGGGATCCTTCCACAGTACTTATTTTTTGATAAACGAACCCTACTTGTATATTTTGATGCTTTTTATGCACTCTGGCAACTTAATTACATTAAAAGTACAAAACATTCCCACTGGGAATGAATTTATTTTCATTGTGAATTAGAAAATGGTCGGCGGGCCACCTTGGACTGTCAGTTGAGTATCACTGCTGTATATGAACGACCACATTTTGCCGGCAACTAATTTAGGGATAATGTGCAACAAGCTGGTTATTGCTGTGGAGTAAACCCCGACAGGCTTCACAGAAGGGGTTTATTTGACAACAATGACCTGCTAGCTGTACAGTATCGCGCTTACTACACAGCTACCTACTTAAAAAATCAATAATTTGACACAAAAACGCTCCGCCACAGTCCGAAATCTGAAGTGCACCCTCAGCAACGGTCTGTTATGTGCTAACTGTAGGAATTCAAAGGTGTTAACTTGGTAGCTGCCTCTTTCCTTCAAAACGAAGCAATGTCTACTTACTCACAAACCTTTGACACAGACTACATTTATCTTGCTTTGTGAGCAGTTCCACAGATGAGTGAATTTTTTTTTCTCTTTCAGATTCTTTCATTTGAATAGTTTTTCACAACCAGTATGTTGTGATTTAAAAAAAAAAAAAAAAGCAACGCTTAACGAAAATGTCCCAAAAAATAAACACACACCAACGTTTCCTTCAATGTTAATCATTGTGTGACCCCTAAGATTTATGCTGTGCCCCCGACAACCACTGTTGTAACCGTTTAACACTTCTCTCCGTAGGTGTGGATGATGAGCAGCTTCGCCAGATGAGAAAGCCCGGTCAGGTTAAAGGCCAGGCAGATTTCACCACCAAGACGCCGCACCTCATCCTCACCGTGCTGCCCAGTGACAGAGTGGACAACCCGGCCAAGAAGAACCGCAAGAAGAGGGCGGCCGCCACAGACACCACAACCTGCTCCCGGTAGGCCGCCGACCGGCCACATGCGTGTGTGGTTATGTGTGACAGACTGACCGCACTGACATGTAGTTTTATAAGTCTGAAATCTCATTGTGGTGGGCGGTGGACTTTTTTTTTTTTTCTCCTGACTCAAAAGTTTGCAGACTATTGTGTGGCAAAACTAACAATATTGACCCTGTGTTTAGACTGCAGGCCAGCAGGCATGCAGCGTTTTATTTAGACTACCTCGCGCTGCAGGAGAAAACTCTGGCAGCCGTGCATAGTCATTACCTTGTGATGGCTGGCTCTTCAATGGTGACCCGCTGTCATTTTCCCATGACCCAGCTTTGGGCCCTTGCCCCAGACCCAGACCATGAACAGCAGGATGGGAGTTGAAATATTTCCGTGTTTATGTTGCGTCTCTTCTGTGTCTCAGTGGCTCAGACCAGGGCTGCTGCCTGCGCTCGCTCTACATCGACTTCAGACGGGACCTCAACTGGAAGTGGATCCATGAGCCCAAAGGTTACAAAGCCAACTTCTGTGCCGGCAACTGTCCTTACCTTTGGAGTGCCAACAACCACTATAACATGGTGAGTTGGTATATTTCTCTTTCTGTAGGATGTGATAAGACCTTATTGGCTACCATCCAAAACGTGTCTATAGCACCAAGTATTCAAAACTATGGAGCACAAAAACTGGCATCAAATGGTTTGTCTGATTTAAAGGAATAGTTTGTAACATTTTGGGGATCTATTAGTTGAAATGGAGTATAATATTCATAACTATGTTTTCATGAGTGTATAATCACCTGGAACTAAGTTGTGTTTATGTTACCTTAGAAGGAGCCCTTCATATCTACATAGGTTCTCTTCATGGAGTCCACCATGTTGTGCTGCCATGTTTCTGACTTGTGTTGCTCCTAAAGTAGTGTTCAAATTGCATCTGAGCAAAGTGAATGGTGTTTCCATGGTTTGGCACTCTGCGGCTCATGTTACCGTAGTGTTGGAGAAGTGAGCGGAGGGATACTCATGTAGTTGCAATCTGCAACCACACCATTAGAAGTCACCAAATCCTACACACTGTACCTTTTAATTATTCTTTGATCAGACAGTTCCTGATGTGAATCCAGATTTATTTTATGTAAAATGAAATACGGCCGCTTCATGGCTGTGTTGTTAAAGGAAGGTACTGAATAAAGTACTGTTTTGGTCTTTATCCAAAAAAGCAGGTGTTGTATTGACAGTAGTATAAGGGGGGGTCGTGTTGGGGGGGGTGGTTGGGGGGGGGGGCGTCCCCCCCCGCAGGTGTGTGTTGGGGGAGGGGGTCCCCTCTCCCTCCCCCCCCCCCCCGGCCCCCCCCCCCCCCCTCGGGCCTTCTCGGGCAGCCCCCCCCCCCCCCCTCCCCCCTTTTTTCTTTTTTTTTTTGTTGTTTTTGGTCTGCTTTTTGTTTTTTATTTAAAACAGAGGGTAATTTATTTTTCCCCCCGTGGGGCTAATAAAGGACTATCTTCTTCTTCTTCTTCTTAATCATGTAGGGCTGGGATGTTGCCATGTTGAGATCAGTTGAGGTACCAAGCACCGCCCACCAGTCGGAGCACAGCCAATAGGAGTCCTCTATTTCTAGTTCTCTCTCTCTCTCTCTCTCTCTCTCTCTCTCTCTCTCTCTCTCTCTCTCTCTCTCTCTCTCTCTCTCTCTCTCTCTCTCTCTCTCTCTCTCTCTCTCCATTGGTGTTGGGACTCAAGTGTGTGAAACAGACAAATGATATGAATAGATGGTTCTAAACAGTTTCTCCAGTATAAATAAATTCAACTTTAATAACTTAAGTTAACTCCTCCATCTTTCTAGCAAAACACTTGGGTGACATTTGCCTTTTAAATGAGCTTTAAGTGTATTGTTTGTGGCGGCTAAACACCACAGTTAGCTAAGATCGGTTAACCCCAGCATCATAAATGGGCTGTCACCTCGCAGAAGCCAGTTACTCAACATATAGGCTTACGTAACACCGCCTCTTTGTCTCATAGCTTATGATTTGGCCTGGAGCCACACTGACTCTTATAGTACCTTCTGATTTACTTTGTCTTTCTTCATATACTTTATTGTTATATACATTTGTAATTTTCACATTTATTTGGCACTTAGGTTGCTGCAATGAAACACTTTGCTGCCACTGTGGCTTTGACAGGATTGTATGTGCTTGGTTTGATGGAGTTTGCCAGCTTTTGTTGCACATGTTAAAGTTTTTGAAAGAAAAGTAATGCAATGCATTGACAGACAGGTATTATAGGATGTAATGCCAATGGTTAAACTTTAACAGTATTAGATTTAAAGTTTAGAGAGAGGTGTTATTTATGAAGCGAAAACTATTTCACTAGCTGCTGCTTCACAAGAAATAGTCAGACATTTGGGAAATGACTTTATTTGCTTCCTTGCCGAGAATTAGATGAGAAGATTGATACCAGTCTGTGAATATGACGCTGCTGCCCGCAGCTGGTTAACTTAGTTTAGCAGGAAGACTGGAGACGGGTAATTATTGTAGAACTATTCCTTTAACAGTGGCCTGGCAATGTAACTGAACAACCCCACAGCTGTCATCACATTTTGATTCAAACGTTGTCATGATTGGTATGAAATATACATGACATCACCTTTTCCCTTCTGAGCCCTGCACGCTACACACCAAGGAGAAGTATCTCAAATAAAATAACCAAAACTCCTCTAACTTTGGCAAAACCTTATGTTCGAGTAGGACCTCATCATTCATAGTAAGATTTCTTAAAGTCTTCTGTGTTTCTTTCCCCTGATCAGATCCTGCCTCTGTACAACAAGCTGAATCCTGAAGCCTCTGCCTCGCCCTGCTGCGTTCCTCAGGACCTGGAGCCCCTCACCATCATGTACTTCATAGGCCGCACACCACGAGTTGAGCAACTTTCCAATATGGTCGTCAAATCCTGCAAGTGCCGCTGAGTTCAGAGGAAGAGGTGAGGGAGGAGAATGATTACAGGACCAAAATTATAAACTGTTTCGCTCAGGGGGGTTGTTTGTGTGGGGGGGGGGGGGGTAAAGCCGAGAGGACAGATGGATCCTTTGCTGATTAATCTTGTTTGATTAATCCTGTCTGATCACCTTTAGCAGACTTTTGAGGTATTTTACTCACATTCTTTACAGGCATGAAAACTTGTTCACTCTCTGGAACTTTCTGTTTGATATAGGACACTGTAAATATGACACCATAGCTGTATTAAACCTGTACCTGGAAATTAAAGGGATGTTGTTTGATTTGGCCACATTTGGTCTGCGTGAAAAGGATTCTTTTTATCAGGATTTTGATTCCACCTCGGGCCGTTTATATGCCTGCGGCCGCGCTGTAGCAGTGCGGGCTAGACGTGTTTGCTTTAGGGTTGAAGGTGTTGATAGGACGGAGGCGGCGTGGAAAGGTTTGCAGACTGAGATCTTTAGGCGAGGGAGGCAGATAGAAAAGAGAGAGAAGAGCTGTGTCCAGGCGGAGGCCCTGCCAACTCTCTGCGGTTCCCGGGCTGAAATCTGCCCGGCGTAAACAGGATGTGAAAGATTTCCAGACACCGACCCGACCACTCACGGAACGCTAGATTTAAATGCTCCCCTCATCTCCTCTGTCTCTCTCTCTCCTCTCTCTCTTTCTCTCTCTGCTGCTCGAGGTTCTGGGATTTGTGGTGGGAGGAGAGACGGAGAAAAGAGAAGCTTTGAAAATGAGACGTGGGATGATAGGGCTGTATTTGGACCAGCTACAAGTTTGGAAGGTGGTATTTTGCAGCCTTGGCAAATTTGTACCTATTTGGGTCTGGCTCAAATATTCTGTACTCACACTCTCCTGCTCATTTTCTGAATGTGCATTTATTATCTTTATTGTAAAAAAGCTGTTGACTCATTGCTATTCCTATACTATGATTATATTTTGTCATACCTATGTTTTACCACCAGTCCCACTGAGACACACACAGTCTCTCTCTACACCCGAGTGTCCACATTGACCACTTTTGATAGAATGTCTAAATGTCTGAAAATAAAAAAAACATCCCCGGGGCACATTTTAAATATAGGCTCTCTGGTATGCCAGTGGTTTGTGTGTGTGTTTGTGTATTTTGTGTGTGTGTGCGTGCGTGTATGTGTGTATGAGACTAGTGAGGTCATGTGTAATGACACAGAAATTATTCCCTGGCTTTTATTGTGAATTTTATTGTGATAGTTCTCTCAGTGACCCTGTGGAAGTCAGATGTGGAGTTATGATTTTTATTTTTTGGGGGTGCGAGTATTTTGAAAACTTGAACAGGGAGCAGTCCAGTTGGACAAATACGAGGTTGTCACAGCAACATCCGGTCATGGATGGTTTTAACAGAGCCTGCCAGTGAATTTCATGTGCTTACTGAAGTTGATTGGCTGGCAACTGATTTTAAAAACAACATATGTATAGAGATGCCAAGTTGGAGGAACTGCTTGTTTTCTGAAGTTGTTTTTTTTTTTTTTTTTTCTCCATTCTGTATTCCCATTTCAGTTCTTCTTCAGTGCTGCTTAACATAGAAACACGGGACTCTCCGCGATTATGTAACAATCGTATAGGTTTACGTTTATCCCACCATTTTGAAATTTGTTTTTCAGAAATTATTTATCCATCATTTTGATATTTTCAAGTGCTATTATATTCAACTCACCTCCGTTATATTAGGCTTGAGGCAGAAATCTAGATGCATATCTAGGAAAAACCTGGTTTAATAAATCCAAAACGATCTGCATGGCTGTCAGTGCAGGAAGAAGTACTTAGATTGAAGTAAAAGTAGTAATACCACAATCTAGAAATACTTAAGTTACACGTAAAAGTCTTGCAGAACAGTGTGTAACATTTAGGGGGATCAATTAATAGAAATAGAATATGATATTAATAAGTATATTTTCTTTAGTGTATAATCACCTGAAAACAATCATGTTTTCGTTAGCTTAAAATAAGCCGTTTTATTTCTACATAGGGAGCGGGTCCAGTTCATGTAGTCCATGTTTCTACAGTAGCCCAGAACGAACAAACCGCACACTGGCTCTAGAGAGAGACATTCACATTTCCGCCATAGTTCTCCTACATGCTTGGCAAAGTAGGTTCAGTTGACTGCAATCTGCAACCTCACCTCTATATCCTACACACTGCACCTTTAAGTAAAAGTATGAAAGTATTACCATCAAAATATACTTAAAGTACCAAAAGTAAACATACTCGTAATTCAGAATAGCACATTGGATTATAATTATTGATACATTAATGTGTTAATCACTTCAATGTTCCAGCTGATAAATGTGGAGCTAATCATTATATACTGGGAAGCTTGTGAATTTTACCTCAAGGGGACCAATGACATCTTATTTTGATATATAATAACCGGTGAGCTATCGCCGATTCTGAAAAGTGAAGCCAATGCTGAAGTGGCCTAAACTTGCGTTCTCGCCAACAGCCAGCAGGGGGCGACTCCTCTGGTTGTATAGAAGTCTATGAGAAAATGAGCCTATTTCTCACTTGATTTATTACCTCAGTAAACATAATAAATGAGTTCTCAATCATTAGTTTCAAGTCTTCTTTGATACAGCATGATGTTCATTTAGTAAATTATGGTCCCATTTAGAGTCAAATAGACCATAAAGCAGGGTATGCTTTAAGTATGCTTTAGTGCGTGATTACTTTGTGATTGACAGGTCGCTGCCACGGTTGTCCAGTCTGGGGGTTGTCCATATTTTCATCTTACAACTTTAACCCTTTCACAGTGTGTTTTCAGTTCATGAAAGTTAGTTATAACCTATACGGTCACCTAAAAATGTTCGGTTGTACTTAATAACAATAGATAATACCTTATAATTTGTTTCTGATTATATTGTGTAGGGTCAAGTACCTAAAGCTTTAAAGTAAATGTAGTAAAGTAAAAAAGTGCTATATTTCCCTCTGATTTGCCATGGAGTAGAAAACTGAACTTAGATACTGTACTTTGAGTAAATGTACTTACTCTCCATCACTATTTTTTTGTAATTTTGTTGAACAGATCCTTTAAGGAAACTGACGTGAGATACGTCCATCTTAACTGAAGAGTCCGAGTGACTTCTGCTGTTTAAATAGCTTAAAGAGATACAAACTGTTCTCCAGCCAGCAGTAAAATAGCTATTTCTAGCCTGTGTGTGTGTGTGTGTGTGTGTGTGTGTGTGTGTGTGTGTGTGTGTGTGTGTCGGGGTGCTTGAGCTGTGGTGAGGCTCCCTCCCCCCGAGTAAACTAACCCCAGCATCTGTTAGTCTTTTCCACTTAACTACCCCTTGCTATATCCAACCTGTACTTATCCCACGGTAGAGCGCCTTGCTCTGTCTCACACTGGGTCCCACTGTCCTTGAGAGGGAAGCCTATCGACCCCCGCTCACACACACACACACAACATAAACTATGTCCGTGCCTTTGACCTTGAGAGGGTGTGTACGCACAGACCCTCCAGCCATCCAAAGCGCACCCAAACATCCATACAGCCGGCCTGTATAGCCTCCATATAGCCCAATATGTCATGATTCATGGCTCTGGTTCTTCCCATACTGACCAAAAAATGTCAGAAAGCCCTTGATGACAAAAAGCAATTCTCTCTTTCTCACATGCACCTTGTGGTCTGTGTCAAATATAGCTCACATTACAGGTCTGGACACTACTTTTTTTTTTTTTTTTGTTGTCACAACTAGATTGAGATTGTTCCTATTTATTTATGGCAGTTAAATTAAAATACAGCTCTCGGGGCAACAAGACACCATAAACACAAAATAAAAAGTTATACAAGCAGCAGAGCGGTAATGAGACACGGGAGTAAACAGAAGATACCGATCTGTGGCCTCAGCAGTATTGAAGCCATATTCGAGTAGTCAAACTTTAAGAGTTGTACTTGAGGCCCTACAGGGACAAAGCCACAGAGGCTGGCTGTTCTCTTTGTAAACACAGGAGGACGCCATTGCTGCTATTTATTTAATTTAATTCTTTCATGGCAGGCTGATTCAAATCAATGTGAAAGGCCACATTAAATCGTGTTTATTGACAGTTTATTCTCTCTGTATTGAGCTAAACTTGCTTCAAAGGTGTCTGTGGAAGTCATATCAGATGAAGAATAAAGTTGAGGAGAAACACTCAGATCTTTAACTTAAATGTCGACATGTATTTTCTTCTTTTCTTCTTATTCTGTGTGTAGCCCTAACTCATGCATGCATCCAAGAAAAGATGGTGGCCACAGCACTGCAAAAACGCAATATAGCGAGGCTTTAACTTTCACTGCCATATGTGATGCTGCAGAGTGGGCCTTTAAGTAAAGGTAGAAATGCCACACTTTAAAGTCCTGCAAGTAAAGCAACAAAAAGTAAAGCAACTTAAGCTGTCAGATAAATATAGTGGAGTAAAAAGTATGTTTCCCTCTGAATTGTAGTGAAATACAAGCGTAAAGTATCAAAAGTAGTTATTTTCCACCACTGTAGGCTCCGTTTGTAAAGTAACATACTCAGATTAATGCAATGAAATATGAATGTTAAGTTTTTAAACTCACTAATTTACAAGATTTAAAGAAGGATTTACAGCCTGTATTTGAACATTTCTTTGCTTGTAAATGTTTAACTTTTAACTATTGAATCTAAACTTTAAATCTTACTATTGAAGTCATATCCTCAATGTAATTTAAATGTTAATATCCTTTTTTAATATCTTATATCCTATAATAGTCTTACAGGAAGAAGCAAAGATCTTTGTGTCAAGTTGAGATCTGTCATTTTAACCACTCAGTGTTTAAACTGGATATCAGTGTAGAAGAGGAATATCTGTGATACATAAAATGGGTTTACTGTTGTCTGTTAACTTATTTTTAACATACTATACTATGACTTTTGTATGACTTAATACACTATAAATTATTTATGACATACTATACATTGACTTTTTGTTACTTAATATATTAGAACTTATTTTTAAGACATACTATAATGTGATGTTTTTATGACTTAATATACTGGGACTTATTTATGACACACTATACTTATTTATGACATACTAAAGTATGACTATATTCGCTAACTTATTTATGAGATACTATGCTGGCTTTTTTTATGAATTACTATACTATACCATTTTTTTTTTTTTGACACACTATACCTGACGTTACACTTTACCTATTCATGCAGTCTGAAACAGAAACGCATTTAGTGTGAAATTGATGGAATTCTTTCGTGAGCCGAAATTTAAATTTCCACCTTCACCTTTTATATTGTGTATAATGAATGATTAAAAGAAACGGAGAGTAAAAACATCCTTTGTAGGTCAGGAGTCAGACTCAGATAGGCCGTGGTACGTTGCCATTTGAATATCTTTCTCCTTCCAGCCCTCTGTCAACAAATGACAAAATATGTGGGAACCTGAATTTGAATGTGAATTCAGTCAGTTACTTATTTTGGCCCTGGTAGAGGGCAGGATGCCACGATGGGCTCTTGTAGTAGTTCCTGGTTCTGAATAAGCAGGAACTGAATGTTTATCCCACATCCACCAAGAGCTGAGTTCATTGAGGACTTTCAGGGTTCAGGTTTCAGGTCATTTCACATCTCCTGCCCTCCTGTGGACGAACTTTTGGGAACAACAGGCTGTGTGCAAATTTTATATTGCATATTGATTGTATACATCTTATATTATTCTTATTTTTTGTGTAATGCTTTTGCAGTTTGTATAGAAGAAAACTGAACTTACCTTTTTATGCCAGAATGAAATGACACTGCCATTGACACTTTGACAATGCCATCAGTTTCATACTTTTTTTTTTTTTTTTTTTTTTTTACATTGCAGAAAAAAATGTACTGACAGTTTTAAGCATATTGAATGTTTCCTTTTCCAGGATGAACACATTCAGAAACAGCTTGGATTTGGTGAGTAGTATGAAACTGTGACACGGGTGTGGTTTTATGTCACTCAGCATCTTGAAATATGCACAGGCTTTGTACAGTTTTAAAGGTACTCTGTGGAGTTTCACTTGTACTTCCTGTTTACATTCACGGTTACTCACCAAAACCTGTTGTGTGTATCACTGCGTGTCGTTGAGGTTTGACAAATGTGTTGAATGCATGAATTTTCTTCGTCAAAGCTGATAGCTCTTTGAAGTGCGAACCCTGCGTTCTTTACAACCATGTTTACTAGCTTGAGTTCATCTTCTTCACAGCCTTTTTGGCACATTAGTGTGTTTCTTGACCTGTTACCTAAAGTCGACAATGATATAAATATACATATATATTAAAAAAAAATCGCAAAGGCATCTGCACAGGCAAGCCTTGTTAAATGTCAAATAGCAGTAAGAGAAGTCTGGTAATCATCACTTTAATGTGTCATTTTAATACATTATGAGGCATCCAACAGGGTTCAACTGAGGACAAATAGTACAGTACTGGAAAGGTGTGTATACAAGTTGAAAAACCTGCAGTTATTCATGTGGCAGAGTCTTTAAAAATAACACTAAAAAAAGAGTATCAGCCAAGAGAAGTGGTCACAAGCAGAGTCAACTGTGATTTAAGGACACTTGATATTATACTTGGTAAACACCACAAACCTTAAAAGTAACCTTAGTATTGCTTTAATAACCCAGAACACTTCATCCAAGGCGAGCACACAAAGATGCTTATCGTGGTATAAATACGAAGCAGTGGACAGTAACTTGGTCTGACTTTTTCCCCTTAAAAACATTCAAGAGCAGTTTCATGAACCAGCAGTCATAAACAACAGGACAGTCTAAATCTTGATTTTCAATAGTGTCGTATGACAGCATCGCAGTGAGTGACGCTGGTCTGAGGGTGAGTGATGGCCCTGTTCTGCTTTGATGATAATGAACTGTTGTTGTGGTTCTGGTTCTCCGGCCACTGCCGGGTTTTCCCCCGGGAATGTTTTTAGCCGAGGCGGTAAGCCACCCAGGTCCTGACGCATCGTGTCTTGTGATCAATATTATTTGTAGATGCCGTCACAGTTTTTAAATAAATTGCATTTGCTGTGTAAACAACTCCTCTGCTCTCATCCCCTGTTGTTTTTCCCTTTTTAATGTGGTATTTCGTAAAAGCGTGTGTTTTTTTTTTTTTTTTTTTTTTGGATGGGTGTCTAAACCCTGCTCTGTATTTGAAGCTATTACTCAGTCACCAAGACTTCACCTCACAAAGCCAACTCAAATCTGAGAGACAATGCTGAATACGTCTGCCGAGAATCGATTGAGTTGAGCTCAGTGGTGGAAAGACAGATTAACACAGGAGATAATTATGTGTAAAGACGTCTGGAGAATGATATGATTCATAGGCTCTTTAACCACTGAAACTTGTGACCAACTGTTCAAACACTGAACACCATTCAAGATTCTCTCATTTCAAAGGCTTTTTATTAGACGGCTTTGTTGAATACTTCATTCTGATTGGTCAATCACGATCTACGGTCTGTTATTTCTTTATAACAGACTGTTGCGGGTAGATGTTTGTAGTATTGACGTTGTGTTAGTAAAGTTGCTTGTGAAATTTCTCATGCTGTATGGAAAGTGAAAACGGCTATCTATCTATCTATCTATCTATCTATCTACCTTCTACCTACCTACCTACCTACCTACCTACCTACCTACCTCAGACTGTTGCTATGAGCCCAGTTCTGATATCGGACTCTGGTGAACCACTTTTGTGTCAAATTATTGATTTCTTAAGTAAGTAGCCATGTGATAAGCGGGATAATGTACAGCTAACGGGTCATTGTTGTGAAATAAACATTTCTGGCTTCTGTTGTTGCATCGGCCTGGCGGAGTTTATTTCACAGCAATGACTGTGTCACTGTACATTATCCCTTAATAATTGTTTCTGAGGAAAAATGTAGGAGCAACTTGACAAATTTGCTGATCCCCTGACATTTGTCGTTTGGAGTGAAATGTCTCCAGTACTTTTAATTGCTTTGCCATGAAATATTGTGCATACATTCATGCCCCCCCCCCCCCCCCCCCCCCCCCAAAGGTCTGTCCCAACAGCCTAACTCGTGTGACGTATTTCTGACAATTGCCAAAGTGTTCAAGTACCCGTTGAGACCACAAGTGCGTGGAAGTTTACTGGAGCTCACTGATACTTGCTTGATCAATGAGCACAAGGTACAATCGAACTCGGATGATTTGTCGGATGATTTGTTGGTATAAATAAGTCACAGATTCAGACGATTAAAATCGACTCAGTTAAGTCTCACAGAGCCTCTTGCACGGCTGTAGACTTTTGGTTTTCTTTACGGTTTCCCTAAAGCAAAGATCAGTTACAGCTCAGTGAATGATGCATTTATTCAGCGTGGAGTACGATGGGCTCATGACTTAGCATGAAGGGAAGTAGTGATCAACCAACTCTTGTACAGCCCACATGAAGGATTTCCTGTCCTGAACAAATGTGTATTGAGCTTCGTCAGATATAGTTGTTCTAGATGCTTACAGACTTATGGGCTGACTTTGTGAGGCTAACCATAAATACTAAAGACATCCAGGTACATCAGCTATATTCATGGCAGTGATATTTCCATGTGGTGTATACTGTATGGTCTAAGTGGTCAGAGTGTCAAGACTTATGACTTTGTCACATCTTGACTTTGGCACCCTGCTGTGAGCGTGGTGGCTGTCAGAGCGTGGGAGCTGAACCTGTCTGGTTCTCTGATTGGGGCACGTCTGAAAGAGAGGAGTCTGGAGGTGGTGTGGGGGGATTTGACGGCGGCTGCATGTCACAGTTGGGCCTCCTCACCTGTATGGGGCTCCAACTGTGTGACAGCTGCCTCCTCACGCTCCTCCTCTTGGGCTTACGTGGCCGTCTCCTCCTCTCCTGGTTTGCTCCTGGCTGAGCGCGGTCGCTCAGAGTGTCTGAAGACTCGTCGATGTACGCCAAGTTCTCTCCGAAGAAATCCAGCAGCTGGCAGCTGGGTGAGGAGGCGGCGTGGAGGGGAGGGGAGGGAAGGAGGATTGGGTTGTGAGAAGGAGGAAGAGAGGAGAAGCGAGGGTGCAAACCAGGTGCAGGTGCACATCTGTGGTTATTGTTGTCTACAGATACATATTTCATAGCTGGAATCAGTTTGTTGTTTTCTTGTGCTGTGTTCTTGTCTGCGACTCTCGCTCCTCCCTCCTCCATGCTGCCGACTGTATGGCAGGGCTGGAACTTGCGGAGCGCCAAGAAGGACGAGGAGAGCGAGGAGACGTCTGATCTGGAGTCAAAAGTAGACTCTGATCCAGAGAGGGATCCTCCCTGCATGGCTGCACCTGCTGAGTCCAGCTCTAAGGTGGAGTGGGCCACAGGAAGAGAGAATGAGCGAGCCAGCAGGTGAGGAAATGACCTGCTCTCTACCTGCAGACCAACAGTGGGGTCAACTGTCAATGTGGGCCCCGCTTTCTGGACCGTTCCCCCTCCAGTGACGCTGACCCGTGGCCTGGACTTGGCCACTAACGCCCTCTCGAGTGACGAACGGGCATCCAGCTGGCTCATGGAGCTGGAGAGGGCGGCCCAGCGGTTTGGCAGGTGTCCATTCTCAGATCCTCCTCGAGCCAAGTATCCCAGAGTGCCCTGGGCTCCCCGACGGATGCGGCGACGCTCGCTTCGTTTCCAGCGCCGTCGCTGCAGGAGGAAAGGGTCGTTGAACTCCAGAGGGTTTGGGATGCGGAAGTCCATGGACATGTTCTGGATGTTCTGGGTCCAGTCTGTAGCGTGGGCCCTCAACTCCTCCATCTGAGAGTGAGACAGAGACAAAAGGTGAACCTCTAAACTAGATTAAATGCAGCTCTTGGTGTACGTTACCGGCTCTCTAGTATCATATCTCTCACCTCAGCGCGGGTCCTCTTAGACAGCACCCTCAGCCAGTTGCCTATCATGGTGAGGATGGAGGCGAAGTAGGCGAGACCAAACACTATCCACAACCACACCAGAGGCTTGAAGAACCAGCCGCCCTCACGACCACCACCTGGACACAGGAAGTGGACTTTTAATGCTGTGCCATGTTCTGCTGATCTCCACAGAGATGCAGTATTACCCTCTCTGTTGCCCCCTCACAATAACCAGAGGTCAGTCAGAGTCTGGTACAGAACAGTCCTGGCCCACATAGGGAGACGTGGCATTAGCGTGGTGCTCTATCCACCAGACCAGTGTCTCACAGCATTTTGTGTTTGAGTCACCTTTAAGGACCTGTGTTTAACAATTACGGGAATCTATTGGCAGAAATGGAATATAATTGATATGAATAAGTATGTTTTCTTTAGAGTATTATCACTTGAAAATACGAGTTGTGTTTTCATCGCCGCCAGGAAACAAGACACCTCCATTGGTCGGTTGGTGTTGAGGAGCTGCAGCATTTCTGCACAAAATGCAGCTTCCACTTTACATTCACTTTGCTTTGGTTGCGTCCGATTGATGTGATACAGAATGTGCGTAATCATGTCGGCACAAGGTAGAGTCTTCACCCATTCACTCTGGATCAATGGCCATACCAGTTTTTCCTCACCAAAATTTAGCACGTTTGGAGAGTTATTGAGCCTCCTTCACGACAACTAGTATGGCATTTCTTAGATTTGCTGGTTTCACATGATGCCAGTATTTTCGCTCGAGCTTAAAAAATGAGCCCACTATGACCTCCGAAATCAAAATGCATTAAAGACATTATCACATTAACATCTGACACTTTTTTTGACACATTACACAATGACTTAATTTTGCTTTTTAAAACATGAGAATTATGTATTTTTTTGACATATTATACTCTGGCTTTTTTTTACTGTTTTGTTTGACATACACTATGAATTTTTTTGACATACTACAAAATTACTTTTTATGACATTATTTGACATACCATACTATGACTTTACCATGTTATGAGTTTTTCAATAATTTTTTTGACATACTATACAAGGATTTTTTTTCAACATATTATACTGTGACTTTTTTGATTTTTTGGACATACTATACAAGGATTTTTTTAAATCATAGTTTCATGCTATACCATTACTTTTTTTTTCCCAACATCCTATACTTTTTTTTTTTTAACTTTTCAACAAACCATACTGTGATTTTCTTCATTGCTTTTTTGACATACTATGCTACAACTTTGACATCCTATACGATTGCTTTTTTATGGCTTTGATTGACATACCATACTATTTTTTTTTTCAACATACTCTGCAATGACTGTTTCATTAACACATTGACATTTTTGATTTTTTTTTTCTGACATACATCGCTGACTTTTTTCTTCAACTATGCTATGATTTCTTTTGCATTTTGTTGACATACTAACTGACTTTTTGCCTTTTTCGACACCCTGTACTATGACTTTCTTTTTGACAGTTTTTCAATATTTTTTTTGACATACTATATTCTTATTTTTTTGACATATTATACAATGACTTTAATCATGTTTTTGACACACTGCACTGACTTAACAGCAACAGACTTTTTTCGACATCCTGTACTTTGAATATTTATGACTTTTCAACACTATACTCTGACTTTATTTCACATCCTATACGATTGCTTTTTTTGACATTTTTTACGACATACCATAGTATGACTTTTTACTGACATACAACACTGACTTTTAGCATGCTATATCCTCGCGTGCTATGATATACCCTTTTTTGTGATTTTTTTTTTTTGACATCCTGTACTATTTGACTTTTTCGACATACTATACTATGACTTTTTTGACATAATTACTTTTTTGTTTTTTACGCGATACTGTAACTTTTGCTTTTCTTTCGATATACTATAATATGACTTTTTTGACACTATACTATGACTTTGTGCCTTCTTTTGACATAATTATCTATGACTTTTTTTGACACTATACTATGACTTTGTGCCTTTTTTGACATACTAATCTATGACTTTTTTGACATAATATGATTCCGGTACTTTTTTGCCTTTTTTTTGACACTACTGTGATTTTTTTTTTTTTGCTTTTCTTTCGACGTACTATACAATGATGTTTCTTCAGCACACTGTACTATGACTGTTTTGACATATTATGCTGTAACTTTATTTGACATACTGTACAATTACTGACACTGACTTTTTTTTTTTTTTTTTGACTTTTTAAACTGTTTTTTGACATACTATACAGACTTTTTAATCATGTTTTTCGACAGACTACACAGTGACTTTTAACGGCACACTATACCATGACCTTTAATCTGAGTTTTTTGACATACCATACTGTGACTTTTTATGCTTTTTTTTTTCCAAAATCCTATACTATGATTATTTGACATTTATCTACATACTATACTATGATTTTTTTGACATACTATACTGACATTTTTGCTTTTTTAGACACACTATACTATGACTTTTTTCTGACATACAACACTGACTTTTTCTTTGACATATGCTGACTTTTTTTTGCTGGTTTTCAACATATACTGCTATTTTTTTATATATTATACAATGATGTTTTTTCAACATAATATACTATAACTATTTTTTTTCTTTTATTGATATACTGTGACTTATTTTGACAAACTATACTATAACTTTTTTTTTTTTTTCTTTTTTTTTTTTGACATACTATACTATGACTTTTTTTTGCCTTTTATCGACATACTATACTATGACTTTTTTTTGCCTTTTATCGACATACTATACTGTGACTTTTTTTGACATACTATACTATGACCTTTTTTTCGACATACTATACTGTGACTTTTATTGCTTTTTTTGACATACGATGTTATGACCTTATATCGACATACTTTACAATGACTTCTTTGGCTTTTTTTCGACATGCTATACTATGACTTTTTTCGACATACATACTATGACTTTTATTGCCTTTTTCTGACATACTATAATATGACCTTTTTCGACATACAATAGTATGACTTTTTTTTGCCTCTTTTCGACATACGAACTGTGACTTTTATTTCTTTTTTTACATACTATATCTGACCTTTTTCGACAACTAACTATCTATTTTGTTTTTTTCGACATACTATACTATGACTTTTTTTGACTTATATATACTTGACTTTTTTGACATACTATACTATGACTTTTATTTTTTTTATAACATACTATACATGACCTTTTTTGATATACTATACTATGACTTTTATTTGCCTTTTTTTTGACATACTATACTATGACTTTTTTTTGCCTTTTATCGACATACTATACTATGACCTTTTTTTTGCCTTTTATCGACATACTATACTGTGACTTTTTTTGACATACTATACTATGACCTTTTTTTCGACATACTATACTGTGACTTTTATTGCTTTTTTTGACATACGATGTTATGACCTTATATCGACATACTTTACAATGACTTCTTTGGCTTTTTTTCGACATGCTATACTATGACTTTTTTCGACATACTATACTATGACTTTTATTGCCTTTTTCTGACATACTATAATATGACCTTTTTTCGACATACTATACTATGACTGCCTTTTTTTTTGACATACTATACTATGACTTTTTTGACATACTATACTATGACTTTTATTGCTTTTTTTTTTACATACTATACTATATTTTTTCTACATACTATACTATGACTTTTATTGCCTTTTTCTGACATACTATAATATGACCTTTTTTCGACATACTATAGTATGACTTTTTTTTTGCCTCTTTTCGACATACGAACTGTGACTTTTATTTCTTTTTTTGACATACTATATCATGACCTTTTTTCGACATACTATACTATGACTTTTTTGGCTTTTTTTGACATGCTATACTGACTTTTTTTGCCTTTTTGTGATATACTATACTATGACTTTTATTGCTTTTTTATAACATACTATACAATGACCTTTTTTCGATATACTATACTATGACTTTTACTGCCTTTTTTTTGACATACTATACTATGACTTTTTTGACATGCTATACTATGACTTTTTTTTGCCTTTTATCGACATACTATACTATGACTTTTATTGCTTTTTTCTGACATACTATAATATGACCTTTTTTCGACATACTATACTATGACTTTTTTGGCTTTTTTGACATACTATACTAGGACTTTTTTTTGCCTTTTATCGACATACTATACTATGAATTTTTTCGAGATACTATACTATTACTTGTATTGCTTTTTTTGACATACTATACTATGACTTTTTTTGCCTTTTTCTGACATACTATAATGTGACCTTTTTTCGACATACTATACTATGACTTTTTTTTTTTTTTACATACTATAGACTGCCTTTTTTTTGACATACTATACTATGACTTTTTTGACATACTATACTATGACCTTTTTTCGACATACTATACTATGACTTTTTTGGCTTTTTTGACATACTATACTATGACCTTTTTTGCCTTTATCGACATACTATACTATGACTTTTTTGGCTTTTTTCGACATGCTATACTAGGACTTTTTTTATGCCTTTTTCTGATATACTATACTATGACCTTTATTCAACATACTATACTATGACATTTTTTTCCGATAGACTATACTGTGACTTTTATTGCTTTTTTTTTGACATACTATACTATGACCATTTTTTGACATACTATACTGTGACTTTTATTGCTTTTTTTGACATACTACACTATGACTTTTATTGCCTTTTTCTGACATACTATACTATGGACTTTTTTTTGACAAACTATACCAGGATTTTCTTTGCCTTTTTTCGACATGCTATACTATGATTTTTTATAACCTTTTTTGACATACTATACTATGACCTTTTATCGACATTCTATGCTATGACTTTTATTGCCTTTTTCTGACATACTATACTATGGACTTTTTTTTGACATACTATACTATGACTTTTTTGATTTTTTTTGACATACTATACTGTGACTTTTTTGACATACTATACTATGACTTTTTTTTGCCTCTTTTCGACATACGAACTGTGACTTTTATTTCTTTTTTTGACATACTATATCATGACCTTTTTTCGACATACTATACTATGACTTTTTTGGCTTTTTTCGACATGCATATACTATTACTTTTTTTGACATACTATACTATGACTTTTTTTTTGCCTTTTTTCGACATACTATACTGTGACTTTTATTTCTTTTTTTGACATACTATATCATGACCTTTTTTCGACATACTATACTATGACTTTTTTGGCTTTTTCGACATGCTATACTATTACTATTTTCGACATACTATACTATGACTTTTATTGCCTTTTTCTGACATACTGTAATATGACCTTTTTTGACATACTATACTATGACTTTTATTGCTTTTTTTTTACATACTATACTATACTATGATATTTTTTCTACATACTATTACTATGACTTTTTTGGCTTTTTTCGACATACTATACTATGACTTTTTTTTGCCTCTTTTCGACATACGAACTGTGACTTTTATTTCTTTTTTTGACATACTATATCATGACCTTTTTTCGACATACTATACTATGACGTTTTTGGCTTTTTTCGGCATGCTATACTATGACTTTTTTTTTGCCTCTTTTCGACATACGAACTGTGACTATTATTTCTTTTTTTGACATACTATATCATGACCTTTTTTCGACATACTATACTATGACTTTTTTGGCTTTTTTTCGACATACTATACTATTACTTTTTTTGACATGCTATACTATGACTTTTTTTGCCTTTTTGTGATATACTATACTATGACTTTTATTGCTTTTTTATAACATACTATACAATGACCTTTTTTCGATATACTATACTATGACTTTTACTGCCTTTTTTTTGACATACTATACTATGACTTTTTTGACATACTATACTATGACTTTTACTGCCTTTTTCTGACATACTATACTGTGACCTTTTTTTCGACATACTATACCATGACTTTTACTGCCTTTTTTTTGACATACTATACTATTACTTTTTTCGACATACTATACTATGACTTTTTTTGGCTTTTTTGACATACTATACTATGACCTTTTTTGCCTTTTATCGACATACTATACTATGACTTTTTTGGCTTTTTTCGACATGCTATACTAGGACTTTTTTTATGCCTTTTTCTGATATACTATACTATGACCTTTATTCAACATACTATACTATGACATTTTTTTCCGATAGACTATACTGTGACTTTTATTGCTTTTTTTGACATACTACACTATGACTTTTATTGCCTTTTTCTGACATACTATACTATGGACATTTATATTTGACAAACTATACCAGGATTTTCTTTGCCTTTTTTCGACATGCTATACTATGATTTTTTATAACCTTTTTTGACATACTATACTATGACATTTTATCGACATTCTATGCTATGACTTTTATTGCCTTTTTCTGACATACTATACTATGAGACTTTTTTTTGACATACTATACTATGACTTTTTTCGACATACTATACTATGACTTTTTTTTTGCCTCTTTTCGACATACGAACTGTGACTTTTATTTCTTTTTTTGACATACTATATCATGACCTTTTTTCGACATACTATACTATGACTTTTTTGGCTTTTTTCGACATGCTATACTATTACTTTTTTTGACATGCTATACTATGACTTTTTTTGCCTTTTTTTGATATACTATACTATTACTTGTATTGCTTTTTTGACATACTATACTATGACCTTTTTTCGACATACTATACTATGACTTTTACTGCCTTTTTTTGACATACTATACTATGACTTTTTTTATTTTGCTTCTTCTTTTTTTTTTTACAACTAACAACTTTTTTCCTTTTTTTTTCACAACATGACTTTTTTTGACAACATACTATACTTTTGCTTTTTTCGACATACTAACTGTGACTTTTATTTCTTTTTTTGACATACTATATCATGACCTTTTTTCGACATACTATACTATGACTTTTTTGGCTTTTTGACTTTTTTTTGACAAAAATGACATTCTATACTACTCACTTTTATTTCTTTTTTTGACATGCTATACTATGACTTTTTTTGCCTTTTTTTTTGATATACTATACTATTACTTGTTTTTATTGCTTTTTTGACATACTATACTATGACCTTTTTTCGACATACTATACTATTACTTTTACTGCCTTTTTTTGACATACTATACTATGACTTTTTTTTTTTTTGCCTCTTTTCGACATAGGAACTGTGACTTTTATTTCTTTTTTTGACATACAATATCATGACCTTTTTTCTACATACTTTACTATGACTTTTTTGGCCTTTTTCGACATGCTATACTATTACTTTTTTGACATGCTATACTATGACTTTTTTTTTGCCTTTTTTTGATATACTATACTATGACTTTTTTTGCTTTTTTTTAACATACTATACAATGACCTTTTTTCGATATACTATACTATGACTTTTACTGCCTTTTTTTTGACATACTATACTATGACTTTTTTGACATACTATACTATGACTTTTATTGCTTTTTTTACATACTATACTATGATATTTTTTCTATATACTATACTATGACTTTTATTGCCTTTTTCTGACATACTATAATATGACCTTTTTTCGACATACTATACTATGACTTTTTTTTTGCCTCTTTTCGACATACGAACTGTGACTTTTATTTCTTTTTTTGACATACTATATCATGACCTTTTTTCTACATACTTTACTATGACTTTTTTGGCCTTTTTCGACATGCTATACTATTACTTTTTTGACATGCTATACTATGACTTTTTTTTGCTTTTTTTATCTATACAATGCCTTTTTTTCGACATACTATACTATGACTTTTTCCTTTTTTTTTTTATATTTTATATATTATTTTTTTGACATACTATACTATGAACTTTTTTTGCCTTTTTTATCGACATACTATACTATGACTTTTATTGCTTTTTTTAACAGACTATTAAACTACCTTTTTCGATATACTATACTATGACTTTTACTGCCTTTTTTTTCGACATACGAACTGTGACTTTTATTTCTTTTTTTGACATACTATATCATGACCTTTTTTCGACATACTTTACTATGACTTTTTTGGCTTTTTTCGACATGCTATACTATTATTTTTTTGACATGCTATACTATGACTTTTTTTTGCCATTTTTTGATATACTATTCTATGACTTTTTTTTTTTTGCCATTTTCTGATATACTATACTATGACCTTTATTCAACATACTATACTATGACCGTTTTTTGAGATACTATACTATGACTTTTACTGCCTTTTTTGACATACTATACTATGACTTTTTTGACATACTATACTATGACTTTTATTGCTTTTTTTTTTACATACTATACTATGACATTTTTTCTACATACTATACTATGACTTTTATTGCCTTTTTCTGACATACTATATCATGACCTTTTTTCGACATGCTATACTATGACTTTTTTTGCCTTTTATCGACGTACTATACTGTGACTTTTTTCGACATACTATACTATTAGTTTTATTGCTTTTTTGACATACTATACTATGACTTTTTTTGCCTTTTATCGACATACTATAATATGACTTTTTTCGACATACTATACTATGACTTTTTTGACATACTATACTATGACTTTTATTGCTTTTTTTTTTTACATACTATACTATGACATTTTTTCGACATACTATACTATGACTTTTTTTTGCCTCTTTTCGACATACGAACTGTGACTTTTATTTCTTTTTTTGACATACTATATCATGACCTTTTTTCGACATACTTTACTATGACTTTTTTGGCTTTTTTCGACATGCTATACTATTACTTTTTTTGACATACTATACTATGACTTTTTTTTTTGCCTTTTTTTGATATACTATTCTATGACTTTTATTGCTTTTTTATAACATACTATACAATGACCTTTTTTCGATATACTATACTATGACTTTTACTGCCTTTTTTTTGACATACTATACTATGACTTTTTTGACATGCTATACTGTGACTTTTTTTCGACATACTATACTATTACTGTTATTGCTTTTTTGACATACTATACTATGACTTTTTTTGCCTTTTATCGACATACTATACTATGAATTTTTTCGACATACTATACTATTACTTGTATTGCTTTTTTTGACATACTATACTATGACCTTTTTTCGACATACTATACTATGACTTTTACTGCCTTTTTTTGACATAGTATACTATGACTTTTTTGACATACTATACTATGACTTTTATTTTTTTTTTTACATACTATACTATGACATTTTTTCTACATACTATACTATGACTTTTATTGCCTTTTTCTGACATACTATAATATGACCTTTTTTCGACATACTATACATTGACTTTTTTGGCTTTTTTGACATACTATACTAGGACTTTTTTTTTTGCCTTTTATCGACATACTATACTATGACTTTTTTCGAGATACTATACTATTACTTGTATTGCTTTTTTTGACATACTATACTATGACCTTTTTTCGACATACTATACTATGACTTTTTTTGACATACTATACCATGACTTTTATTGCTTTTTTTGACATAATATATTATGACCTTTTTTCCACATACTATACTATAACTTTTTTTCCTTTTCTGATGTACTATACTATGACCTTTATTCAACATACTATAGTATGACTTTTTTTTTGCATTTTATTGACATATTATTCTATGACCTTTTTTTGACATACTGTACTATGACCGTTTTTTGACATACTGTACTGTGACTTTTAATGCCTTTTTTTGACATGCTATATTATGAACTTTTTTTGACGTACTATACTATGACTTCTTTTGCTTTTTTCTGATATACTATACTATGACCTTTATTCAACATACTATACTATGACTTTTTTTGACAGACTATACTATGACTTATTTTTTTTTGGACATACTATATTATGACCTTTTATCGACATACGATACTATGACTTTTTTGGCTTTTTTCGACATGCTATACTCTGACCTTTTTTTTTCCTTTTTTGACATACTATACGATGACTTTTTTCGACATACTATTCTATGACTTTTTTTCAACATACTATACTGACTTTTATTGCTTTTTTCGACATACTATACAGTGAATTTTATTGCTTTTTTGACATACTATACTGTGACTTTTTTTGCATTTTATTGAGATATTATACTATGACCTTTTTTCGACATACTATACCATGACTTTTTTTTTTGCCTTTTTTCGACATACTATTCTATGACCTTTTTTCGACATACTATACTATGACTTTTATTGCCTTTTTTTTTTTACATTTTTACTGTACTTTTTTTTTACTATGGCTTTTTTGCTTTATTCGATATACTATACTATGACCTCTTTTTTTCTTTTTTGACATACTGTACTATGACCTTTTTTTTCGACATATCATATTATGACCTTTTTTCTGACATATTATACTATGACCAATATTCGACATAGTATACAGTGACTTTTTTGCATTTTATTGACATATTATACTATGACCTTTTTTCGACAAACTATACTATGACCTTTATTGCTTTTTTTGACGTACTATATTATGACCTTTTATCGACATGCTATGCTATGACTTTTGTTGCCCTTTTTTGACATACTACATTGTGAACTTTTTTCGACATACTATTCTATGACTTTTTTGCCTTTTTCTGATATACTATACTATGACCTTTATTCAACATCCTATACTATGACATTTTTTTCCGACACACTATACTATTACTTTTATAGCTTTTTTTTGACATACTATACTATGACCTTTTTTCGACATACTATACTGTTACTTTTATTGCTTTTTTTGACATACTATACTATGACCTTTTTTCGACATACAATACTATGACTTTTTTTTTGCCTTTTATCGACATATTATATTATAACCGTTTTTGAGATACAATACTATGACTTTTACTGCCTTCTTTTTTGACATAAGATATTATGACCTTTTATCGACATACTATACTATGACTTTTTTCGACATACTATACTATACCCTTTTTTCGACATACTATACTATACCCTTTTTTCGACATACTATACTATGACCTATTTTTGCCTTTTTTTGACATACTATACTCTGACCTATTTTTGCCTTTTTTTGACATACTATACTATGACCTTTTTTCGACATACTATAAGATAAGATAAGATATTCCTTTATTTGTCCCACAGTGATATTGCCTTTTTCTGACATACTATACAGTGAACCTTTATTGCTTTTTTGACATACTATACTATGACTTTTTTTTGCATTTTATTGATATATTATACAATGACCTTTTTTCGACATACTATACTATGACTTTTATTGTCTTTTTCTGACATACTACAATATGACCTTTTTTCGACATACTATACAGTGAATTTTATTGCTTTTTTGACATACTATACTATGACCTTTTTTCGACATACTATACTGTGACTTTTACTGCCTTTTTTCGACATACTATACAGTGAATTTTATTGATTTTTTGACGTACTATGATATGACTTTTTTTTGCATTTTATTGACATATTATACTCTGACCTTTTTTCAACGAACTATACTATGACCTTTTTTTCGACATGCTATACTATGGTATTTTTTTTCGACATGCTATACTATGACTTTTATTGCCTTTTTTTACATTTTTACTTTACTTTTTTTTTTACTATGGCTTTTTTGCCTTATTCGATATACTATACTATGACCTCTTGTTCGACAGACTATACTATGACTTTTTTTTTTCTTTTTTGACATACTATACTATGACCTTTTTTCTGACATATTATACTATGACTTTTTTTGACAAACTATACTATGACTTTTTTTTGACATACTGTATGATGAACTTTTTTCGACATACTATACTGTGACCTTTATTGCTTTTTTTGACGTACTATATTATGACCTTTTATCGACATGCTATGACTTTTGTTGCCCTTTTTTGACATACTACATTGTGAGCTTTTTTCGACATACTATACTTTTTCTGATATACTATACTATGGCCTTTATTCAACATACTATACTATGACATTTTTTACAGACAGAGTATACTATGACTTTTATTGCTTTTTTTTGACATACTATACAATAAGCTTTTTTTATATGCTATACTGACTTTTATTGCCTTTTTCTGACATACTACACTATGACCTTTTTTCAACATACTAAACTATTACTTTTATTGCTTTTTTTGACATACTATACTATGACCTTTTTTCGACATAATATACTGTGACTTTTATTGCTTTTTTTGGCATACTATATTATGACCTTTTATCGACGTGCTACGCTATGACTTTTGTTACCCTTTTTTGACAAACTATATTATGAACTTTTTTCGACATACTATTCTATGACTTTTTTTGCCATTTTCTGATATACTATACTATGACCTTTATTCAACATACTATACTATGACATTTTTTTCCGACAGACTATACTATGACTTTTATTGCTTTTTTTGACGTACTATACAATGACCTTTTTTCGACATACTATACTATTACTTTTATTGCTTTTTTTTGACATACTATACTATGACCTTTTTTCGACATACAATACTATGACTTTTTTTGCCTTTTATCGACATACTATACTGTGACTTTTATTGCTTTTTTTGACATAAGATATTATTACCTTTTATCGACATCCTTTACTATGACTTTTTTGGACATACTATACCATGACTTTTTTTTTTGCCTTTTATCGACATATTATACTATAACCATTTTTTGAGATACAATACTATGACTTTTACTGCCTTCTTTTTTGACATACTATACTATGACTTTTTTGACATATCATACTATGACCTTTTTTCGACATACTATACTATGACTTTTTTTGCCTTTTTTCGACATACTGTAAGATAAGATAAGATATTCCTTTATTTGTCCCACAGTGATATTGCCTTTTTTGACATATCATACTATACCCTCTTTTCAACATACTATACTATGAATTTTATTGCCTTTTTCTGACATACTATACAGTGAACCTTCATTGCTTTTTTGACATACTATACTATGACTTTTTTTGCATTTTATTGACATATTATACTATGATCTTTTTTCGTCATACTATACTATGACCTTTTTTCGACATACTATACAATGACCTTTTTTCGACATACTATACTATGACTTTTATTGCCTTTTTCTGACATACTATACTGTGGCCTTTCTTCGACAAACTATAGTATGACTTTTTTTCATGAAAATTTTCATAATGATGTAATTTGACTTTTGTTATCATAATACCGTTTAACATATGAGAATATGATTGTTTTCATGAATTTTTTCAAGATTCAACACTATGACCTGTTTATCATGAAATTTTTCGACATGCTATACTATGACTTTTTGTTCATGAAATATTTCGACATGATATATTTTGACTTTTGATATCATAATACCGTTTAATATATAAGAATATGATTGTTTTCATAACATTTTTCAAGATCCAATACAATGACATGTTTTTCATGAAATTTTTTGACATACTATGACTTTTTTTCATGAAATTTTTTGACATACTATGACTTTTTTTCATGAAATTTTTCAACTTGCTATAATAACTTTATTTCATCATAATATTGTTTAACATATTACAATATGACAGTTAACATGAATTTTTTCAAGTTTCAATACTATGACCTGTTTTTATAAAATTTTTCAACATACTATACTATGACATTTTTTTCATGAAATTTAGTATAGTATAGTATGATGTCTTGCCTTTTTTCAACATACTATACTATGACTTTTTTTTTCTACGAGCTATACTGTGACTGTTAATGTCAAAAATGTAGAAAATGTCATAGTATAGTGTCAAAAAAAGCAAAAAGTCAGTGAAGCATGTCAAAAAAGGGCAAAAAAGTCATAGTACAGTATGCCAAAAAAAGGCAAGAAATCATGGCATAGTATGTCAAAAAACAGCCAAAACTTCACAGTATAGCATGTCAAAAAAGGGCAAGGAAAGTCATTGAATAATATATCGAAAAACAGCAAAAAAGTTAGTTTAGTATGTCGAAAAAAAGCAAAAACAAGAAGTCATAGTATAGCATGTCCTAAAAAAGCAAAAAAAAGTTATAGTATACCATATCAAATAAGGTAAATAACAAGTCATAGCATACTGTTTAGGGAAAAGGCAAAAAAAAAAAAAAAATTGTAAAGTATTATTTTAAAAAAGCAAAAGAAATGACAGTATAGTATGTAGAAAAATTAAAAAAAAACTCATAGTACAGTATGGCAAAAAGGCAAAATAAAAGGCATAGTATGTCAGAAAAATGCAAAAAAAAGTAATGGTGTAGCGTCAAAAAGCAAAAAAGTCATATTGTAGTATTTTTTTAAAAAGGCATTGTATAGTCTTTCAAAAAATGAAAAAAGTCTTAGTATAGTATGTAGAAAAAAATGCGACAAACATCATGGTATAATATGTCAAAAAAGTCAGCATAGTATGTCAAAGTATAATAAAAATCCTCGTATAGTATGTTGAAAAAAGTCATAGTTTAATATGTTGAAGAAAAAGTCAGTGTTGTATGTCAGAAAAAAAAAGTAATAGTATGGTATGTTGGTCAAAATCTTATAAAAGCAATTGTATAGGATGTCACATAAAGTTTTATATGTGTGTGTGTGTGTGTGTGTGTGTGTGTCAAAAGAGAGATTAAAAAAGTCATGTTGGCAAAAAAGTCAAAGTATTGCATGTCAAAAAAAATGTCATAAATAAATAATAGTACAGGATGTCGAAAAGTCACAAAAAAGGTCATGGTACAGCATGCCATTAAAAGTCATAGTGCAGTTTGTTGAAAAATATGATTAAAAAGTCTTCGTATAGTATGTCCAAAAAAAGCAAAAAAAAAAAAAGTCATAGTATATCAAAAAAAAATTATATTACAGTATGGCAAAAAACAGCAAAAAAGTCACAGTATAGTGTGTCGAAAAAAGGCAAAAAGTCGTAGTATAGTATGTCCAAAAAATCATAAAAGTCATAGTATAATATGTCGGGGAAAAAAGTCATCACACAGTATGTCAAAAAATGGCAAAAAAGTCACAACATGGTATGTTGAAAAAAAAATCAAAAAAGTCATTGTATAGTATGTTGAAAAAAGGAAAAAAAAAGTCATGGTATAGTATCAAAATAAAAAAGTCATAGTATGTTGGAAAGTCATATTACAGAAAACAGTAAAAAAAGTCATTGTATGGTGCGTCAAAATAGGCAAAAAGTCATAGTATAGAATTTCAAATTAGCAAAAAAATCCTAGTATAATGTCAATAATGTCACAGTATGGGATGTCAAAAAAGGCAAAAAAAAAAAAAAAAAAGTCATAGTATCGTATGCCAAAAAAAAATCAGCATAGTATGTAAAAAACACCTAAAAAGTCACAGTATAGTGTGTTGAAAATAAGTCACAGTATAGTATGTCAAAAAAGGTAAAAAAGTCATAGTATAGTATGTCGATAAAAGTCAGTGTAGTATGTTGATCAAAGTCATTAAAAAAAACAATTATATAGGATGTCAAATAAAGTTATACATGATTAAAAAGTCTTAGTATAGTATGTCAAAAAACAGCAAAAAAGTAGTAGTGTATGCTGTGTGTATGATGAAAAAATGCAAAAAAAAGTCATAGTATGTAAAAAAAAAAAGTGTCAACAAGCAAAAAAAGTCAAAGTATAGTATTTCGAAAATATGTCATTGTACAGTATGTCAAAAAAGTTCTAGTGCAGTATGTTGAGAAAATGGAAAAAAAGTCATAGTATAGTGTCAAAAACAAAAACCTCATAGTATTGCAAAAAAGTCACAGTATAGTATGTCAAAAAAAAGTCATTGTGTAGTATGTCAAATAAAAGCAAAAAATTCACAGTACTGTATGTTGAGAAAAGGCTAAAAAAAGTCATAGTATGGTATGATGTATGTATGTATGTATAAAACATCCTTGTATAGTACGTGAAAAAAACAGCAAAAAATGTCAAAGTATAGTATGTTAAAAAAAAAAAAAAAAAAAAAATCATGGTACTGTATGTCCTAAAAAAGCAAAAAAGTATATGTTGAAGAAAAATTCAGTGTTGTATGTTAGAAAAAAAAAGTCATAGTATGGTATGTCGATCACAGATCACAAAAAAGCACTTGAATAGGATGTTAAATAAAGTTATAGCATAGTTTGTCAAAAAGTGATTAAAAGTCATAGTATAGTATGTTGAAAAAAGTGGAAAAAAAAAAAAAAAAAAAAAGTCATGGTATAGATGCATTAAAAGCCAGTGAGTCTGTCAAAAAAACATGATTAGAAAGTCATAGTATAGTATGTCAAAAAATGCAAAAAAAAAGTCATAGTATAATACGTCATAAAAAGTTAATAGTGAAAAAAGGCAAAAAAAAAAAGCACAAAGGCAAAAAAAGTTGTACGATTGTATATCAAAGTCACTGCATGTTGGAAAAAAATCCATAGTGGAGTCATATTACAGTATGTCAAGAGTTTGTTGAAAAAAAGTCAATGTCATAGTATAGTATGTCAAAGTGATTAAAAGGTCATAGTATGTCGAAAAAAAGTCAAAGAAGTCATAATGTAGTTCATAGTAAAATAATAAAGTCATAGTATCGATTGTTGAAAATATTTTTTAAAAAATACAAACTGTCAGTGTTTGGAAGTTCATAATACAGTATTTTTTTTCGACACACTGACTTTTTGACATACCCTATTTTTCGCACTATAAGGCGCACTATCAATGGACGTGTCTGTTTTCATTCATAAGGCGCTCTCGTCTCGTGATAGTGGAGGAACTCGCCCGGTGTTGCCTCCCTGTCTTGGTGAATGTGTGTTCGCCTTCTGTCATCCAGCGCTCCCACGGAGCTCGCAATTTAACTTTGAACGACCTGTTGATACCAATATCTAGCGGTTCTTTAGTTAATCCACCCGAATGATGGCAATCTCCGACTTAGTTTTCTTCACTCTGGTTTTGACAGTGTCGGTGAGTGCTGTCATGCCCCGACAATCCATCCAGCGGTGCGGCTTTATAGCTTACCAAAGTTGTAATAAAACAGATTTTTGAGCGCTCTGTACCACATAAAATTGGTTCGAGTTCAGTCAGCACAACCAGAATTGATACATAAGGTGTGCTGGATTATAAGGCACACTGTTGATTTTTGAGAAAATTAAAGGATTTTAAGTGTTTTTTTTTTTTTTTTTTTTTAGTTTATTCAACATGTTATGCCATGACTTTCTTATGATTTGTTTGGCATACTATATTCTAAATTATTATGAATATTTTTTTTTTTTACTTTTATCAACATAGTTTAGTATGTATGTAGTATCATTTGTTTTTTACTATGATTATTAATTTTTTGGCATTCCATACTATAAATTATTTTGAGTGATTTTTTTCAAACTATACTGCAAAGTTTTTCTGACTTTTTTTCAATGACTATTTGACTTTTTTGACAAATATACTATTTTTTTTTTTTTTTTTTTTTTTTATATACTATACTATACTTTTTGTGACATATTATACCATGACTGGTTATGACTTCTTTAAAATACTATCGTATGACTTTATGACATACTACAATGACTTTTTATGATGTTTTTATAGCATACAATACTATGACTTTTTTTTTAACATACTACAGACCAACCTGATGTTACTCTATAAAGTGTGAAATAAGTGTGTCTGTGTGTGTCTGTGTGTACCTGGTACGTAGTCTCCAAAGCCAACAGTGGTGAGAGTGATGACCACAAAGTAGAGCGACTCCAGAAATGACCAGTCCTCCACTTTCTGAAACACGACTGTTGGCACGGCGAGGAAGATCAGACAGCCAATCAGGATGGAGAGCACAGCTGAGATCACGCGCACAGTGGTCGGCCTGACCTTACGTTTCTGTGAATACAGCGGTGGAATGATTGATAATGAATACCTGTAATGATGAGTTCAGTGAAACAAGTCTAAGAGTTGTCAAGACTTTGTTTTTTTTGTTTTAGCCATCATTTGTTTTTTTTTCGGTTTCAGATCAACTTTTTTTTTTTTAATTTAATAACAGTTAACTGCTTCTTGGTGTGATCACAATTTCTCTTTTACAGATAAGGTTTAAGTCAGTTCATGCTGAATCATTTCCTCAGTAACAAACATCTATATTTAATGTTAGTATGAGGGACAAGTGTTTGTATTTGAATGCCATGTTTCTGATTTGGTCATATTTTCATGTCATATTTAACATTTATATTTAATACTGTTGGGCAAATAAGAAATCTAATGTCAGGTCAAGTCACATCTCAGATCTTTTTCCTTTTTGTTTATATTTTAAGGACTTTTTATTTTAGGGTTTCAGTTCAGGTCTTTTTAGGTTGAAGATGTATTTACAAAAACAGGTAGCATCTAACAATAGAAAATTACATTTGTGAACTTGACATTGATGGTTCAAATAGACTCCAGACTGTCTGGAAACAGACAGGAGAGTTACATGAGTTAAATATGTCCTCTTCCTCAGCTATCACTGCTGTGATGCCCTTGGATAAAGCTCCTGTGTATCTATGCAGGGCTGCAGCTGTAGTATATGTAACTAACAGCCATATAAATAAATAAATCATCACTTGCAGAGACTGTGTGCTGTTCCCTTTTTTAGGACTCTGTGGTTCAAATCCCCCATGGACCAAGACCAACTGGTTGCTGGAGAGGTGCCAGTTTTTCTCTTTGGCGCCCCCCGGGGTCCCCCGGAGCAAGCCCCCAACCCCCCACTTCTCTGGGCGCTTGTCAGGAGCAGCCCCATCACTCTGACATCTCTCCATTGACATGTATATGACTGTGTGAACTTACTGTGTGAGCAGCAGAGTGTAAATCTGAATTTCCCCACTGTGGGACTAATAAAGGAATATCTTTCTTTCTTTTCTTAGTTACTTTAGCATTTCTACATTGCTCCTTCCTTTAAAACAATCAAGCAGGCTGAAAATCACTTCTTTCTTAACAACGGGAATATGAATCTACACCAATAATGCTGATTCACAACCAGGTAGGAGGTTCTAGCTTGGTTCTTAACTAGAATATCACACAGAACCCAGTTACTGACTGCTGAGTCTGGGCCTCACACTGTAGGTTTGAAGCTGTGATTCAGACAAGGTGTAAATCTAACCAAGGTTAGTGGGCAGGACAGACTATTCTCACCAGGAAGAGGGTCTCAATTTTGGCCACAGCTCTCCGCAGCACTGTGCCCATGTGGTCGCTGACTCCAGCGAGCAGTATGCCAAACATGGGGATGCCCACCAGGGCGTAGCACACACAGAACAACTGGCCGTACCACGTCCGGGGAGACAGGTTCCCAAAACCTGTTAGAAAATATGAATAACACAATGCCCTTCAGCTATTTACATTACAAGATAATAATGCATGCAAGTTGTAAAGAGACTCCTTTAGTATCAGTAACTTTGCAACAGACCAGAGACACAATTCGGAGATGGCTTTTGCACTAACATGAGGTACAGTTCAATGCACATGGATTTTAATGCCTAGTATGAAACAATTATAAAGAGGCAAACAAAAGACAAGCATGTCAATTATGATATAATACTGCAGTATACTGAATGGCAGCCATGAATACAAATAAAATTGTCACATATTTTTGTTTAGACTGACCCAGTGTTTCAACCAAAGATAATTTTTGTGTCCAGATTGGCTCTGTCACTTTGAAATATGAAATGTGACTCCTGTCTGCAGTCAGATCAGAAATCCAGGTGAGATCAGGATATGTTTTAGAAAGATAGATAGATTTTTATGGTATTCACGTCTACATGTCTATGAAATATATCACAGAAGAGTCCGTTTCCTGCACTCAACAATAAGACAAGGATTTAGATGTGAAGATGATGAAAGGATCACGCATGTTCAGAATGAAACTCGTGAGTGAGCGTTGCTCACAGACCCCGACTCACTCTGCTCCCGCAACACTGTCAACCATCATACTCACTGAAAAGTTGCTAACTTAAATAGTTTTTGAGTTCTGCTCTGGAAGTGGAATCAGAAGTTGAAAGTCATCTTTTTTTTTTTTTTTTTTTTAATAGAAAATTAAAAAAAAAAAAACAACTTTATAACACCACCCAGGAATTTTGACCTCAGACAGTCACAACTATTGCAAAACTGCAATATTTTGCCTCGGAAACTAAACTGAAGTTGAAAACAAAAAAAAGAAAAAAGAAAAAAAATCAGTTTTTGGCCGAAATTTCAAAAATTTTGGGCACCCTGGACTTCTAACCACAACTACACCGCACTGTCAGCCATCATACCAAATTTGAAACTCCTAAATCAAATAGTTTCCGAGTTCAAGACGGAAGGACGGACACGTGGAGCGCTATATACTGTACCCCCGACTACGGTGACGGGCGTATAATCATAGGAGCACTGTGAAAAATATTGTATTTTCCCCTATTAAACTTTCCACAACATATCAGGAATGTATACTTCACTCAAAAAAGAGTATTTCATAGTTATAGGATCTTCAAAGTGCAGCCTGAAGGTGAGTCCCAGCCTAAAGTAGTATGCAAAAAAAAATCATATAAAAAGTGATAGTATAGTAGGTCATAAAATCATCATTAAAAAGTCATAATATGGTATGTTATAAAAATATCATAGTATAATATATCACGTAAAACGTCATGGTATAGTATGTTAGAAATGTCATAGAATGGTATGTCATATAAACATCATAATGCACTGTACCTATGGTGGTAATGATGGTGCCACAGAAGAAGAATGCGGAGGCCGGGTCCCAGCGGGTGGTGAAGTTGGCAGAAAGGTTGTTCACATCCAGGCCTGCCTCCACTGCAGACACCACTGCCTGCAGGGGAGGGATGCCATTTATTTAACTGTATATTTATCTTACAACACAGGCAGGTAGAAACTATCTATCAGTTGGATTATGCTACATGATTTATTTCAGCAATGTAGTATTCAGCAAAGTATTCAGATCATTTATGTTAAACTACCAGTACAATGACCTAAAACTTACATTGGTGCAAAAGGAGCACGTTAGTGTTGTAGCTGGTTTATATACGCTTAGGGAGTTTAGTGCAGTCGTTCCTAATATGGGGTTCAGGCCCGCTTAAAGGGTCACAAGATGATTAAAGAAAAGATGAAAAAACAAACTTCTGCTACAAACATTTGCATTAATACTTTGGGACTTTTTCTGTAGCAGATGCTATTAGGAGCACCGGAAGACGCAGATGATTTTTTTTTCCAGACTACCTGTCTCATGCACTACTGTCAGGATATAGTGACCGTTCAATAAACATAACTTGTTTTAATCATATGTGCTCCATTTCTACCCACTGCAGCTATAAGTACTGTAGAAGAAAATAAAGTAGTACTTCAAATGTGCACCTAAGCACAATACTTGAGAAAATGTACTCCATTACTTTCCACTACTGTTTTATATTAGCAGCCTCCATATGGTGAAAATACTGTTTAAAGACATTCAAACTGGCCACCTGCTCTTGTATTTTTAACAGTGTCTGTATTTAGGTGACATTTATAGAGAACAAATGGTAAAAATGCAACTATTTTGCTTTGTTAGCTTCATTTTAACTACAGCGTAAATACTTTGAAGGGAATACTGTGCAAAAGCCAAAAACGATGAGATAGGTAAGTGCAGCCCATAGTAAATGCTTTGGGGAGGAGCTGTTCTGTTTAGCAAATTGTTTGTAACACTGGTTCAGCCTTAAGTTGTAAGAATAGCCCGACCAGGACCAGTTTAGTCTGGAGGGACGTTTCCATGGGGACTTAGGTCAGACTTATTCAAATCTCCTTTATCTCCCAAATTTCCCTACGGGGATTAATAAAGGTTCATCTTATCTTATCAAACAAAAAAAACATGACTTACAAAGAAAACTTTAAAATGTTATGATTTTCAGGCATGTTCAGGAATTATAAGGAGCAGACTAGCAGATGCCTATCAGCAGTGGATGTTGGAGATAAAATGGACACAGAAAAGTAAAAGAAATACTGTATTTCTGTGTTAAAATTATTATAAAAGTTATGGCCACATTTGCACAGTTAGTGTGAGTGGGATTGTGAAGTGAGCTTAGTGTGTACAATGATACCTTCACAAGCTTGTGGAAGTCCAGCTCGGTGACACAGGAGTTATTATCAAGGAAGGCGTTCTTCGTAGCGAGCAGGTCTTTGTACGCCAAACTCTCCTCGGGGGGCTCCAGGGTTCCGAAAACAAGCGCTCCCATCACCAGGTACAGTATGACCCCTGCCAGCAGGGCCAAGAGGGTGGTACACCGCATTTTCTCCCCGTCGACCCCCCTGCCCCTCCAGGGTTAGAGGGTCAGAGCTCAGGGGTCAAGATCTGGTCGGACTCTCAGTCAGGATACACTGGGGCACAGCTGGCCATAAACAGGAAGTTCCTTTAGAGAGGTACTGTACATGTGACACAGGAAATGTGTAAGCAAGCAACACAAGTGTTCTTGGAAGGCTGACAGACATTAGCAACCTTTATTTATACATCTGTGCGTCAAACCAAAGAGATGGTCCCTGACAGGAAACAGTAATGTGACGCCACTGACACCAGTATTAACCTCTTAGGACCTGGCGTACACATGCGATGACATCACATTTTGGGTCATATGAACATAATACTTAATTTTATTTAACTGGGGTCTTGTGTACACGTACGAGGATACGTACACTGCCATCTAGTAGTCCTGCAACTGTTTGCAGCACTTCAAATGAGCCATACTGTTGCTATGACTGTCCAAAAGGGGAAAACATTTTCATTTTGTTAAATTGTACTGTGATGTTCCAAAATATTAAAAAAAAAAAACATGTTTGCAAGTGTTATTAATAAATGCAAAAGCAGTCAGGAAAAACACTGCTGTGTTCAGAGTGGACATATAGAGGTTTGCTCTATTACACAATGGTGACTTTATTGTGTTTTATGGAAATTCAGAACGAGTGTCCGCATATGTGGACATAATTTTTCTCTAAAACTACATTATGTCAAAAGATGATGCTTAGTTTTTATACTTATCAGGTTCCAATAAGCCCAAATAGCAAAGAGACATCAAAAATGCATATCAAAAAAGAGCTCGGGTCTTAAGAGGTTAAAGGAGTAGTCTAGCAACTTAGCTTTGTACATTTCCATTATGAGCCATGAGCTCACAAGAGAAAGACTTTAAAAAGAATGGTTAAATTTATTATTCATTCATTCATTATAAAACCAATCGACCCCATACAAATCACATGAACAGGGTATTAGACACTCACTTCCTGGTAAATGTTTCTAACACTTATATAATTCTAGCTGTCTTCATCCAATCAGAGATGACCCTAATGACATAATCATAGTGATAGTGATGGTTAATGTTATTTTAGACCTTTTCAAAGGCACATTATACAACTGTTTTCACAGGCTGAGGAGTATTCCTCATCACAAGTAAACTGATCTTGATGCATAAAATCAGTGAAATGGTCCATTAAGTCACCACATAAACAGATGCAGCTTTTTCTTCCCCCAGTGTCACAGTGTGTGATATTATCATAGTTGAGTCCAGCTTAACTTGGAGAGTACCGGTAATCACTCCAAAAAAAAAAAAAAAAAAAGTACAGTTACAAGGTACAGGGTGTAGGATTTGGTGACATCTAGTGGTGTGGTTGCAGATGGCAACCAACCGAGTGCCCCTCCTCTCACTCCTCCCTTTGCAAGACTGCTGCAACTTGAACTGCTGAGTGCAAAATTGTGGTAATGCCACTTGTCATACACAGAGGTCATCCTTGATATGAAAGCATTACTTTAGGAGCAACAGAAGTCAGACAGCAGCTGGCGGCACCATGGTTTTGCACTCTGCAGCTCACATTACCACCGTTTCACAAGCGTGTCAGAGAACTATGGTGGCCTTCAGGTAACGTAAAAACATGAAAGTCTCTGTCTAGAGTCAGAGTTTGATTTGTCTGTTCTGGACCACTGTAGAAAGGGGATGTAGCTCAGTGGTAGAGCGTGTGCTTTGCATGTACAAGGTCCTGGGATCAATCCCCAGCATCTCCATTATTGGGGCGGCAGTAGCTCAGTCTGTAGGGAGTTGGCTTGGGAACCGGAGGGTCACCGGTTCAAGTCCCGCCATGGACCAAGAACTGAGTGTGAACTGGTAGCTGGAGAGGTGCCAGTGCCAGTTTACCTCTTGGGCACTGCCGAGGTGCCCCTGAGCAAGGCACCAAAACCCCAACTGCGCGGGGCGCTTGTCAGGAGCAGCCCCATCACTCTGACATCTCTCCATTGTGCATGTTTGTGCATGTGTGTGTTCGGGTCTGCATGTACCGTGTATAAGTTAACAACAGAGTGAAAAAATTGAATTTCCCCTCGTGGGACTAATAAAGGACTATCTTCTTCTTCTTCTTCTAAACAGGTGGAGCAACATGGCGGACTCCGTGAAGAGGACCTGCTCCCTATGTAGATATGAAGGACTCATTCTAAGCTAACAAATACACAATTCTTAGTTTAGGTGATTGTACACTGATGAAAACAGTTATGAATATTATATTCCCCATGTGATAATAAATCACACTGGCCTTTTAAAACACAAACTCATTTCACAATCTAAAAACAAGTGGGAAAAAAAAATGCAACACGTCGAAAAGTGCATATTTAATCCTGAAAGAAACTATTCATCATGCTTTCTGTGGTTTCTTTTAAGATCGCTTTCATGATAGAAAAGAAATGTTTTATAACTGAGAGGATGATGAAACTAGTACCTTAAGTCACTGATGTCAGGAGTTCATCCCATGTTAAAGCTCCACAAATCCGATGATGGAGAAATCTTCATCTCTTCTTCCCTCTGTATCTATGCTCTGCTTTCTTTCTGGTTATCGTTTGTCTTCAGTGTCAATTTCCTTCTCCTGCAACACATTTGAAGACTTTTAAGTACGACGAAAAGCAGAGATAAACTGGCAAACACACGTATGTAACAGTGTAAATGTAGATTAGTGCATGAAGGAACAGAGCAGCTTTAAGTTGGCACATGTCCCTGTTTCTTTGTTTTAGCAGGGTATGAGTGGCATTAAAGTAAAGTGTTCACATTGTGGAGACTTTGTCATAATAACCAGGGAGGGACTGACACACTCCAGGCCTGCCTGCCAGTGGTCTCACAAACGATTACGCTCTGCCAAAACTCCAAACATACATCTCGACATTAATCAAAAACATGTTTACCGCTTATCTTCATTCAGCTTCTAATATTTTCTTTGAACTGTTTACCTATGACACACAAACACATTAGACTGGGATGCAGGAGCTTGTTGCTCTGGGTCAGCCTCCTCTGGTCGCCTCCACATGGACTTTGACAATGTTCTGACATTTCCCAGTCAAGTCTAGCCGACTGTTAGCATTCTGCGCTAATGGGCGGTCGGCGTTGGGTTTGTGTGGACTGCCTCGCTCTCTGCCCCTGGCTTTAACACTGACAAATATTATTAGTTATTATCACTGTCTAAACCTGCGCTGGCATATTTTGATATTTTGCTAAGATATTGAGTGAGAGGGGCTTAGAAAGAGCAGAACTGAGGCTGACCGGCGGCAATCTAATCTATATATAAACAATGGAGGCAGGTGGGGAAATAAATCACGAGGTGAGCTGTTTGAAAAGAAGCACGAGGCTGGAAGAAGACGTACATTCTTTCTATTCTTGGGTTTACATTTAATTCAGATGTACAAGACCAATCAGACAAACAAGATCAACTACAGAAACTAAAATTTAAAAAATGAAAACAGCTACAAACAATTTCAAAATGATTAGTCCCTTTGTGAATGGTCATGTTTGACCCTGAGCCCTCTGTAACAACTAAAAAAAAAAAAAAAAAAAAAAAAACCATCATTGTGGTGTTTGAGCTTCACGGTGCAGAGTTGGCAATCAAAAGGAATATATAATAATTCCCATAAAATACGAACTGTTTCCTTATATGATGTAATAATAATGTTTCTACTTTTTGTCACCATCAAATTTATAAGCTCAGTTTGTGACAAAGAAAAGGGTTATTACTTCAATACTCCACATTTTGGGTTTATATAAGGTATGAAGAAAAGCTGATTTTGCGATTTCTACTATATTTACACATACAGCAGAGGGATCTGTGAGACTCCGACTAGGAAATAAAGCTATCCGTTTTGTTGACTGTGTTGTTTCTCCTGTATATAAGTTGAACAAAAAGAGGCCTGTTTGTGACGATAACTTCCTGGAGCCAGAGAAACTTGTCCCACGCATTTATCTGTTACAACAAACCTCTAGAGATGAATATGACCGTCTGTGGATGATGACATAGTATCTACTAAGAATTTACAGTGCTGGGAGAAAATAAAGCTCCTTTAGATATAATTACCCCCGATGTATTGCCTCGTTTCCAGTGAGCCAACACTGTCGTCAGAGAGAGATCACAGGTTACAACTTTTGGTTTTCTGGTTTCATGCTCTGAGAAAGAGTGATCCTTAAAAATAATGACAGGACTGTTTGGACAACAGAGGTCACATAGAAAAAGTTAAACTAACCAACATTTTTATCTGAGGCTATAAAACTAAAAAAAGACTATTTTCAATTAAATGCTTATCAAATGCAGCATCTGCACTCTAGAAACACAGATGCCCAAATCTTAAAATATTCTCGTAAGCTATGTTTCTTTCTAAATGTTGCACTTAAATCACTGTGCTGTCTGTAGTGTAAAGGTTCAGATTTGTATTGGCAGCAATGTTAGAGCAGGCGACTGATCATCTTTTTATATCAGTGTGACAGTCTGCTACTATACTTGGTAACATACTGTATAACTAAAAAAGAAAAAAAGCAGATTTGGAGAAAAGGCCACACGTGCAAACTTGATCTAAAACAAAGCAGCATGCATGATAAAAAATATTTACATTTCTGCTTCTATGTGACAATAAACAGAATCAGTCTCTTCTCAAAAATACTGATATTCTAACTCTCTGAAACCCCCAGAAATGAAGTAGTTTTACATGTCTTACCTTCAGTTTGGAGAAATGTTGCTATTCAAGTTCGTCTCATGCAGCGTATGCCGTTCTCTCACCATTCAGCACTCAGCGAGGAGCTGCGTGTGTGTGTGTGTGTGTGTGTGTTGTGAAAGTGCATGTGTGTTTTCTCCTTGGAAGGTGTTTCCCCGTTCTCGTGACCCTACATCACTCTGACAGAGGAGAGCAGATCGTAGGAGGAGGAGGAGAAGAAAGGGACGAAGCATGTGAAGTTCATTACAGCACTGCGAGTGTGATTAAGTATCATCACTGCGGAGGAAGAGCAGAGGGCCTCAGAGTTTCCTGAGCTGGACGTGGGGGGGCTTAGCCCTCTAAATCCTCCCCTTTCCAACCTCTGTCTTTTTGGGAAGTAAAAAGAGACACTTGTTTCTTCAAAGTCAGAGTTATGGTCACACAATTTTTCTTTCACTTGAGGAGGATTTGCATCATGAAATAAAGCAGACTCCAAAGTTGGAAACCCAGAGTCTTCCATCGACTCTGATCCAAGTCTGCTCCTTTAAAGCTTTCAGCGCCTTCTCAAGAAGAGGCAAAGGGAAAAGACTAATTACGGAAATACTTATGTGATTTAGCCAAGATATTTACTTAATCACTGTGAGGCTCTCCTCATTGGACAAGTGACACTCATTTAGACTTAAATGTCCACCAGCAATAAAAAACACTCAGCTAACAGCGGACCAAACAGGCCTAAACGTCACAACGTGAAGCACAAAATGCACAGGCTGACCTCTCAGATTCAAAAGTGCTCAAAGCTAAATGAATCCAAATGAGACACACAAGTTAAGTTAAGAGCAAGCCTTTTATTCTAGCCGCAAACACAACACAGATACATTCACATGGAAGTGTCCAAAACAAGGCAACAAAAACACAGCGAATCCATCACTGCCAAAATACTACAGATCCCAGAGATATGAAGGTAGCTGAAAGGCAGGGGATGCGTGTGTGTGTGTGTGTGTGTGTGTGTCAATGTTCAAGTTCCCCAAATGAATGGCGATGGCATCAAGTCAGGACAGTAACAGCTCACACTGTTCTGAGTCAACAAGCCAAGGCCGGGAGAGAACGACTCTACCTCTAAATAAAACGTAACTCACTTCACTCTTTCAACACAAACGTGTCAAAAACCTTCAGCTGAAAAAATCTCAAAAGTCACTGAAAGAAACCTGATTTTTTTTTACAAGTCTCTCTTAAAACAATACTCACATACCAATATGCGAACTGTATACTTATTAATAGTTCCTTCTGTTCCTCCTGTCCATACTGGCCACAAAAACAACCTTCCTTAAAGCAACATCAACAATTCCTGCAGTCCTATTTGTGAAGCCAACATGAGACTTGACCAAGACAAATCAAGCAGGTTTAGTGTGCAATTTCTTCATTGTGTTATTATTCCTCCATCAGAACTCAGCAAGTAAACACTGATTATTAGATGTGTTGCACTATTCCCTTTTATTTAACCTCTTCTGGTGGAGTGTTAACTGCTCCGCAAATGAGGAATTCTTTGTAGACCGTTATCATACAAGTTTTGAATAAACTGGGTGAACTTATTGTCCCCGTTAGCAACCAAGCTAAACTAGAGACGTAAGAAAATCTCTTCAACTAGCCCTGCAAGTATAGTCACCATGTCAACAGACCAAAGATTTTGCTGAGACATGCAGATTAATTTTGCTGTATTACTTTGTGGTGTGACAAAGCCTAAAGTCAGACCGCTTAAGTTTCATATTACTTAACTCTACTAAACTTGAGAGTGTATTTTTACACAGAATGAGGACTGTGGATTTGCCCCCTCTCGTACATTCAAATTGCTTTAAGGTACAGTCTATAGGATTTGACAGCATCTAGTGGTGTGTTTGCAGACTGCAACACACTGAGTACCTCTCCACTTAGTCCTCCCTTTCCAAGACTGCGGTAACGTGAGCCGCAGAGTGCAAAACTGTGGTAACGCTGTTCACCTCATTCAGAGGTCATCCTTACCATAATAACACTACTTTAAGAGCAACGGAAGTCAGACAGCGGCTGGCGGTATCGTGGTTTTGCACTCTGCGGCTCACGTTACCGCAGTTTCACAAGAGCGTCAGAGAAGTAAGGTGGCCTTCAAGTAAAAACGTCTCTCTCTAAAGCTGCAGCACCATGGCGGAGCACCATGGCGGCGCACCATGGTGCAGGAAGAGGACCTGCTCCCTATGTCGATATAAAGAGCTCATTCTAAGCTCACATAATATTAGTTTCAGGCGATCATACACTAATGAAAGCAGAGTTATGAATATTATATTCCATTTCTGGGACTGCAGAAAGTTAGCGGTTAACACTGTCGCCTCTCAGCAAGAGGGTCGCAGGTTTGAATCTGGCTTGGGTCCCTTCTTTGTGGAGTTTGCATGTTCTCCCCGTGGTAGCGTGGGCTTCCTCCCACAGTCCAATGACATGCAGGTTAATTGATGACTCTAAATTGCCCATAGGTGTGAATGTGAGCATGAATGGTTATCTGTCTCTATGTGCCCTGAGATGGGCTGTCAACCAGTCCAGGGTGTACCCTGCCTTCGCCCCAATGCCAGCTGGAATCAGCTCCAGCCCCCCTGTGACCCCTAACGGGATAAGATGTTCCATTGCTAACAGATCCCCCAAAATGCTGCACACTGGTCCTTTAAGAAAAGGATCTCTTTCTGGCTGGTATGGACAAGAGAAACAACTACAACTACCAGTAACTCTTTCAGGCCTACATGTAGGCATGTGAGTATAGTTTTAAGATCGATTTTAAAAAATGTGAACCTATCTTTTAATGTACTGGTCAAATCTTGTAAGCAAGCAAAGTGGTCAGATCCTCTGTTATAGGGCATAATATACACTGTACATCAACTCCAAACGAATCTACAAAATCTACAGTGTACATACAGTACATGTGGGCTACTGTTATCAATGGCACAGTAAAAAAAATGTGCATGAACCACAATCTATCAAGAACAGTCACATCACTCAAATAAATTACATCTGATCCAATATAATAAACCAACTTAATTTATGTGTACGCTTTGCTAATAAAATAAAACTTCAAATGATTAGTTTTTGGTAAATTCAACCACTGAGTGCTTGTTAGTATAAGACAGAGAAGCGAAGCAGCAGGAGGAGGAGGAGAGAGGGAGCACAGTGTGCATCACCATACATGGAGCGGAAATCAACACAGGTTAGACTGAGTCATAGACCTGCTCGCCTCTCTCTCTCTCTCTCTCTCTCTCTCTCTCTCTCTCTCACATGCACGCACGCACGCACACACACACACACACACACACACACACCGCATGCACGCACGCACACACACACGCACACACATCCATATTCACAGCTAATGTCTCTCACACTCACTATGCTTTCACACAATTTTTGTAAACACCGGCCATCTACTAAAACAAATTCAAGTGTTCATAAATAAGCCACCTCAAGGATTAAAAAGGAGAAAAAAAAATATATATCACATTTTCAACAGGCCTCTCTTGGCTTCACCCCTTTGGAAAACAAGTCAAACATATCTTGACAAGCACTTGTTTAGAAAAGCATCACCTAGGCACTGTTTCATTCAAAGTAGGCTGAAGCTCCCCCCTTAAGTTAATGCTGCCGTGCTGGGACACTAAAAACTAAACAGTCCCTTTGGAAGAGTGGTTGTAAACATCAACAAACATCACTAAATCACTGCCTCTGTACCTAAACATACAGGTGGGTGTGAAGTGATTGTGATGGAAAGTCTTCATGCAGCAATTAGAGGATAAACTAGTGATCATTAAGACATTTTGAATCCACAGTGAGTTTATTCTGCCAGTGCAGGCCCAGTTACCTGCACATACATACACAAGTCAATGTGTGATAGCAGCACTTTTTAGACTGGTTGCTGGTGATTGGAGTGTCCCTGTGTAGCTGCTGTTGTTCATCACTGAGGTCCATCGTCAAGCCAAAATGATCAGTTTTTCCACCAGACCTGACAGCAAGCATACAAAAACAATCTGTAAGACTATATTTTAGGATAGATCTGACCCAAATAAAAAATAAAACAAAGACAATATTTTCACAAGTGACACAAGACAAGTGACTATAATTTCAATGTTTAAGTCTGGTTATATTCCTAATTTTCCTTATTTTCAGCAAATCCTATCAAAAAGCAAAAACCAATAATGAACATGGGCACTAGGGCTTCAACTAATGAATTAGTAAAATTATTTTTAATTATTAAATTATTTTCTCTGATTTATAAAGCAACAAACAAGCTTGAGCCCACAAACTGGCCAGGAAAGTGGGAAACTATATCAAAGAAAACGAGTGCAATATTCATTTTGGTTGTATGGATGGCTTTTGAATTTTTTCAGTTCTCGTGACATAAAATCTACAGCAGATTTCTCAGTGTCTCTGAAGGTTACCTGTGTGTTTTAATCCGTCTCCTCCTGTTTCATGTCTTTCTGAGGGACAGGTACGACAGCTGTCCCTAACAAACCTCTTCTCACTATGTAGGGACATGAAGGACCACTGGGGATGTCAGCAAAACCTGCAGGACGGGAAGAGGGGGAGACAGAGGAATAAATAAAAGGATTATGGGATGACAGGTGAAAGTACAAAAATAAAGAGCACATAAAGAGACGAAGTGCAGAGAGAAAACATCACTAACGGCAGCAACTTTGGTTTTCTGTACATTACAGGGACAGAAAGTCACAACCAAGATTCAGATACTCAGAAACTGCAACCATGAATATTATTAATGATACTCAACCAATTAATCCAGCATTTGTTTTTGTTATCCCCACTAACTTCTTACCCTCACCTTTTCAAATTTTAGCTTTCATGGCAGGGCTCTAATTTTAATGGCGATTGTCAAACAAATTCATTGTGAATCCTCTTGAATGCTCTTTTGCTTTGTCTGTCAGCATGAATATCCACATTAACATTATTAAAATAGCTATTTGGTTAATTAAACAAACAGCACAAATCCTAACATTTTAGGAAAAACTCTTCTTTCCTATCAGACCCACATTAAAGGGAAAACTTGCCAATGTTCAACTGGCTTTGTAACATTGCATTGTGGGTGGTACATACAAAGGAACGATGTTGGGCCTCTCTCCATGTTATAGATGCAAAATGACACGTTTCTTGTTATCCAGCAAATGGGCATGATTTCCCTTTAAGATTCAAAAACTTACTTTATTTTCTATGCACCCAGTGTTAAGTTAGGACTGGGAACTGAGCTTACTGCCAAGACTGGAAGACTAGTAGTGTAAGAAAAAAGAATATGGACACTTTGTAAATAACAAGACACATCGTATATGTGTACAGTTATCCACCACAGGACCTAGGCTGTAGGTATGATGCTTTTCAAGGATTTTGTACTAATTATGCATTTACACAATTATACACAAACCTTAAGTTACTCCTGATGTTTCAGAGTGTCTATTTTCATTTTTTTCACCCCACAAACTTACAAAGTTACCTTTCATGACAACTTCGGGCAGCCCATAGGGTTCATACTCTGTGTCGTCAAAGGCGGCTGACAGCTGCGTTCTGTTACGGCGGATTCTTTCAGCCAGACGGACCGGGTCAGCTGGGATGGGGAAGGAACCTGAAAACAACACTTTGGCTCCTAACTCTGCCTCCTCAGGTGATGGGCCAGGGGAGACGGGAGGGGCTTGAACTAACTCTTCTTCCTCCTCCTCCTCAGTCTGTGTGTGTACACTGCAGAGTTCAGATGTTGTTGGAGCATTGCGAGAATACAAACCCTCCTCTGTTTGACTACTGACACTTTTGATTTCTGTCCTAAAATCTCTGTCTGAGGGATCGCTGGTTGTGCTTATTACATTGGTTGCTTTGGGAGCCTCTGGTGTGGTCTCAAGATTGCCAAGGTAACACTCAGCTGATCTGGTCTGCTTTGGTTTTGAGACTTTGTGGGACTCTTTGGTGGCATGTGGTTGACCTGTTTTCTCAGCTGATACTTGAATAACAGTGTCTCTCTTCTCTTTTTGTTGTGTTTGACAGGTATTTGACTGAGGCAAGAGGCTGATCTCGTGGTTTTCTTTTTCAGATTCCTGAGTCAAGAGAAACAATGACAATTAAAGGCCTAATCCTACATGTGAACAAAGATGTGTGCCCAGTAATTGTAAATAATTTTTCTTTATTTTCCCTTGTAAAGACAAGTACTGAAGACAGGCAGGTGTAAAAAAAGGAGTACTGAAAATAGCCCTTAATTTGCTAATAATTTAAGAAGTTTCTGAGAAAGAACTGAGTAATTTGGTATTAATTACAGGGAAATAGCAATTTCCTTGAATGAACAGCTTCATCTAAACACCCCGATAATTAGAATTAATCATTATTCATTCCTCACTGAAAACATGATTCTCCATACATGTTGAATTATATACTTCCCTGGAGACAGAGTTCACGTTTGTCTGGCCTGCCTTACACTTACACTGCAGTGACCTGGTTATTATTTAATTTGATGTGTACCAGTTCAACCCTGTTGTAATTTTTCTATAATTGCACCAAATTACAATTATTTCTAAAAAAAACTTCTGAGGAAATTCTTTCATGTACCTGTAAAATTAAGCTTCACTGGAAAAACTAATTCAGTCCTAACTCCTTCTAAATGAACTGTGTTTATATACTGTAGCTACTAAGACCTTGATATAATGAGCCTACAACACATATAATGGCCTGGTATGTAAGAGAGTGATGATTTAAAGAAAAATCACCTGGACCGTCAGACTGTATTCCTGAAGCGCTGCAGTCTTTTTAGAGGGAAGGAGACACTTTGGTTCAGGCAGGTTGCTGTCCTGAAGTCTTGTGGTAAAAAAGAAAGAAAGAGTAAAAAAGTGAATTCAAAGCATACACATAAAAGACAGAAGCCTATATACAGACAAGCTTCAAATGTTATTGCCATTGTTTCTCTAGCCCTGGTATGAGTGTGTTACCTGGAGAGCAACATGCGGCCCTGAAGTTTGTTGGAGAAGCAGGAGAGGAGTAACTCATCTTCTCTGACGACTGTCATGTTACCAGGGCTCTCCTGCTGGTTGGACTGGGACTGTCTGTCAGCAGAGATCTGGTCCCGGGTCTCAGACTGGTTGTCTGTGTTGATAAGGAACTGGTCAAATGTTGGGGCTGGTTGGGAAGCCAGTCTCCACATAACAAGCTCCTCAGCCTGGTGTTGGGTCTCTGCAGAGAGAGCCCGTAGCCTCATCTGCAGCTCCTCCACCTGGACAGGAGGGGAAGGACAGTCAGTTTCCCCGTGAACACTACCAACTAGGGCCAAAACGATTCCTTGAGTAACTTGAGTAATTCACCTACCAAAAATCATGACCATGAGCTTTTGTTTAATGCCACAGCATGGCAGAGAGGAGAAACGTGCAGTGAGAGCACACAGGGAGCAAGATCCCTGAATATTTATTCATCAATATCAATTGTGAATTCAAACACCTCATCGCAGTTCAATCAGTTAAAGTTATAGTATCTTTATAGAAGTGGCCCATAAGATTGTACCTATTTAAAGCCGTATTAAATTTACCTTTGTTTTGCATTTCAGAATATTTTATTAAAAATGCAGAATGTGGGTTTAGTTTGATAATATTATTGCATACAATTTAAGCAATAAAAATGTTAATTTTTCTAAAAAGTAATTCATTTTAGCAGGAACCATTATACCATGTTTATTTACTTTTGCTCCTTAATAAAGCAAAAGTATTTTTTATGCGATTACTTGATTAACTGATGGAATAATTGGTAGAAAACTTGATTACTAAAATAATCAATAGCTGCAGCAGTACAATCAACATCTACATTACAAACTCCATTAAATATTTAATTTCCCTGTCTATGTGATTAACATAAAAGCCTTCAGTAAGACATTGTTGTGATATTAAGTAGTACACTATCACTACCTGTTGCTGTAGGTGTCTGATGTGAAGATCAGACACTAAATCCAGCTCGTCCTCAATCATTGTAGTCCTCCCATCTTCCTTTTCTAAATCTCCTTCATCTTCCGCCCTTTTCACATCCTGGCGCGGTGACTGCCGTGCGTCAGTGGTGATGTCATTTGACACACTAGTTGACCTCAGCTCTGTGAAGCAGGACAGAGCGTCATTTCCTGTGTTTTGGCTTTGCTTGACTGGATCTTCTTGGTTTTCATTGTTAGTGAGTAATGTTGGGGTTCTAGTGTCTGAGATAGTCAAGCCCTCTATTCTTTGTTTCAGCAGCTGATTCTCCTGTCGGAGAGCAAGCAGTTCTGCGACCACATCTGCTGGTCCTCCATCTTGACTGCACTCAGTCACACCCATCACACAAGCAGAGTCAAGGTTACTCTGAGTCTTGGCCTGAGAGCCTGGATGCTGTTCTGCTAACCACATGGCTTCATCATCATCATCATCATCATCATCTGATTCATCACTAATGGCTGTTAATCTTTCAGCATCAGATGTCACAACCTCTAGTTGACCTGCATCTCTCTGTGCATTAGAGTCACTTTCTGCTGGTGAGTTTGTAGTGAGGATGGTGTCAGCACACTCATTTTCCTGGTTTGACTGAAGCCCTGAGATCTCCACGGGCCTCTCATCTTGTGTCTCTTCTTTTTGTTCTCCATCCTCCACCTCATTGATCGTCATCTCCTCTCTTCTTTTCTTCTCCTCTCCCTCTTTTTCGACCTTGAGTGCATCCAGCTCTTGCTTGTAGCGCAACAGTTCCTCTCCCTGGCTGAGGAGGTGCTTCTCCTTCTCTTGCAGTTCAGCTAGAAGACCAGAGATGTGCAGACTTTGCTTCTCAAAGGCCATGGTTAGCTGCTTTGTCTGACGTGTCACCTGAGAAGAAAATAAAAGGACAGAAGAATAGAGAAAATGTTGAAGAGAAACAAGTCATAAGCCACACAAGCCATAGCTTTACTGTTTTATGAAGCGCTACACATTTTAAAAATCAAAGAATGCTCAATTTTCGGTGTTGACAAGTCTCTCTCATATAAAAAGTTATGTGCTTGCTGTAAGAGTCAGATACATTTGCTAGTATCTGTTGATTTGGTAATCTCAGTCTATAAACCAAAAGAATGTGAAGGCATGTAGTAGAATCACTGTTGTTAAGGATCTTTACCACCTGTAAGTCAGAGCCACACAGAAAGCTCAGGTCATCTTACTGGACTCCCAGTTTTTTTTTTTTTCATTCCATCAGCTATTGGGTTTTTGAACAACATGTATACTGGCTTGGTTCCCTGGTTTGTGGCTCCTTTTTCTCTCTGGATTTTCAGGTGGTTTTGGTCAAATTTAATTTAATATTAACCCATGTTCATGTATATTTTTTTTGTTCTTTCTGTGGTCTTTATTCACTACTGTACTTTTCTGTATTTTATTTTTATTGACTGCTGTCTGTGGGGGCATTAAAGCTCTATTCTCATCTACAACAGCATTGAGTGATTCAACACAAGCCAAGTAGGGTTGAACAATTAATCAAAATTTTATCGAAATCACAATATGGCCTATCGCAATTTCTAAATTGCAGGAGGCGCAATACCGTATTTGTTAAAGGTGAACCGTGTGAAAATATCATTTTAAATATAAAATTGCCACACTGCAGAGATGTCCTGATCTACACATCATATTTTACAGACTTTGAAAACATCTTTGTTTGCTACACATACCCCGCAAAAAAAAGTTTTTCAATGAAAATGAGAATAATGATGTAAAAGTTATTTCCTGTACGATTATAACACAATTGCAATATCAGCCAAAATAATTGCAATTACGGTACGTATTTTTTCAAAATAGTTCATCCCTAAATGCAAATGTTATGATTTAGTATAGAAAATAGTTTTCTTTGTGTCTTATCAATATAAATTGTTAAGCTTAATGTATTGACCTGCGTATCCACCATCACTTACCTGGCTCTGAAGGGCCTCCAGTTTAACCTGGTACTGGTTAGCACGTTCTGTCTCCTTTGTATTCTCCTTCTGCAGGCGCTCTACCTCTTTGGTCAGATCTGAGGAGGCAGGCTCAACCTTCTGGAGGTCAGGAAGTGACAAGGAAGACCCTCCCATAGAGTTTTGTCTGTCGTCTTCCAGGTCAGAGGCCTCTCCACTTGTTTGCCCCTCATTTGACAGAAGTGAGCATTCGGGATCTATTACTGTTCGCTCTTCCTGGATGAGATCTCCTGTGGCCCGAGATACAAGCATGTTGCGTTGGTTAGTGGAATGGCAGAAGAGGAGGTGCTGCTCTGGCGAAGGGAGGAGCTTGTTGTCGCAGCAAACGATGTTGGAGTTGAGCTCATCATCATGGAGAGTCAGGTACGCCAGCGGGCTCTTGGCAACTGAGAATTTCTCCTCTCCCGATAATTCTTTCTCTCTGCTGCGCTTCAGTTCTTCCAATTCAGCTTGAAGTTGTTCCACTTTCGTGCTCAGCTCCTTCTTTACATCCATATCTGTGTTTGTTATTTGGTTCCTCTCCTGTTCCTCTCTCTTTCTCTCTTCTCGTTCTAAAGCCAGCTGGGCTTTCACCTCTGCTAGATGATTCTTTAACTGGATATTAAGTTCTATCATTTCACTCTCCCGGTCCTCTAGTGCTTTGTTTTTCTCCTCCTCTTCCTCCTCTCTCTCCTCTCTTTCTCTTCCCCTCTTAATCTCTGTCTCCAGAGCAGCCATGGCCTTCTTCAGCCTCTCTGTCTCAGCCCTCTCACACTCCAGCTGTGCCCTCCATTCCTTGTCCTGCTCGTCCTTCTGCACAGCCTGGCTGGCATGTTTGCGGCTCAGTTGTTTGAGCCGTGTCCTGGCTTCTGTCTCAGCCCGTCGTTGGACTTCTAGGTCCTCAAGTCGTTTCTGCAGTTCTTCGCGTGTATCGTGTAGCTCTGAACGCAGTGTGGCATTCTCCCTCTTGAGGTCTTCAGAGGCCTTGAGAGAGGAAAGCCTGCAATGATCATCATCCACAGAGGTGTTGGTGGGTGTACCAGCAGCAGAGTGAGAGGAACTAGAGAGTACTTGATCAAATGTGGAGTGCTTGTTTGGAGAGCTGTCCCTCTCTATTGTCGCTTTTCTACTTTTGTTCTCCTCCTCACGTCTTCCCTTTAATAAACACTCGGAGTCTGAAGAGAGATGGTTAGTGATGTGTTCTGAGTCGATGCCTTCTCCTGGCTCTCTGTCAGAGGGGTAAGATGCTGCAATTTCTGCCCTTCTCTTATCCACATCCATGTCCTCTTCCCTCCTCTGCTCAGCTTGGGTGGTGACGCTGGGCCTCTTGATGTGAGTTGATGTTCGAGAATGAGGAAAGTAAGGTTGAGGGGAGAAACTCTGTCCAACGGGGCAAATCTGGACAGGCTGTACAGGGGGTGCTGGGACAGCTTTTTGCTCTGGAGTTCAAAGGAGAGAAATACAAAAGGCAGAATAAATGAGTTTGTTTTGTTTTACATTTAACTTCTTTAAGGCATGTATTAAGACAGTGGTTCCCAACCTTTTTCCATCACTGAGTAAAGTGATGAACCCTGACTAAGTGACATATTTTTTTATCAATATTTCATATTCTATTCAATGTATAGCAATAACTGTACAGAACAGCTGATAAACTATTCAATTAAGCCAAATAATGAACACAATAACTGCAGAAAGTTTGTGTAAAATGAGCAATTTGGATGAATTTTGAGCAGATTATTTGTTGTGAATATTGCATCGTTTTTATTAACTTTTAATACAATTCTCTGTATTATGTATTTTATGGGGAATAATAGCAGTCATATATTATTATTATTATTATTTTTTAATGTTTTCAGTGTTTTCTTTGCCCTAACGCTTGGCCACAGTTAAATTAGGTACTTTTCATATACAAAATGAGAGGCTCTGTGACACTGTGTGTTCAGGTCTTCACTGTGCCTTTATCCTGTTTAAATATAATACAAATTTTAAAAATAACCATTTAATTTACACCGATCAGCCATAACATTAACAACATTATGACCACTGACAAGTGGTCAGTGGGTGGGATATATTAGGTAGCAAGTGAGCATTTTGTCCTTGAGGTCGATGTGCTGGAAGCAGAAAAAATGGGCAAGCATAAAGATGACCCCTAAGGGGGGTCAGACAATACACTAAAAAATAATGTGGACCTCCCCACCTGTACATATATTATCACTGATAACTCTCATGGATTTGTCTTTTCCCACAGCTCGTTCCTCACCCTGCAGTTCTTTTAGAAGACGAAGGGCGTCGGCTCGCTCCTCTGCCAGTCTCCTCCCCTCCTCCTCCAGAGCTCGCTCTCTCTTCCTGCTCTGCTCCAGACTCACTGCCACACCCTCTGCCTCACGCAGCGCTTCCTTATGAGAGGATACAAAACACAAATAAGGCGGATTGAATCAAGTCAAATGGTCAGATTAGTTGGAGTGCTCAGTAGAAGCTTTATCATCATCAACAATGGTCTAGTTTGAGACAAAATTTTGACATATTTTACATTAAAACCTATACATCAGCATCTTTACAATAGGTCTACCAGATGAATGTCCATGATAAGACATCCTTAATTTCTCATGATCAGTTTAAAACTAAGCCACAATTAACTATATCTGCTGAAAGTCTCACTTTGATATATATCTGGGATGTTTGTATTTCTGCAGCAGGACTTACAAATTAGGTATAACTTTGTAAGAGGTATGTATTGATAGCCACATATAAACACAGTGTCACAACAGCAACAAGCCATAGTCAAACAAGCCACAGACAAAGGCAGCATTAATGCTGATGTTGCAAGCTGGTGTACATGCCTCAAAGTATTCGAGACAGTTAGATGTCCTCTGCAGTGTGGCTGTACCAAGCTTTGGTCTAATACTTTTAGCAAAGGCTTTTCTTGTGTGCAAGTTTGGCAGTTCACCATCCAGATTCATTATTAGTAATGCAGGGTTGCGCTTTTTGTGTACAGTAGGATATGAAGGTTCATTCTCTTGCGGAGACATTTTAAGAAATCATTTATCAGTATCAGACAACTAATCTTTTTAGCTCAGTGAAATGCTCTCTCATGCTACATCTTTATTAAAACATAATAATGCAGCTGGATGATTGAAGAAGCCACAATACTGATAATTTATTTACAGTTCACTCATTTTAGACTGACATATGGCACGTTAAGAGGTTGTTTAAAAATGTATGGAGCTCATTATATAACCACTGCACAGCTTATGAATAATTAAATAAAGTAAGACTCACTGGACATAGGACAATCACTAGTCTGTGTGTGTGTGTGTGTGTGTGTGTGTGTGTGTGTGTGTGTGTGTGTGTGTGTGTGTGTGTGTGTGTGTGCGCATGTTACCATCAGTTTGGCTTGTGTCTGTGCCTCTTTCTTCTGGCTCTCTTGCAGCTGTCCCTCTGTCCACTTTAGTTTCTCTTTCAAAGTGTCCAACTCTTTGTCCAATGCCTGCTTCTGTAGAGACAGCTGATGAAGGACATTATGACTCAGTAGCTGATAAAAGCTGAGAAAGTGAAATAAAAAAAAAAAGACTGGAGGGAAAAAATATATGAAAAAGATGAAGGTAGGAGGTGAAAACAGCAAAGACATAAAGAAATAATGGCTGCTGTTGTTGTAGGCACAGGAATCAGGACCAGAGAAGAAAAGGGAACAGGAAGCAGGAGAGCAATCAGTGATCAATAACAAGCATAAAAGCTGCGTCTAAGGTCTACCTCTCTGGGGAAAGTGATGGAGATTTAAGGCTGACCAGCTTCCCACTAATGTTCATATCAAATGTTAAAGGTAGCTTGACTGTAGAGTCCTTTTCAGGTTACATTTACAAATCCAGCAAATGGGTTACTTTCTTCAGCCTTTTTAGATTATTATTCATGTGTCTTTCTTTGACACTACTTTCATGTCATATTGGAAATGTCAATATGCTAGAGCTGTCAATCGATTAAAAAATGTAATTAATCAAGATTTTCCATGATTAATTGTGATTAATTGCAAATTAATCAAATGTTTTTATCTGTTCAAAATGCATCTTAAAGGGATATTTGTCAAGTATTTAATACTCTGCTTTACTATGCTGCTTTATTCAAATAAATGTATATACTTACTATTGGACATCAATCAACAACAGAAGCCCTCACAGGATTTAGCATAAAATACTGTATGCCAAAACCATAACATCAGAATCAGAATCAGCCATAACATGGCAATCTGCAACCCAACAGGCAACAACAGCTGTCAGTGTGTCAGTGTGCTGACTTGACCATGAAGTTAATATGACATGGTTGATAGTATACTGTATTCCTTAGGTTTTCTAGTTTCATATGATGCTATTATCTTCACTTTAGCGTTAAAACTGAGCCCAGTACAACCTCCAAATATCAAATATGTTAATGCGTTAAAAAAATTAGTGGTTTAAAACAAATTTGCATTCATGTGTTATGGCGTTACTTTTGACAGTATACAGTGAAATAGTGAAAAAGGTATTAATTATAACTCACAATGGCAATTCCATGCTTTGACTTTTAAAGATAAACTTAGAAAAGGTTTTTGTGAAGGTCATTAATTAGACAAGTTCTGCCACTAATATGGGTCTTGTTCTACAATAGTCATTGACCCAATAATTCTAAGAAAGCCAAGAATAGCCATTTTACTGATATAAGTTCATGTCAAGTGTAGTGTAACCAGTTAAAATACTTTTCTCAGGAAGTACTTCATTATTATTGAGAGACAGAGCAGGGACTTCATACTTTTACTTATTTCCCTGCAACAGTGCAATGTCTACATACAAATCAGCTCTGATCAATCAATCTCAATCTCAATTCCAGTTTTTGGAACAACTTCTGCAAATGTTCCTTAAGCACACAACAAGGCTGTAATATGCTGTTTGACAATGTTTTATTCAGTCATTTATTGTATTCAGATATCTAAAAGAGAAACATCTTGAGGTTCTAAGGGTTATTTACAACTGAAAGAGCAAACGTGCAAACTTTAAAAAACTGTGAACACTAATTCCACAATGAGCTGTGTATATTGGGTCACATGAAATATGCACTATCAGCAGATTTGATCTGACACAAACTGTGCCTCTATTGTGTGTTTACTCCCTGTAACCTTGTCAGATAGAACAAGATAACATCTGCGTGGTTTACAAAGGGCTTAATGTGTGGGCAGAATGAATGCTCATTGTTGAGACTTTTCACACCATGTCTAAAATCATAGGAGTTTTCTTAATACGTCAAGAGACTCACCCTTGTGCTGAGATTAAAATTTGAATTATTGTTCTGCTGATAAAAAATAAATACCACTGCATTCCTTCACGTAAAGGAGATCCAAATAAAAAGAAAAAGATTACAACACCACGTCTTCAAGCTCAAACACACTCCTCCATCTCTACATTCATGCAACTTGCCTCAACACACCTTCATACAAATCTTCCTCTATCTCTCACCCTCATGCCTTCATGCCTCGCTTACGACGAACTCTTGACTATTTCTCTCACACAAGTTATGAGTATCTTTCACGCTCCCATAACCAAAGCACTCATCAAATGTAGTCACACGGTCATTACCTTCACTGCTCAACCTTTCCACTGGGGAGAAACCAAGAGGAGAGGAGGACGAAGTGGAGAGGAGAGCGGGAGGGGGGAAAAAAGCAAGAAAACAGAGACAGAGGGCAAGAGAGTGAAACAACAAGGGCAAGAAGCAAGCGTGGGAGAAAAAAGCTAGATAAGTTTATTGACCTTTGGGTTAAATAATACAAGTCCCAGGAGAAAGAGGGAGGGAGAGAGGAGAAGGGCGAGAGACAGAAAGCAGGAAAGAGAAACAGGAAATAGCTGAAAAAACAGCAGATATATGAACCAAAATATAAACATGTACATTCTGGTCCACAGTTTCCAATAATGATACAGATCTGAATTAAAGGTCTGAATTAAAAGGCACTATTAATGTGTTTCTATGAGAAGTCATAATAGAGGGCTTGTTTGCCTTGTTCATGTGTTTGGGTTTGTGTATACATATGTGTGTGTGTGTGTGTGTGTGTGTGTGTGTGTATTTACCTTGTCAGTCTGGGCCTGCAGGGCATTGTAGAGCGTCCTGGCCTGCTGGAGCTCCTGGTTGAGCTTATTCACCTCCTGCTGATGCTGCTTCTCCAGACACTGCCTCTCCTTCTGAAGCTCTGTCAAATCCTGGAGGCAACACACAACAAAATCTGAGCCACAATCTTCAACTGTAATGTGGAACAAACAAATTGAGCTGAATGACACAAAAAGCAAGTTGGACACAAAAAGCAAGTTGGACACAATTCTGAAATTTTCTCTCGCTTCTCTTCCTTTTGCCGTTTCTCCAAGCGTCTTCTTTTATTTCTCCCAATCTTTCATCTGTCCATGTCACCCATCTCACCCTCTGATGTTGCTTCTCCAGCTCTTTAGAGCGCTGTTGGTGTTGCAGTCGGCTGCTCTCTGCATTTTGCCTCTGACACTTCAGCTCTTCTTGCAGCTGCTTCAGCCTTTGCTCAGCTCCTGATGCCTGCCACACAGACACAGATCACATGTTCTCTTTAAAACTGACAATAAGACAACTTTAGGGGACATTATCTTCACTTTCATCATAGGTTTACAGTGTGTACCCATTACATGTAAATGGCCAAATATGTGGGCTCGTCTGTGTCTTTGTATATGTTCGTCACTTATCTAAACCTGTTTTATCTACTTGCTTTTATGTGGTGTTTTAACTTTTTTGTGACAGTTTTCACTTTGTTTACCTATTTTTAATCTTGTGATACTGATTAGGGTTTCTGCATCTGACATTGTAACATCAGGAATGCACTAACACTTTGAGAGCTGAGCATAGTTACTCTTAAAAAACAAGGCAGTGGGAGAACTGGCAGCCTTTCCCAGTCTCTCCTCAGCATTGTACACTGTTTGCCAAAAGGTTAGATTTCACAAAACATTGGCTGGATTGTTGTACAGCCCATTACAAAACAAGGACACTCTTTTTCTAGCAATAAATGATTGTGTAACAAGTAAAATACTCCCACGTGTTTTTTATTTTCAGGAAAGTCACAGAGAAATGTTTTGACAAATGAGGGCAACACCCATTTTGTGACAAAAACAACAGGGCTTACGGGAAATAAACATTAGCACTGATGAAACACATTTGTGTTCAGTAGTGGTATCACCAGTTATATCAGCTGTGTGTTTTTACCCGTTCACTCTCCTGGGCCATGCGTGTGTGTGCCAGGCTGAGCTCGTCATGGGCTTTTTGAAGGCTGAGCTCTCTGGCTGCAAGCTCCTTCTTGCTTTGCACCATTTCGCTCTGAAGAGATTTCAACGTTCCAGTCTTCGCACACAGCTCCTCCTCCAGAGCAGCCACACGACTCAATACTTCTGATAAAGATGCTGGGGGATGGACCCACCACACAGAGACATACTGTTAATGAAAGATCACCTGAACACCTTTCAAGTACATCACTAAGACCATTATACAAACAGAAGCCAATATTTCAACACAGTGTGAAACCATTCTCAAGACCAATGGGTCTTGAGGACTTTAAGGTGGACTAAGAAAAAGGACAACAGGACAATCAACTCCTGAGGGACATGGAGTCCTGTTAAGATTAGATAAAATGTTGGTGAACATATTGCACCTACTATACACTGTTTTTAAATCTGTGTTGTTGTGATCTTACAGTGGGTGTTGCACAGACAGTCCTGTAACTACATAATATAAATAAAAACACACACATGCACTGTATATATGACTCCCAGACATTTTCACATATTTAAAGCCCTAAAAGAATCATATCAGTGTTTTTAAATGTTTTACCTTAATTAATACAAATTACATGCAGTTTGCATTACTGCCCACTACCTTCCAGAAGAAAACAATGGTTGCAAACACTGTGTAAGTCAATCTATTTGCGGAAAATTGTGGTTATAAAAAATATTTGAATCTTATAAAAGGCTGTATTTCAAACAACAAATGGGGAAAAGGTGAATGAGTAGGTGGAGAGCAACAGAGAGACAACAGGGGAGAGGAAATACTAAGAAAACACATTTGTAAAAAAATTTCCCACCAAACTGAGCATCGACATGTTCGGCAAGAATACCTTGATTTCTTACAAATGGCCACAACAGACAACTGACCAATGACACAGCAACAACACACAGTTCACAAATGGGGTCAATCCATGCAGACTGGCTCATTGATGACCACAGCTGTAACTCTGTATGACACTTTCACCAAGCCTGTGGATGTCACGCTGCTGATTTCCAATGCCAGGGGTGAAATCAATGTCATGTCCACTATGATGTCCTACTTCTTTTTCGTGTTACCTTCATTTTACAACACTCTTCAACTTGTTTAAATGAAGAGCTACTCCCCAATGAAGCATCTATTCTATAATAATAATTTAAAAACTTAAAACTTAAATTCTAAATTAAGTATTAACACTATCACATCTTCTCCTGTACTGTTTTCACCATCTGTTATGAAATCTGTTAGTATATATTCATCTTTTACAGATATAATTGTAATCACAACTTGTTGTACAGTACTACAAATCTAAAAAGAACTTACTCTTGTTTTCTATGGTTTTTACATTTACCAAATACAACCCCACTAAGATGTAAATCTGCATCCTAAAATCCTGTAACGTACACTGTATATGTGTGACTTCAATGATTACAGTGGAAAGGAGCGTAACAAAAAACAAAGCAGCAAAAAGCCAGCGAACAAGCACACCTAATGTAAACACTGCTCTCCCCACCTCCCCACCGTGTCCCAGCAGCTAAAAGAAGCATTTATTGTTCAACGAATGTTCCCCTCCTCTGAACAAACACAAGAGAGAAAGAGGAGCGTTATATCACAATTATAAAGTGTACTAAGAGCCACTGTACATCATGAAGCTGGCCTGGGAGCAAACAGAGGAGTCTCCGACTGAGCCTGTGGTTTCCACACAGCCTCTTATGTAACAAGTGTTGTTGAGGTTATACAAAGTACATGAGATTTTGTTGAGGTAGACCCATCAGAGCTAGAAACAGTATGCCGCCATTTGGCCTAATTGCTTCGTCCAAGATCACAATAACAACAACTACTGTCAGAGTATCAGTCTCGATGTAAATATGAACATTTGAGACATTGTTTTTACTTTATGGATATCCATTATTCTTACTGTCAACAAATCCCATTAAAAGGCAACAATGAATTGATTGTACCCACAAGTATTGACTGAAGTCACCAAAACCTGACATTGCTCATTCCTCTGCCAAAGACCTCCATTATTGTACAAAAACAATTAAAAATGTAAAATGAGGCATTGTAGTTTATTTAGCCTTTTGTCCCCAACAAATGGGCTCAATCCAAACGTCCACACTCACAGACTTTGAGGCACATGAGGGTTTAGGGCTGTCCCACTGTCAAATCGTCAAGGGCTGAAGGCTCTCACAGTCATTTTGAGCTCATTATGGACACTTGCTGCACTTTCTGTCAGTCCCTCTTTCTGCAGACTGTGCCCGAGGCAATTACCCACAAATCATAGCACTGTCACTTAAACACAGGGTTGTCACAGTTAATAGGGGAAGCACATAGGTGTAAAAACAAAAACAAAAAAAAAAGGTAAACAAAGAGGATGGGTGTTCAGCCAGGCGTATTTAAATAACACTGAAACCAGACGAATACAAGGTAGACTACACATTACACACCTGGTTTATTTATCAACTTTTTCTTTTAATTTTGCTTAATGAAGTTTACCAAAAACAGGTAAACTGATTTTTTTGACAGTTAACTCTGGTCTCGTAAGAAAAATAAATAAAAGTAAAAAATAAAATAAAATAAACAGCCACTACTGCCTTTGTCAAGGAAATGTAATATGTCACTACAAAGTGCATTCCCATTCATATGCACACCATTTCAAGGCCTCGTAGCCTCTCATGCAACCATTTACCAGGTGGCATCAGTCAAGTCCCTGAGGGTTCAGGGCTTAAGGGGAGGACACTGGGATTGGGCCATGCACTATTTGCTTCTGTTTGAGTAGCATTTGCTGAAAAAAAAAAAAAAAAAAAAAAGCAAAACAAAGTAGCAAACAAATTGGGGGTGAAACTAACAGAAAGGATGGGGAAGACTACCACATTGTTGTTATTTCTCGTTTCATGGGATTTGATGACAATAGACAATAAGGAAAATATAAAGTAACACCAGACTTCCAAAGTCAAACCTTGGCTTATAATCAACAGTCAACTCCTAGTAATCCTGACCAGAGTTGGCTGTCCATCTCTCATTAGAAATTCAGACTCAGCTGTGACTGAGCTTTTGCTGCTGTGGCTTCCAGACTCTGGAAGAGCCTTCCTGTTGACATTAGGTTGGTCAACAATGTTGTAAACAGCATCTGAAAACCCACTTGTACTGATAGTGTTTCTATTGATGTCTGCACAACCTTGTATCAGAGTGGAAAACAATCATTCAAAATTGGAGACTAAATTATAAAATCAAGGGATTGTGTCACAAAGCAGAGAGTAGAACTTCTGTTTACTTCAGTTCATGCTGGGTTCCATTAATCAGATTTCTTAATTAATCCTGCTTTAGGAGACAAGCTGGCGGGCTAAGCTGTATGTTTATACTTTTACTACTAATGGGAGACACCCAGTCGTGTCACATTACCATGGTGACCATTAGACATCACTCACCATCTGTCTCTGTCCTGTGATCCCTCTTCTTCCCACAAACCCTCGGCTCCGACTGGCTGATGACATCAGTGCAGGGTGTCTGGGGAGAGCTCTGGGATGGTCTCCTGGCTGCTGGCCTTGAGTCATCACGTTCCCACGGAAACGCAGCCAAGGGAGTGGAGAAGGTGTCCGAATGGTCGGACGGATGACGTTGGGGTGTATTCTTGTGTTGTTGTTGTGTTGATGAGGCTGAGCCAGCTTCAGAGAACTGGAGGCGCTGCAGATGGGAGGAGAGAAGAAATGATATGAAATGGAGGACGTCAAACTAGAAAGAACATTTTAGCAGGATTTACAAACAAAAGGGTTAAAGCTCTTTCCATTTTCCATTTTACTGAAGAATATGTCATTACTGTTATGTTTAGGATACGTCCTGAGTATAAATTTGACTCTGTACAGCCCCACAACATATTTGTGATTTTGACACACAACACTTTGAGTAACATTTGCCAAAAACTACAATGCAACAGCTGTTTTGGGAAATTATTGACCTTTTTTTTTTTTTTTTTTAAAGAATGACACTATATATTTGTGACCTGTTTAAAAAGTGATGTTTTCAGTAAGACCATATAGCCGGAAAGCCACAGACAGGTTAGGAAGGTCACACAGTATTGAGAAATTGACTGACACATTGCTGGTTTTGGTTGACAATAAGAAAAAAATACAGAAAAGAAGGTACCTGGCGGTTAAACAAGGAGCCATGAAAACAGCTAAGGAAGTTTTGTTAACTTAAAAGTGACAGAATTCCTACAAATGGAGAACTCCAGGTTCAAGCTAAGATCCACTGGTCTTGAACTAGCCTATATCATAAACAACATGCTGGTACTTACTCGGCTGTGAAGCCCCCGGCGCTGTCCTTCATCTCTATGCCCTGTCCTCTCCTCCTTTCTGCTCCCTTCTGGGCAAAAACACAACATATGGACTGAAGTTGGCACCTAAAGCCAATCACCAAGGCTGAACAGAAACAACAGCAGTGAAGAACCCAAATGTTTTACTGACAAGACAGGAAATATAAATACATCAGTCCTCAGAGAGTGAAGGGTTGAGAAAGGACAGGGGCTAAGGGAGTTTATTTATAACCTCTCTGCTCAGTTGGGACTCTTGTGGTTTTTCCGTTTAATTTACCACACTATTCATTGCATTAATGAAAAGATATAAAACACCAACAGTCATAAAGTTACAGGACTGTACCATTGTGCTCCCAGGGTGAGGTTGTATTCCAGCAGGGTGTAGAAAACAGAGTGGTATCTGCCGATCTGCTGCTGTTCTGCAGCTTCTCTAGCTCTGCCTCCAGCCTGCCAGAGAAAGAGAGAGAGACGAAGAGGGAAGAAGAAGAAACAGATGGAAAGACTTTAGTGAGGGCAAGGAAACAGAGAAGATTCAAAAATAAGTATAATACAATGAAATAGATGAAGGATTTATCTTTTAATATGGCACCAGTAAGTAAGAGTGACTCATGACATATACAAAACAAACAAAAGGAAAGAAAAAAAACAATTAAAAAAAAGTACAATGGGTATTTCCATTGGTGTCTCTGAATGTCATTTCACTGGTCCTAACCTTTTGACTTCCTGGGTGAGTTTGTTGCTGAGGGTGCGAGCAGCATCTACCTGGCCCTCCAATGAGCATATTTGGGCCTGCTTGGTCTGAAGCTCCTGAGTCAGACGCTTACTGCCAGTCACTGCTGCTTTGGCCTCATCTCGAACACTCTGGAGCTCTCTCTGCACACACTGGAGCTCCCCACGAACCTCCTCATACTTGGCAGGGGAGGAGGAAGAGGAGGAGAAAGGTACATATTTAAGGATTACAAAATCTGGAACCAAATCCAAAGATGATTGACTATGCCAATGTATGGCAGGATTATACATATTAGCAAATATTTATACAACATAATATTTACAACATTTTGCATGTGTCAACTGCATTGCTGATGCAGTTGTTGAAGAAAACCAATTTGTAGGTCATACAAAACATGATAGTGTTTTGTACTTGAATGTGTCTCTAAACATGGCTGCTTGTACCTTCCCAGTCTGTTTTTCTAGGCTCGTGTGGATGTTGTCCAGTTGCAGCTGTTTCTGCTTGTTCTCTCTTGACAGTCGCTCCTGATGGACCTGCAGCTCCTTTACCTTTTGCAGGACCCGTCCAGAGAGCCCCACCGTCCAGTCCTCCTCAGCCCAGCTCATCTCTCTTTGTCTGGGCCTGACACGGTGGGAAAATAACATCATCACAAAAACTCAAGTACAAGTTGTGTTTTGTGTTGTGTTTTTATTTTGCCTGCCTTATAAGACAGAAAACTAAAGGTAACTTGGTCTCTGAGAACTAGGGATGGCCATTTGTGTTAATGCATGCATCCTTTAGATAACCTGCTAGCTGACCTGTCCTATTCCTGCTCGACAGATCCAGAATTAAACAGTTCCAGGAGCCTTGGAGTCAGTAGCCGGAGGGAAGAAAGCTGCAACACACACAGTCTGAAACAAAGAGGAAGTACAGGCCTTTTAAGTAAGGTGCAGGGAGCACTATGTCAATTTGTGTTGTGACAGAGGATGCAATCCACACCACATGTATCTAAACATTTCAATCATCTGTGCCTGTGGCTGTGTGTCCTGTCTTGAATATGTTATGTTGCTAAGACTTTGGTCCCTCAGGGAGACGCTGGTTGTCACCGCTGGGCAGCTGTGACTCAGCGTTTTCCAACACAAACCGCCTGCAATGTTCCAAGAGCACTTCAAGTTGAAAATACATCCCCTCTCTCTCAAACTTCTGCAATTATATGGTCACATAAAAACCGACAATGTTTTGTTAAAAAAAAATCTGCATCACAATTGCATGTGCATGCAATGCAACTGTTTTAAAGTTAAATCTGCAAACACTACATTCATTAATACTTTTTTATGTGGGTTAACACCAACAAATGCACACAAACTGATAAAATGAAGAGCGTTGGAATGAAGAAAAGCCTGATTGAACATGGCCCAACCAAACCTGTAGAGTTCTGACATGTACTCCAGCCTCAAGGTTAACATCAGTCAGATAGTTTCTGTCATAGCTCACAGGTTGTGTCACTGTTGTTGACCTGTTCCTAATAACAATAGTGGCAAAAATACTCAGCTGAACTGACAGATGTATTAGTGAAATACACACATCATTATGACAACTGGAGTGGCTACAGAGACTGCACAATATAACACTTTTGAGAGACTTCTTCCAAGTCAGTGTAAGATTTTATTAGGTTGATATGCAAAGCCATGCTGGGTAATAAGCTGCATTTGGTCCAGAGTGGGAAACTGACTTTTTAAAAAGTGAACATCTACCAGCCTCTGACACATAAATGTTCAAATAGTAAATCATTATTTTGAGCCTGAAATATACTGCTATTTTCATATTTTACCAGCATTTGGCTGGTGTTATTTGACATTATCCAAATCCAATACAAATTTCTTTATAAAGCACATTTAAAAACAATAAAAGTTGACAAGGGTTCTGTACAGTTAAACATGAACATAAAAACAACACAATAAAACACTGAGACAACTTAAAACCAACAGGACATTAAAATAATAAAAGCGTTAAGACTAACAGAAATGAAAAAGGATTAAAATAGGCATCTCTCATGTGGAACTAAAAGCCAAGTAATAAAAGTGTGTTTTGAAGTTTGATTTAAAAACAGGCAGTGTAGGGGACAGCCGAACATGTCCGATCCAGAGCTTCAGCCTAGACGTTGAGACGTTGAGTCAGATGCAACTGGTCAGTGGATCTGTGTGACCTTAAAAGATGTTGTTGTTGTTTTTTGCTTTTTTTTCCCCCTGAATTTATAGTTCAGGCAATAACATGTGGGGAAATAGTGAAAAAAAAATCCCTGTCACAATTTCTCAAAGCCCAAGCTGACATCCTCACATTGCTTGTTTTGTTAGAACAGAAAATGCAATTTACAATGATATAACAATATGAAAAGCTGCAAATCCGCATATTAAAATGCTGGCACCAGATAATGTTAGGTATTTTTCTGAATAATTGACTTAATTAAACAATTATCATAATTGTAGGTAATGGGAGCACCTTGGTAGCTGAATGGTTACTGTGCATGCCTGGACCTTTGTTGCATGACATACCCCTCTCGCTCTCTGTCTGTCTCTCTTTCCCTCTCTCTCTCTCTCTCTCTGTCTCTCCTTGTTTCCAGTCTGCCACTATACTCTTTATCCAGCCAATAAAGACAAAAAAGCACACAAAGAAAACTATTTGTTTCAGGATTAGTCTAGTTAAATGAAATTTAAATAAATTGAATCTGATAAAATAAAACATCTGACTTTGTCAGGGACAGAAAAATAAAGTACTAGATGTATTTCTGTTGTTGCCATTAGTGTTTTTAGGGCTGGCTCCTCTTATCCAGTTAGTCAATTAATCAGCCGTTTTTATATGACTACAATTTCTTTAATGAATTAGTCATTTTTTATGCTTTTATCATGCTGAATGACTTATTTCCAATAGATTTATGAGCACATCTCTGGTAAACACAAGTTTTTAAGTGGTGCTGTTGTGTGAATCTTTGCGGAGAAACTCAGTTTTCAGATCTGTTGATAAAATCAAATAGTCAGCTACTCCACAAAAGTGTCTTACGGGTCAACTAAGAGCTTCTTTGGCTGAGGGCAGCACCAGTTTTCACAGTCCACTTACTTATCAAGACAGAAACAGACAGGGTGTTCCCCAGACCTAGTGGTTTAACTAACACTCACACTATGTACTTGCAACATCCCTTATTGGATTCTGGGAGGTGGCCATAGTTGTTGCTCTCTCCCAATGTTTCCCGTTAATCTACTGTAAATTGTCATATGAAAGTCAAAATGCCTGTCTAAATGCAATCTGTCAAAAGGATTTAGACAGGTATTCAATATCTGGGATATTAGAAAATAGGACTAGCAACTAACAAAATCAAACATACAGTATATCCATTATCTAAAGGGTTGGAAATTAACCTTTTGTCCACCTGCCACTGTGGCTGTGATTGATTTGAAAATCTACTAGCCACTCAATAGACTACCATTGTTTTTTTTTGGCTGGTGAGTGAAGCAAATCTAGCAGCCATGTGTATATTTTACCAGCTGTTGCTAATAATGGTTTCTTTCCCTAAAAAACAGAGAAAGTACAAGTTTGTAGACACTCAACATAATTACATAATAAATAACAGCTGTATGCCATTGTTCAAGATGCAAACAATATATTGACTTTAAGAATACAATCCATGACATTAATGCCTCTAAGTTAGGAGGATGTGTCACCTCCATAAGTAAAGCAGGTAGTTTTCCTTATTAGCTACACCAACATACAGAATATAATTATTATTTATGTCTGTGTTAAATTTAAATATGTATATTTTCCATCCTAACACTGGTTTTAGGACACCTTTAGGCAAACTTAAGACAGAGGTAATCGTCCCTTCTTACTAATTAGTAAATAAGAGCAGGTTTAGCTAGTTTAGTAGAGGAGAAGCATGAGGAGGAGGCAGAGATCCAGAAGTTGGACCCTGGCCTGTGCTTCAACAGCGTCTGATCACGAGGTTCAAACAAACCAAGAAACAGCTGACAACTTGCAAAATAACGAATAAAAAGTTGAATATCAGCGATGTTGTCAGCGAGTTAGCCCAAACCGCTAACGTGGCCGATTCGCCTGTTAGCGCTTCGTCCATCAGCGGTTAGTGACTGACAACTAACGTAGCACTGATGCTACAAGCTAACCCCAAACCAAAGCTACTCACCATTCACTTTACAGGGTTACAAAGGGCGCCAGCCGCCGGGGAGGCTGACACAGAGCCGTGGCGGTTCACTCTGATAACCGCCGTTTAACAGTAACACCAGCCTCCGGTTCTCCTCCACCACACACCGGGCTGACGGTCGCTTTGAACAGAACCGAGGCTAACTGCTGACATTAACTGCCAGTGGTCACATCCGAGACAAGACGCCGCGCGTCTCGCTCTCGTGCAGCTGACAAGCCAACAGAGTCGTTGTGGCACGAGGCGGGGTGGTTTGTGACGTAGCAGGGGAATGTTTGGGAAAAGTCCTCGCGGCTGGTCGCGTCTAAAAGGGAACCGGCAAATTGAGACAACTCTCGCGAGATGATCGTGGTTGGGCATTGATATCTGATAGTCCAGGTTTGGCATTGATTTCGACTGGTTAAGGTTCGACATTGACCTCTAATAATAAAGTTTAGGGCCGCTGACCTATAATAGTTAAGGTTGTGATACGTCGTCGGGCAGCGAGTCTCGCGAGAGTTTTCTCATTTTTTTTTCTCAGATCAGATTTCGCAATTTGCGGGTTAACTTCTAGACGCGACCCTCGCGGCTGTATGAACCTCTGATGACCTCTAGCGACACTATATCACCACAAACGTGTTGAACGTGTAAGCTTTCCATCGAAACATATCTCTTTATATTTTCATATAACTACACAGAGCATCCGCCATGTAGTCTTACAGTGCAAACTCTTATTGTTTCAAAACTTTCTTTATTACTACTGATGCTGTTCATACACGTGTTAATCAAATCAACACACACCAAACTTTTCACAATTACATGCTTCAGAATAGAAATATTGGACGACAAATGTAGAGATAATGGGGGGGAAACCATCCCACCCTCTTTTTTCAGAGGGCTAGGGGTGGGGGGACAAGGGATGTTCAGTTGTAGATATATAGTCAGCAGTTAAGGTCACATTGATCATCTGAAAGTTGGGAAATGAAGATTAATTTGAGATGCAGCTCAGCACTGTGTCAAGTTGTTCTAGTCATTAGTAAGAAATCTAAATTTATTAATAATTCAATTCATTAATTAAAATAAATTGTGAAAGTGTATATGAGCATAGACCATTATGGTAGCAGTATGTTACGGTCATCCCCACGCTCATGTATGTCTCATAAGAAATTTTTGGGATTGATACCATTTGTTCCACAGATTTGGTGGTAAATTTATCCATATTTTACCATTTGAGAATTTAATAAAATGATCAACAATCCTTCCAAAGTACCACATCAAGACACCAAGACCTTGAGGAACACCATAGAAAAAGCCATGATGTGATTTGATATCAAAAACTTTTGACATTTGGAGATTTCTGATTTGAAGAATTGCATTTTTCAGTGGTTGGATGGTGAGCACTTGTGTTGGGTAAACTGCTCAGAAACCCCCTTATTGTCAATCTAGCTAGGAAGTCCATCCATGCTCTGAATGCTCTAGGTCTCTAGTTTGTGGCTGTAAAGATTCATGAGGCTGTGATAATCTTATAGGTCACCACAGGTCATTTTATACAGTGAGGTCAGGTTTCAAAAAATGGTCTCACTACAATGAACTGGCTACTACGGGGACTATCATCATCACACATGAATTCAGTAGGGCTCATTGGATCCATAAGAGTCTCGGTTTTACAGTGATATACCCAATTTATGTAATTCTGAGACTGTTTATGGACCCAAGTTTGCATAAATATTAAAATACACCAGTTTTAGAATAGGTGAAAATAATACATTTATAATGCATTAAAAATCGCATTGATTTTGCCCAAAATTGCATGTGATTGTCAGAATGTGGGCATGTCTGTAAAGGGGAGACTCGTGGATACCAACAGAACCCATTTTCATTCACATATCTTGAGGTCAGAGGTTGAGGGACATTTTTGAAAAGGGCCTCACTAAAACTTAGTGTAACTTTGTTGCATTATTTAATGTTCTTTCCAACAAGCTAGCATGACATAGTTGGTACCAATGGATTTTTTTGGCTAGTGTCATATGATGCCAGTATCTTCTAGCTTGAAAATTCAGCCCACAACATCCTCTGAAAGACAGAACAGCGGCCGGGCTCGTCATCGGCCCGTAGAAGTGTTAAGGGAGGAGCACTATTATTTTGCCAGGGGTTAATCTGTCCATGTCTCCAACAATAGTTGTTTTTCAACTACCAGGTTACACATTTAAAGATACATTTGAGATGTGCACCCATTAAGACAAAGTAAGTTTTAAACACTTAGTGCAAGTGCTCAGCTGATCTTTATCTTTTTTTTTTCCCTTAACCTTTATTTATCCAGATAAAAACCCACTGAGATCAGGATCTCTTTCACAAGGATGATCTGGCCAAGAGGTCAGCAGCACATGACATAAAACTGATAGGTCTGAGTCCCATTGAGAATTTAGGGGCATAAACAATATTTAATTTCACTTACCAAACCTAAAAATATACATATGTTAATGGAAGAAACACTTTTGGCAATCGGAATGAGGTGCATGGTTTTAAAGATTGTGCATACATTTTTTTTTTTTTACTCAAAACATAACACAATAGTATTTAAACAAATAGTTCTGGAGCATTAGCATTACTCCTCATATTTCACCACATAAATAATGGGTTAATCTGAGCAAGACAGACATTCTTGACTGGGAAACTGACATTTATTAATCTACTTTTCGTCATTTAGTATTAAGCTCCTTTAGACTGTCTGTGCTGTATCTGGGTGACACTGCAGACAGACACTGAAGAGATTTCTGTCTAGAGAACACCTCACGTGTCTTGATCGGACACGCGCAGAGATGTTAGAAGTCATACTGTAGAGACACATCCTCACACATGAGCTACATACTGATGATGAGAATGGGTGGGCAAATGTTATTCATTTGCTATTACTAATACATTTTTTGAGTTTTTTCTTTTTAGTTTTTTTTTTTGTTTTGGGGCCCCTTTTTTTCCCCCCTAAAAACTTTTTTTTTTTTGGGGCTTTTTTTTTCCTTTTCCCCCCCCCCCCCCAAAACCCACCACCCCCCCCTCTCCTCTCTCTTTAAACCCCCCCCCCCCCTATCTCCCCTTTTAATTTTTTTTTTTTTTTTTTTTTTTATTTTGAACAACAAGTTTAAAACTGAATTTCCCCACTTTGGGACTAATAAAGGAATATCTTTCTTTCTTTCTTTCTTTATTACCATTGCAATTAGGATATGAGCTGACAGTGCAGCTAGATCACAAACCCTTTTCTACAAGCAGTGATTGGACAAGGAACAAATTGCCCATCACACCTGAAATGTACATGTTGATGGCCCCAGAAAACGGAGGTCCAGACCAATTTATACACATATAGTCGTGTAAAACAGCATATTATATTTAAAACATTTTTTTTTTTTTCTTGGGCAAAGTGGTTGCAGTAAACAGACATTATATGTGAACATTATAGCTATCGAGCATGGAGTCCCAAAGGTCCTCTAGTCTTTTGGATATGGATATGAATGATTTTAAGACAGCCTACTCAAGTGACATTTTTCCCAGATGATTGTGCTTCACTGATGTTTCATAAAGATAAAGCTTAGTCTAACAGTCTCTCAGTAATTCTGTTGCAAATTTAAGCATTTAGCTATATTGTATGTATCATCCATTCACCTTTGAAAGACAGAAGCTTTCCTTACGAAAAAGGATTACAGTAGAACCCATCTAGAAAGTGACTTGTATCTATTGAGTCAATTATTTCCAAGGTAAATTTAGTGATCATACTTTTTTATCCAGTAAAGCAACAACTTTGATTCCAGGGTGCTTTGATTATGACGCCACCCTCTGGTATGTATAAAGTATAATAATCTAAATCTAATCTAATAATAATAATAGTAATAATAATAATAATAATAATAATAAATAGTAATAAATAAATAAATAAATAATGAGAGTAATTTTTAAACTTCATCCACACTCATGTTGAATCTGACCACTTTAGGAGGCTCAATGTTGATAAAACACTAACGTGATTACAGTAAAAAGTTGCCAACACATAAACTTGTTAAACAAAATGGTTCCAGTGTATTTATAGCTCTAAGTTTTCTTGATAAAAGTCACTAACAGCTACTCCACATGAGGTAGTACAACAAATCATATACTGTTTAATTTTAAGGGTCTACTAGGTGGAAAAATTTTGCTGCAGCACAATGAAATATGATTTCTACAAATCTAAAGAGGATCGGTGCATCTTCATGGTAGCCTTTAAAAGATGGTACTTAAGTTAGCAGCTCTTTATATGTGTTTGACTGGTGTCATTGTTTTGTGTTGTGTTTGTTAGGTATTGCAGGACCATAATAGAAATAATCCTTTAGACCTTTACCAAGTTTTATCCCTGATGATTATAGCTACTGTTGTGCATAATTTTTGTATTTGTACTCATCTAACACATTAAATTATTTAGTAGTTGGTCACTTACAGCTCCTGTTTAGTTACAGCAGTACCAGTATCCACTGTAGGTAGCTGTAATTAGATTATAATAGTCATTATGGTCCCTCATTCTTCCAGGTAGGCTCTGGATTTGAATGTAATCTGGGATTTGGTTGCTCAGTGCTGAGTGCTGCAAAAACCCAGGAACTGGCCTGCAGCTACCTTACATACAAACCCAAGCAAAAGATTTTATATGTGTGAGAACCAGCCGATTACTTGGGTAGTAGTTATGTAATCTTGACCATAACTGTCTGGTGATTACAGGTGTGGCTGGCGGATTATTGTCTGCGAACTGGGCAATCATTTTCACTCGCATTTTCAAGGATTAAGGGCGTAATGGCAGTAGCATAACAATTTGAAACCAGGGAATGTCTCTGTCAGACACTGTGGTTTAAAGTGCCTTTAAGCAAGATGGTGTCCAGTCTGCTTGTGTGCATGAGCTGAAACCTTTAGTTACAGATTATAGTTTTAAAATTGGGAAACACATTCAAGAAAAATGGTTAAAATGAAACTGAAAGAAAGGCCACAATCCCATGAACATCCCACCTAAATTGTGACACACACTACTCGCCCGGGTGTACACTCATGTGAGGTAAGCTCCTCTTGTCACTCTATCTTTATTAATACAGGATTACATTTATTCTCAATCCCAAACTCACACACACAGTCCACGGGCTCCTCGCAATAGTACACGCCCTGTCTGCCAAAGACCGCTAAAGGTAGTGAGGCAGTCAGGTAGCTGTGTGCCACCAGCTGGAGTCTGAGGAGTTTTATCCTTTCTGAATGTCAACAAGCCCATGGAGGCCTGCTCCGTACCAGGCTGCTAACAGAGGCTTTACCAGACAACAGGTGGATTTCCGTCTGACAAGAACATACTGCAGTTTTGCTAACCCAGTTTCATGAAGGTAAGACAATAATTAAACTTCTATGAGAGCATTTAAAGCAACAAAATAATAAGTGATAACATTCATCTTATAGTTTGTATTGATCAGCCTTGTCAGTTGATCACTATTCACATTATTAAGTCATGTTTTACTTGATAAGATTTATGTATATTATGTTATGGAAGCTGACATTTTCTAAGCTATGATTAACTCCCTACATCTGATATCATTCACCTCCAAAATGTAAAGAAATCCTCTACAGACTGACTGCTGAGGTGATAATGAATGTATATTTCTGACCTTTTGCTTTGTCTTTATTCTCCAATTCTGTCCCAGATGTTTCCTTGGTCTGCTGTTTTCTCCCTTGAGCCCAAAGTGCCCGGTCAGCGCACCTCTGAGGAGTTGGTGACCAACACTCTGATGTTAGAGCTGGGGGCCATGGTGAAGCGCACTGAGCGCATCCGCTTGGAGAGGGCGACCGAGGGTCGCCGCCGCCGTCGCAGCTCCTCCTCCACAGCCGACTACAGCTGGCTGGCCACAACCCCGACCCCGCAGCCCTACGAGCTGACACCCAATGACCTGCTGGAGCTGCAGGACCTCTGTGCCAAGATCCCGCCTGCACAGTGTGGCCCTGTGATCGTCAGGTGAAAGAGACACAGAGTTAGACATTGAAGAAACAAACTGGCAGAAAAGAAAAGAGAGGTTACCGGAGGCATGCAGAAAGATACTGAGAAATAAGAAATGCCACAGAGCCAGAGACAACAAAAGAGAGGGACAGGCCGGTTGAAACTGACAAATACAGGCTGGAAGAGAGAGCTGCAGTGTTTCAGTCTAATCCCCATAACACCCTTAACTATAACTTTGAAAGTAAGCTAATAAGATTCAAGAACTTTATCATCATTACGCAAACATAACAAAATTGCATTTGCCCTCAAATGGTGCATTGTATTAAAAAAGTCTATGCACATACAGTATATACGAGGAATAAATAATGCACAAATAAAAGATTGGTAATAAATATCAGCAATAAAAAGTGTGGAATCGGGCAATGTAGATATAAAAATATAAGCAATATAAAATAAAATACAACTAGCAAGTGTGCAAGCATCAGCAGCATACTCTCAGATTCCCTATTCTTTCTCTAAGAGACAGCATGCATGACATGATAACAGCCACAGATCTTAAACTGGGCTCAAATGGATATTTTGCTGCTTTTGCAATATAAATGTCTAAAGCTGAAAGAAATCAGTGGTCTATTATTCAACAACATTGTACTGGTTATGTTATCTGCCATCCAGCACCACTGTAATCAGGGTTCATGTCCCACCAGGGGTGTAGCCACGGATTGTGGACCCCTTTAAAGAGACTGCACTGCCCATTTGGTGGTGGTGGCACCTCCACCCATGTGGCTACATCTGCCTTCTTTTTTCGCTTGTGCTGTTTTGTCTTGACTGTTAAGTCAAGTTATTGCTCCCACCGCAGGTTCAGGAAGCTGGTGTCGCAGATGGAGCCTGATGTCCACGAGGTTCCCCGGCTGTTTCGCTCAGTGGTACGCGAGTGCATGGAAGAGGTGATCGGAAACGAAGACACGCAGACGCAGGACAACGTCTTCGAGAAGCAGCAGCGCAGCAGGAGCCTCTCTTTCGTCAGTTTCCGCAGCAAGTTCCGCACGGGTCAGTTCTTCAAGGCCGGGAACATGAGGGGATCCAAAGGGAACCTGGAGCAGCAGGTGGATTGGTCCGACGAGGAAGACGACGGAGAAGGGGATGAGGAGACCATCAAGGCCAGGGCGAGGAAGGGGAGAAGCAAGAGCATGCCAGAGATCAGCCCTATAGAGCAGAGCGCCCAAGGGTGAGAGTCAGGGGAGAGACAATGCAGAGAGGATGGTGGGAGGGAGAAGACCTGGAGAGTTCAGATAGGGGATAGAAGAAGAGAGATGGGTAAGCATACTATAAATGTGGGAGGAGAGAAAAACAGGGAATATTGAGGAAGGAGGAAAGGTAGCATTGAGTGAAAAAGGGGACAGAATTGATTGAAAAAAAAGTCCACAACTTTGTCGTTCTTGATCATTTCAAAAGGAGTCTAGAAAACCCAGGAATCCAGTCTAATTGCTAACTTGAAGTCTTACATTCAACCCAGAAACACTACTCTGGTTTTAAGACTCTGAAACATGTGGTTTGCATTTAATTGTCCTGACAGGAAGAATACACGCTTGTTAAAACAAGACTAAGAGTCTACAGCCATGCTAGCAGCTCTGTGAGGCTGTACTTAGGTACAGTGTTGATTTGAACTAAATGCAAACATCAGCATGATAATGTTTAGCTGGTATAATGTTTACCATGTTCACCATCTTTAGCGTGTGCTAACATTTCCTAATTAGCACTAAACAGAGTACAGCTGAGGCTGATGGGAACGTTATTAGTTTTGCAGGTATGTTGTCATAAACCACATTATTTGACAAATTAAATGTTTTACCCAATGACAGTGTTAAATGAAATGTCAATTGGAAGTGATTACAGTTGATCTTGAGGGGAACATGAATGTGTGCACAAGATTTCGTGGACAGCAATCCAATATTTATCAACTCATCTCACTCCCAACCATAAATGTCACTGCAGGAAATGTGAGAGGATCACTTAAGTCATGAGGATACATTGTCTGGGGACCATGAATGTCTGTACAAAATGTTGTGGCAATCCGATGTGATATAAACACACAGTAGATAGACAGAGCCACACCACTAGCACGGTTTAAAACTAAAATATGCCGCATGGGGTTTGGTTGCGTAAATTCGTTTGTATTGCTGTCCTTCACATGCTTCCACAAAAACAAACAGCTCCTGATGAATCATATACTGTGAGCATGGACTGTCCCTTTAAAAGAGGTTATGCAACACACAGGACAGCTGTTTTCTGCGGTAGATGCGGGAAGTTCAGTTTAAGGACACTCATCTGCATAGACAGCAGTCAGTTTGATCACCTGCTCAGCGGGTGAATCAAGGAAATAACTACAATCACCTGTAGTCTTCTTTTTTATTGTAAATATCTGTATTTGGGGAAATAAATATACAAGTTACTCCTTACTCTGATGCAGTTAAAACATAGTTTTCCCCACAAAATTGTCTGTGTTTTTTGGTTTAGATACAGTTGTGTAAAATTTGTGATTTTTGCTCATTTATATTGGTTAATGTACATTTTTTAAGTCTAGTAGCCTTGAAGCTTTTCTACAAAAAACACATGGACCTTTATCACATTATTGTGGTTGAAAGGGCAAAATATGAATATGTAAATATATATGGGGCCTGTAAATAAATATAAATACAACATCTGGTGTGTAAATATGTTGAATATGTCACACAAAGGTTAGCACCTCTCTGTTAGCTAATCTTAGCCTCCGAGCATGGCTAATTATATCACTGCTGATTAATCCTCTTATCCAAAAGAAATCCCAGCCATGAATGCCAGCACCCCACTGTCATTTTATTAATATGCACTTTCTTATCAATACATCATTATCACTATTTGCACTTTATACACTGAAGTCAAGGCATTTGGCTAAAAATAAGAACAGACCAGGAAAAAATAGGAAGAATGTTTTCTGTTTAAAAAGCTGTGGTCATTTAAATAACATGAGACATTAAGAGGGGAAGCAACTACAACAGGGGCATCCAACCAGACACTTCCAGGGAATCTGGCTGATGGAGTCACTTCATTAGTGGGCTTTCACAGCCAGTCAAACCCCTTCATAAGCACTGATGTCAAACCTGGATCCTTCAGATACTTTACTCATGAAGTCTCTCTGCAGCTCTTAATGTGCGAGGTTTACACTTTTTAAACCATTCAACCTGCCCAGTGGCTAACAACCAAACTTTCATTTAAAACAACGTTGTTATATAACTTATCATCAACATCTCATATAGCCTGTATCTGAATAACACCAGCAAAAGTTCCTTCAGTTGTCTGTAACTTGTTGTGCCTCCAGAACACGAAATGCTGGACCGAAGTGTCTTCGTATGGCGTCACAGTTCCATAAGAGTACCCATTTGGCAAATAAAGTTTGAAAGCATGAGAGTAAAAAAAAAAAAAAAATATATATATATATATATATATCTATCATTAAGTGAAGAATTGTTGATGAACAAGGGGCACAGTCATGCTCTTCAATAAAAATTACGTAAACTAAGAAGCAAAATGATGAGAATAAACTCCAGTCCTGGTGTTTGGCTTTGAAATAATAATAATAATAATAATAATAATGATAATGGATGACATGGGGTAAACAAGAAAATCAAAATTAAAAGACAGTTTGCAGAATCAAACCATTAAATTATAGCCATTTTGATTAAATGTTTATGAATAATTGGTCAATACCGAGCAGCTTTTTGCTCTCTATACAAAGTGGGGATTTTAGATAATTTACGATTTCATTTGGACAGAGTTCGACATTTCTTTCTTCACTGAATTGTCGAGTTAAGATCAACAGTCTGTGGCTTGGGAATAACCGGAAAGTCTGTCTTAATGGAGAAGTCTTTACTAATCTGAGCGGCTCCCAAGCCTCCATCAAAGTGTCCCTTTGATAGTGAAGTCTGTCCTTGTCGTCTCAGTCCAGCTGCAGTTTCCCTTCCCCACCTCTCAATCCCACCTCATGTCTTTAAGCGAAGAAGACGACAAAGACGATGAAGAAGATGACCAGGACGAGAAAGATCTTGATCATCAGCCAGCGGTTGGAGGAGACTGACTGGAAGTATTTGAGGATCTCTGTGTGGGCGGCCTCCACGTTTAGCTCAGTGTCCTCCACGTTAGCATCGATCCTGCGAGGGAGGGAAGACAGGCAGTTCAGTTTTAAAACTGATGCTAATTATGTTACTCATAGTCCATTTCCTTTTACATCACTTACTTCTGGAGGCAAGTTATGTATGTGATCCAATGTTTCTATATTTTAATGAAAGATATTAATGTGAACTGATTGCAAGCACCCAACTCTGCATGAAATCCTTTAAGATAGTTACAACCCATTTCCCTTCAGTTTCCTAATTCTTATTGTTTACGAAAAGAACAGTTTAACATTTTACAAAAACTGGCAGTTTACTAGCTTGCTGGAAGTTATACAAGAGGATGAATGTGACTGTGGCTCAGGTTGGCCACTAATCAGAGGGTTGGAGGTTTGATCCCTGGCCCCTGCAGTCTACATGTTGAAGTGTCCTTGTATGGTTCCCTTTGCCAAAACTGTAACTGTGAAAGGGTGTGTGAATGGGTGAATGCTGGCTCAAGCTATAAAGTGCTTTGAGAGCTCGCAAATGCAGAGTTCACACTACAACTGACTCAGGAACAGGCTACAAGTCACTTTCAATGGAAGCCGGTGATATGAAGCTACAAACGCCTGACACAAACCCCAAACCCTGACTCAGTACAAATAAAGTTGAGCTGGTCTCAACCTGTTTTCAGCTTTCCACTGACAAGGTGAAGTCAACCGATCATGTTTTTGTTTCACTGTTTTGTTTTTTGTTCCATCTAAAAAAAAAGTTATTAAGCGGTTCCCAGTGTGATTTAACGACATAACTATGCCAACGAGTGTTTGAGCAACACTACAATGGCTACAGTGCAGCTGGCCACACTGGCCCATTTGTTGCTTTTGTCACTCGTAGTGTGAACACAGCATAAGACTGGAAAAGCACTATATGAATGCACTCCATTCCACTATCAGGTCTGTATGGTAAATATGCAGCTACAGCCAACAAATTAATCTTATTAAACAAACAATAAATGACCTGTTCATTAATGAGTTTTTTAAAAAAAAAAAAACTATTTAAGCTTGAGTGATTTTTCTTTTTTATATACATATTTAATGAGCATTGTTGAAGGGAACCTGAGATCCAAGATTGCTTCATTGTAATGGTTTTGCATATGATGGTAATAAGAAACTTGAAACACCACATACATGCATACATGAAAGTTGACCTCTGTATTTAACCCATCCTAAGCACTGAGGAGCAGCGGCTGCTGTGAGGCAATCGAGGGGGAACAACATGGGTTAAGTGTCTCGCTCAGGTTCACTTCGACACGCAGACAGTAGGAGTCAAGGATCAACCGCCAACCTTGTAGTTGAAGGATGCACCAGCCTACCCCGAGCTGCAGCCGCCCTGGTAGGCAGATTTCTTTAAGCCCTGGACAGGACCTGGTTAGCCATTTCCCCATCTTATCTGAACTAACCTGGCTTGAGCTTCATATTTACTAAGGAGTTGCATCAATCTTCTAACTCTCAACTCTGAACTTGCATATTTCTCAAATCATCAAAGTACTTCCAACTAACAGCTCATCACTTCCTTTATTTCTGAGAGATTTCTCTTTTCTCAACCCATCTTACCTCTGGATGGTCTCCTCTTGCTCCTTGACCATGTGTGCCAGCTGCTGGAATATAGAGCCCAGTTCCACAATGGTGCTCTCAATGTTCTGCATGGTGTCTGCACGGCTCTGGATGTACGAGTCCTGTAACGGCACAGCCGGCAAAATTTTAATAAAGGGCCACATCAGAGTACATAAATGCACAGTGTACCTGTTTGAGTAGAATGTAGTCCAATATTTCTACAAATTTACAGTCAATAAGTGTTCTACTTGTAGTGACACAAAAACAAAAATGCGTATCGGCTAATTTCAAAATGAACAATAACTGATATTTTCCCAGTTTTTGTGCTAGCAAATGGGACAGACACATTCCTCTCCATCTGCCTGACTTTGACAAATTTACACCAGCAGTCTACCTGCTCATCAATAAGCTGGAGTTGTAAGGGATTGGTCTGAGAGTCCATATCAATGGCTACATCCCCCATACTCCTGGACTCATCCTGCATCAGGACCGAGCTCTCTGAAGGGAGACAGCAAACAAAACACATACACATGTTCAACGAGATCAGACAGAGATCCTCAATGGTAGAGGGGGGAAACAGAAAGAACAGCGGGCACATACAGTAGCTAGTTATACCCGCTGGGAGAGTCAAACGTTCCAGGGAAATACCTTTTAAATTTGAGGTTGTATTGCCCTGGTAACCGTTGCGCGGCTCGCGAGCTGCATGCGGCTCCTGGGCCCCTTTTTTGCGGCTCCCTAAAATATTTTTTAATTTTTGCATTATAGATGACCAAATACAGTAATAATCATTCACAAGGACTTCGAGCAGTTCCCCATCACAACAGCTGTTCGAAAAGTACACTGCCAGTCAAAATCCTTCTGTACATCTATGACATTTGTAGCTAAATTTCAACCAACTTGCTCACTCTAAATAACCTACATTTAGAAAATATTGTAACGGGTATATAAGAACTTTTAAAGTGAGCAAATCACGTGATTCAAGTACCCGTTTCAGGCAAGCACTTTGATCACAATAGTATGATTTGGACATTATTAAAAGCGCACTGGACAGGTCAACCAGTCAAGCCTAGACAGACATATGTCATCTGCTGCAGGGGCCAAATTACAGCTCACATAATACTCACACTCATTTTCAATTAGGTATTTCCAATAAAATACAACAAATTTGAATCTAAATATCAATTAGCTACATATAAGTTATTGTAGGATATCAATAGTGAGCAAAATTTTAGAAAAATGTTGAAATATAGGCTGTTCATAAACATTTTTACTGGCAGTGTAAATGCGCCCACAGAAAGCATCTGAGCTCCCTAGAGGAAAACGTTTAGCTGTTTGTTTCGCAAAGTGATAACCTGAGAAGGAGCCAGACATGTCGAATATTGCCTCAAAGCCAAAAAAAATATTCAGTAAAAGCTGTGTTCACTCTATTACATTATTTTTGAAACTGCCAGCACAATTTTAATGCTTGAACAGATGATGGGCTGAGAGAATTTTAGGGAACAATTGATTTCTGAAGTTTGGAAAAGTTCAAATATTTTGAAAGAACTCAGATGATCAGGATATAATTTGTGCTGTATATTAAGGTTCCATCAGTTATTATGAAACGGTTACCTTTCACCCTCATCTGTGCTACAAGATATTATTTTTACTCAGCACAAAATGTAGCTGAGGCAAAACTTTCCCCACAAACAATCATTATAGAGTGAACACACCCTTATGAAGCTACAACAGCATGCTGTGTGTTTACCTGTTGGTGCCATTACTTTGAAGCGAGACCCTTGCAAAAAATCGTAGTGTGTGAAGCTGAGACGTGGACAGACTTACTGAAGTTGTTGGCCATCAGAGGAGAAGACGAGACAGGGGGCTGGGAGAACTGCTCTCTCCTGCTGCGCTGCTGCTTCAGGTTCTGCAGGAAAAGAGAAATGATGATGAGGAGGTAAAAACGACCTGCGCCCAATTCAGAATCTTTTAGTATTTTCTGCCACTACATGATAAAAGTATATCCACCATCTCTCACCTCTGTTCTGACTTCTAGGACTGATTTGAAGTCATTAGACATTGAAGCCAGTTTGGACTGTGGACAACAAAAATATAGAGCAAAGTTAAACACAGTGCACCTTAGAGCTGCTTTTCACATAAGAAACAAATGGTTAACAATGGTACAGCCAGCGCAAAACGATTTTAATCGCTGATCGTGTGGGCGGCTTTATTAAGCTGTGTACATTTGTTACAGAGCACCAATGTGTGAAAAACATTTTCTGATACTATAATATACATGACAACACTATTTCGATGAGCAGGTTTTAAGTAGAGCTTCAAAATGCACAAAGAAGAAACAGGAGCAAGAGACAAAAAATAAGAGTAGGCAATTTAGACCATAGCCCTAAAAAATCCCAAAATAGAACTAAAAGTGTCAAAAAAGGACTCAGAAAGGAGCAGCCCCGCTGTTGTTGTTGATCACTTCAAAGATTCATTTAGGCATGCTTGATGCGAGTGTTTCCATGAGGCTGGTGGGAACGTTGCTCCATGTGGTGAAGATGGCTTCACGAGGGCATCCACTGTCTGGAAATGACATACGTTTTTGTAAACTTCCCATGCCATCCATCCTCAAACGTTTTCAATGGGATGGTCAAAAAGAGCAACATTATTCTCCTGGAAGAAGTCCTTCATCAGGTGAGGGCCCTTAGTCAAGAGGGATGCCCGCTGCAACATCTTTATGTAGGCAGCTGCCGTGATGCCCCTGCACAACCTGGACCTCCATTGTTCCATTGAAGGAAAAAGCACACCACACATGATGGAGCTACTTCCACTGTGCCGCGTAGACAAGATCTCCAGTGAGATCTCCTGGTCATGCCAGTAACGGAAGCCATCAGGACCGTCCAGTTTTTTCTCATCACAGAACAAAACTGTTTTCCACCTTTCAGTGTCCTATGTTTGGTGCTCCCTTGCAAAGTCCAAACGGGCAAGTTTGTGGCATGGGAGGAGACGTGGCTCTCAAAGATGTTTTTTTGCTCTTTAAGCCCTTCTCTTGCAGATGCCATAATATGGCTTAGACTGGGCTGCAGTCAGCATCAGTAATGGCCTTAATTTGGGTCGAGGATCAGCCTGTGTCTTCATGGACAGCCCGTCGGATCCTCCAGCTCAGCACAGGTGAAATTTTTTTGGGTCTGTCATTTGACTTTTTTGTCCCATAACCCCCAGAATCTTTTAAGAAATTGAAAATGACTGTCTTACTGTTTGCAACCTCAGCAGCGATGGAGCGTTGCGAGAGGCCTTGCTTGTGCAGCTATGCCATGTTCAAAGACAGAAAGCTTTTTTGCCTTTGCCATCAGGAGGTCATGACAGAGTGAATGCTTGAATGAAAATGACAAGAAAGCCATATTTTTGTGCAGATTTTGACTTTTTAAGACTATGGTCTTAAACTTTTGATCAGCTGATGAACAGCCTGTTTGAGTTTAAATGCAGTTTTCAATAAATTGTCTACTCTATTTTTGCATTTTGAAGCTCTACTTAAAACCTGGTTACGATCCACCAGTGCAAAATGCGAATTCTTGTAATTTTCCCCTGGTCTTAAGATTTGGCTCTGGGGTGCATATGTAAGAATTAATGTACAGCGAGCCAGTCATTGTTGTGAAAGAAACCCTGACAAGGGCAATGGTCCAGGTCTGGTTCTCCCATAGCCCTGAGACAGTTTCTTCCACAACAAGGACCTGCTAGATGTACATATCCCGCTAATTATACAGCTACTTACTTAAGAAATCAATTATCTGACATAAAAATGGTCCACCAGAGTCAATCAGAACTGCACCCATAACAACGGTCTGTTATACATAGCAACGGTCTAATGCTGTCCAATCAGATTTAAGTATTCAACACTGACCATAAAAGCAAAGTTGACCAGGATTTAAACAGACTTGAGCTCAATGCACATATACAATATAGCATTAATTGAACCTTATTGAATATACCTGTAATGACACCACTATAGTGTTAGAGTGGGTTTGGATGTGTCGGCCACCCGGAGCTCCGCGGGACCTCACCAGATCCTGCAGCTGTGCTATCTGTTTGTTTAGACTGTTGATGTCCTAAAAACACAGTAGAGATAGAAAACAGTTTACAAGATATTACAGGTTTATATATAGCTGCTCTATTCATAAATAACCTACGTTTGCAAAACCATATTACCTGGGATATTAACAACTCAACTCACTTGTTTAATGATGTATGTTAGCTCCTCGATCTCCACCGCCTTGTCGTCAAATAGAGATTTTCTTTTTGCCACTAAAACATCGAAAGAACAGCATGTAGAATCAGCACTTTGAACGAGTTTAAGAACAAGTTAAACGATGCTAAAATTACATTAAAGGAATACTTACAAATAGTGAGCTTTTCCAGTTTGGCAAATGTATTGCTCAAGTCTTTTCCAATTCTCCTACAAGGAAACACACAAACAAAAACGTAGCTTCCTTTGTCACACACACACACTGAAGGAGTACACAAACATGCTGTAAAATATGCTAGTATCCGTTCTTACCAGTAGTAAGACCATTATATATCAATTTTATCTCTGTGTCTCCCTACTTACAGTCTTTGTGCTTTGCTCGGACAAACTAGCCCTGAACCTCTCTACTCAAAAAATGCAATAAGGATGAGGAGGAGAATACAAACAATGTAACACCCAAAACCAGCATACAAAGAACAATTAAAGTCAGCAAATATGAATGAGGTGTTGAAACACATAAGAAAAGAGACTATAAGGAACTCACTTGGCCATAACTGTGAAGTCACTGCGCTGCCTGAGGGCGCTGAGAGTTGGTTTACTGGGCTGGACTCCATTCTGCCAGAAGAGGTAGAAAGACGTGTTGTCAAAAATATGCAAGTATCAACACACATCAATGCTGAATATTTGAAACATTTCAATCCTCCTTTTCTGCAGTACCAACACACAGGTACCAGTTGCGCTTCCTGCTCTCTCTCTTTCTGTCTGACAAAGTTGACACACACACAATGCTTTTTAACTTTTAATAAAAATCCAAACTGTTATGCCACCAATGTTGTCAACTTTTCCACCATGGTATTGGATATCGATATTTTTCAAGATATTGTATTGAAGGTCAAAATTCCAGTATTGTAACACTAGTAGAAAGCAGAGCATATGAGATGGAAAGACACATTAAATAAGAAGCTAATTTAATAATTATAACAGTATGAGTGTGTCCAGTTGTTAAATTGACCAGGTTGCGGCTATTGCTTACTTTTATTCTTATTTCTATTTTAATTCTTTATTGTGTTTTTCTTTTTGTGTGCGTGTGTATCTGGGTGTGTTTATGTTTGTCTTTCTTTATGGATTTCGGTGTGTCTTGTCTCAATTGTAGGTCTTTGTATTGTGTCATTTTATTATGTTGAAAATATTGAAAGAGAAAATAAGAGACTTAAGTGTGAAAATATGACAACAGAACTCCTTGACATTTATTTAGATGCAAATTCATTGATTCCAGTTTTGTTGACCAGCTAAACATTGTAGCCAGTGATCAAGTTAAAATTACAAATTTCCTGGTCACACGTTTCCTTATATTAAACAAAGTAAACAACATTTTATATGACATCACCACGAGCACTGGTAACTTCTGATTATAGGCTCTTATAGTGTATTATTGAGGTTGATACCAGTGCTGATATTTGAGGGTTTGACGACATATCTGATAACAATAAATTGGCCATTATTGCTGTTTTAATACATACTTAAACAAGTAAGTTTGATAAGGCTCACCTTTAGATTTGTTTTGAACTGTGACCACAATATGTACTGAGAGGAATATTTTCAAGTTGAAAAATGAACTACTCAGAGCTCTCTGGTTGACAAATTGTGTAACTGGGACTACCTCAAATGTATCTATGGCATTTCTTTACTGTAATTCCTTGTTTTATATCAGGAAACATATCAAAACCAGCTTAGGGCATAGCCATTAAAAAAATATGTGTATAAATGTATATACCTGCATATACTGTACAGGATACATTTATTTTTTAAATGCCAGTGGGTGCCCTTCCTCATTTTCTGCAATGAGGTACCAAACGAAGAAAGAAAGAAAGAAAGAAAGAAAGAAAGAAAGAAAGAAATCTTCATCTCACCCCTGTAACTCTCTTTCTCACACGTTTTCATCTGCCTGGCCGCCCTGATTGTAATACTATTTGTAAATGTGTAAATTGTAGTGACACTGACCAAACACTTGTAACCCATATTATCTGGGCACAAGTTTATTTATATTATAAATACAGTTATTCATGAACATGTAAATCATAATTTTGCCTTAAAACCACTGTGATGTCTGATGTGTGTTGCGGTTTACAGGGCTAGGGTTAGGGTTCTGGGGTGTTGAACCCCAACCCTCGAGCGGCATTAGGGGGCTTTAAATTCAAATTTTGCCTAGGGCACCAAAATGGATAGAGGCAGTCCTGCAACGTACAGTATACATAGACATCAGTCTCTCAGTGATAACTAAAAACTGCTCACTTACAGCCATTTACCACTGTAAGAGAATGGAAATCACATTTTGTCAACAGTTGGGGGATTTACAGTAAAATGGGCAAAACAACAACACCAATGTGTGCTTAACTTGACTCATTTCAGACAGAGACAGAGAAGTGAACAAGGAACCAAAACCAAAAGTCACCAAACCAAAATTATTAAACAGTGAAAACACAGCAGTGTTCTCGTAATGATGTTACACAGAGGGGGGCAAATCCTGACTAATTTCACATAAAGTCATCCTGTTATTAATGTGCTATGATGTGTGAACATACCGGTCTGCCCTGGAGAGATTTACAGGCTGACTGGAACTCGAGGGTCCGGTCTCGGCACGTCATCTTGCCGCCGGTAAAGCAGAAGCCACCTGAGACTGCCGGGTCCTTTTCCTCCGATCTCTGTGTGATGGACTAATAGGAAGACCTCCGACAAACTCACATCCAAGGAGGGGTATCCTTCATAGACATATGAACACGCATGTCTGCAGTAATGGAAACAAGACGTGTCAAAACAACGTATACGCTCAAAGCTTTACATGTATCTGATAAATAAACACAGTGAGGTTAAGTAATGTTAGTAACAGTCGGAACCGTTAGCTAACAGCACGGTTCTCTGACACCAACACGACTAAGAGACCAACTAAATCACAATAAACAGACCATAAAAAATACCACAACTGGCAAATAACGCCGTCCGTGAGCTAAATATACATATCATTAGGTAACGATGATAATCTGGACCAGCTGTCTGTGAGTAAAGGCCGCTCATCACGACACACAGCTGATCGTGGCCTGACCGGCTAACCACAGGCTAACGTTAGCTTCAGAAAGCTAACCGGGCTTTTCATACGGTCTCTCCTGCTTTACTGCTTTTAAATTCGACCTAAACTCACCATGCGAGGTTTAATCTTATTTAAAAGACACATATCGATAGGTTCCAACTTACTTGAGTCGGTATTACATCATATTTCGGGAGCCCTCGATGTTTCTGGTTAAAACTAATCAACCCAGGAGTTGAAGTTCCGATCCGGGTCGTTTCCGGTATTGACGTCACTGCCACGTCTACTTTACCGAGGCGGAAAATCCCTGCACGTGCAAACATCACCACCAAAGGGCGCCACATCTCCTGTTTATAGTGTAGTCTGATCTCATAGTATAATACACAGTTTATTGTAGTTTCATCCCATAGTATAATACACAATTTACTGTAGTTTCATCCCATAGTATAATACACATTTTGTAGTTTCATCCATATATATATTTACTGTAGTTTCATCCCATAATATAATACATGATTTACTGTAGTTTCATCCCATAGTATAATACACAATTTACTGTAGTTTCATCCCATAGTATAATACACAGTTTATTGTAGTTTCATCCCATAGTATAATACACAGTTTACTGTAGTTCCATCCCATAGTATAATACAGGATTTACTGTAGTTTCATTCATAGTATAATACATGATTTACTGTAGTTTCATCCCATAGTAAAATACACAATTTACTGTAGTTTCATCCCATAGTATAATACATGATTTGGGGGCGGCAGTAGCTCAGTCTGTAGGGAGTTGGCTTGGGAACCGGAGGGTCACCGGTTCAAGTCCCGACATGGACCAAGAACTGAGTGTGAACTGGTAGCTGGAGAGGTGCCAGTTTACCTCTTGGGCACTGCCGAGGTGCCCCTGAGCAAGGCACCAAACCCCCAACTGCTCGGGGCGCTTGTCAGGAGCAGCCCCCTCACTCTGACATCTCTCCATTAATGCCTGTATGTGTGTTTCAGGTCTGCATGTACCATGTATGAGTTTAACAGAGTGTAAATTGAATTTCCCCATTGTGGGACTAATAAAGGTAGATCTTCTTCTTCTTCTTCTTCTTCTTACTGTAGTTTCATCCCATAGTGTAATACATGATTTACTGTAGTTTCATCCCATAGTATAATACACGATTTACTGTAGTTTCATCCCCTAGTATAATACACAATTTACTGTAGTTTCATCCCATAGTATAATACGTGATTTACTGTGGTTTAATCCCATAGTACAATACACGATTTACTGTAGTTTCATCCCCTAGTACAATACATGATTTACTGTAGTTTCATCCCCTAGTACAATACACAATTTACTGTAGTTTCATCCCATAGTATAATACATGATTTACTGTGGTTTAATCCCATAGTACAATACACAATTTACTGTAGTTTCATCCCATAGTATAATACATGATTTACTGTGGTTTAATCCCATAGTACAATACACGATTTACTGTAGTTTCATCCCATAGTATAATACACGATTTACTGTAGCTTCATCCCCTAGTACAATACACGATTTACTGTAGCTTCATCCCCTAGTACAATACACGATTTACTGTAGCTTCATCCCCTAGTACAATACACAATTTATTGTAGTTTCATCCCATAGTATAATACATAATTTACTGTAGTTTCATCCCATAGTATAATGCACGATTTCCTCTAGTTTCATCCCATAGTACAATATACAATGTACTGTAGTTTCATCCCACAGTACAATAAACATCCCATCATCCCATAGTATAATACACGATTTACTGTAGCTTCATCCCCTAGTACAATACACGATTTACTGTAGTTTCATCCCATAGTACAATACACAATTTATTGTAGTTTCATCCCATAGTACAATACAGGATTTACTGTAGCTTCATTCCATAGTATAATACACAACTTACTGTAGTTTAATCCCATAGTATAATACACGATTTACTGTAGTTTCATCCCATAGTATAATACATAATTTAATTAATTAATTAAACTGACACAAATTAGATCGCAAACCCCCATGAAATTGTCCCAGGGTCCCCAACCTGACAGGATTTTTGCTTTTATATATTTTATTACAGAAAGTTTATTAAACCTATGACCAAAATAGTCCTACATTCTGTCATTGTGTTACTTATGGATGGAAATATAGTGACCCCCTCACCCACTTTAATAGGTTACTCTATCAAAAAGTAAGCACAACTGCAAGCCAAGTATACCTTTCTGTAGGCGTATAAGGCGAAATATTTCATTATACTTTTCTTAAGTATATTACAATCAATCATTAAGTACAAATTGGCCTATAAGCCAAGAATACTTAGACTTTTCTGTATACTTGTCATTATAAGCCAAAAGTACTTAGACTTGTCTGTATACTTGTCATTATAAGCCAAGCATACTTATGTATACTTTTGTTAAGTATATTTATAAGTACATAAAGTACTTATAGAAGCACTTATAGTACACTGAAATTATACTATCTTAATTCAAGTACTAGTAGCACTCATGAATAAACTTCTTTTTGGTAAGGGCCCCCTCAGGCACCGCTGAGGGTCTCCGGACACCACTGTGAAAACCACTGTTTGTGTATTAATGTAAAATAATTTGCTGACTTATTTTTACACTTCTAATAATTACATTTATCTTGTCAACATTGTACAAGCTTTGGCAAAACCAGACTTATCTATGGTCATGCCAAAAATGTTCACACTACATTCTCAACCCCTTTATTTTGCAGCTACTGTTTCCCATGTGGTAATGAGAACAGTAAATCTTTTTCACTCCAACCACAGTCTCAGGGCTAACTCGAGGTTTAGTAAAAAGATTTATTACTGCCACTCAAGTTAATTATGCAAACTGAAAACCCTGAAAACTCAGGGTGAACAAAGGCCCAAACATCCTCTCAAACAAACTTACGAGCCCTAAACAAAATAAACAAGCAAATAAAAAGGCAGTTACTAGATCTGGTTCCCTAGGATACAGCAGAAAACAGGAGATAAGATTAGAAAAGAAAATGGCAACTCACCTCTATGAATGAAATGCTATCTCTAACAAAAAAACCTACAATTTCCAGTTTCATGTGCTTTAGAAGTACATTTTCCTGTATTACCAAACACAGCTACAATTACCATAATGTTGTTGCCAAAACAGTACTCTCATTTTAATAAAAATATATACTCCTACTAGTAATGAAAGGCCACATGAAAGTTACAGTATGTTGTATATCCTTCTAAGTCTGAAAATAAAATCATGCATCACACTCCAATATATTGACCATCTCTACTGATTGCATTAATCTGAAAAGCATGCTTTGCATTATTTTGGCCGATCAGGATTCATCTTAGTCTTGTGATATATTTGAGCATCGTCCACTACAAGAGAATGACGAGCATGTTGGAGCCTGATGGTGTCACAGACATCAGAATCACAGAGGAAAGAAGAGCAGTAACACTGTATGCTATTAAAACTAAATTATTAACAGAGGAACATATAAGGGCACTTATAGGATCATAAAAGGAACAAAAAGATCAGCTGGTCACTTCAGGCTGACGTCTGCTGTGTCATTAGTGATGTATTATGTCGATGTAGGAGAACTGAACCTTGTGGGTTAGAAGGAGCAGAGGAGGAATGAACAGACAGAGGCTGTGATTGGATGCTGGCTCAGGTGAGTCGACCTGCAGGTATGGTATGGATGTAGAGATAACATCCAGCAGGCTCTCTGATCTCCTCTGACTCCTACTGGTACCCGCATCCTCCGCCTGACAGGACCGAGCACGCCCAGATAACTATGCCCTCGCCTATTTACCTGCTAAACCCCCAACCACAAAAAGCCCTCCACCCTCCCGCTATGCCCTGCACCGCCCCGCATCTACGCTCCTCTTCACCTTTTATACCTCACTATAATCCACCATCTCTTCCTCTGAAACACTCCCTTTAAAGCTTTCATCTGTTTTGCTGAACAGAAGAGAATAGTTTCACCTTCAAAATCACCCTTTTCTTTTTAATTTGATATCATCTCTTCTGTGCATTACATGCAGTTGCTAAACTACATCTCATTTTATCATATTCTTATAGACCTTTTCATTGCCGTTCCACTGGGCAACAGCATTGGTCCACGTTTACTTCCTGTCAGCTACTGCATTAACAAACATTGCAACAGGAAATACAAAGGGACCCATTTATAATGTTTATGTTGTCAACTTTGAGATGGTCTATATTGTTTACATTTTTAGTCAGGCTAGCATGGCCCTATGAGTAACAACATTAGTTGGTTGGACGGTCCACTACATGGATTGCCATGAAATGTTATACAGACATTCATGTTCCCCAGATGATCAGTCCTACTGGCTTCCATTTATTGGTGCATAATAAGTTAATATTGTACAGTATATTGTAATTCAGATTTTTTTTTCTTGGTAATTTTATACTATATCTGAGGAAAATGTTGATATTTAATATATCTTTCTCCTCTGTCATTATGCCATTGCATGTACTACATTATGTTACCCACTTGCTAGCTTGCTAAACTGTTAGTCTCTGTGGCTTCTAGACTCAGACAGTAACGTTAATGCTGACTCTTGTCTTGTTAATTAGTTTTAAATCACATAGTGTATGTTAGTGCAGTGGTTCCCAAACTTTTTCACATCAAGGATCATTAAACTGACATAAATTAGATCACAAAGCCCCATGATTTGACCCGGGCCCCCCCCCATCTGACAGGATGAAGGATCTGATTTTTGCTTTTATATATTTCATTACAGAAAGTGTATCAAACCCATGACCAAAGTAGTCATATATTTTGTCATTGTGTTACTTATGGATGGAATTATAGTGAAAGTAAAATATTCCCCTTTTAGCTGGGACCCCTCACACATTTAAATAGGTTACTCTATCAGAAAGTAAGCACAACTACAAGCCAAGTATACCTGTCTGTAGGCTTAAAAGGTGAGAATACTTATTTATACTTTATAATTTTCTTAAGGATATCACAATCAAAAGATTAAGTACAAGTTGGCCTATAAGCCAAGAATACTTTGACTTTTCTGTACACTTGTCAGTATAAGCAAAGTATACTTATGTATACTTTTGTTAAGTATATCTCTGATAAGTACATAAAATGTAAGCTGAAATTATACTCTCTTATTTTAAGTATTAATACCACACCTGAATAAACTTTGTCCCTGAGGGGGCCCGGACCCCACTTTGAAAACCACTGCGTTACTGTATTAATGTAAAATAATTTGTTGACTTATTTTTTCTTATTATATTGTTATTGTGAAAATTGTACATCAAGTTTTGGTAAAACCAGACTTAACTATGGTCATGCCAAAAATGTTCACACTACATTCTCAACCTGTTTACTTTGCAGTTACTGTTTCCCATGTAGTAACGGGAACTGTAAATCTTTTATCAAGGTTGATGTCCTTCAGTGGACGGAGACAGACCTGGACAGGCCTGTGGATCCATGTTTCGGTTACAGATAACACTGTTTGTTTGTTTTGTAAAATAAAATAAAAAGTTCTTTGTGTTCGCAAGAGATGTTAAAAAACACACCTCTTTACACTGCGCATATTGAACTCAATGTCTCTCGGTTTTTTATCTCTCTCTCACTCTCTCTCACACACACACACACACACACACACACACACACACACACACACACACACACACACACACACACACACACACACACACACACAGGGCTGCTGATACCATCTAACAAAACACACTTGCAGGCCAGATAGCGTCCAGTATACCTGCTTCAACACAGCTGCTGCTACAAAAGCAGGGAGGACACCGCGGCTGGAGTTATTAGAAAAACACCGATCTGGACGCAGAGAAAGCAAAGTGGAAAAATACAGGAAGTCCTGATACAAGTGCAAAGGCTGAGAGGTGCAGAGGGAGATGGATGAGGATGGAGGGAGGCAGACGTGTGAGCTATTGGTAAAAATGCACATAGGGAGTCAAATTCATGCATGAAATGTATAAGAATATATAGTGAAAGAGCCACATGAATGTCTGAGCCACGTTTCCGCCTCTTCATTGTTAATCACCAGTATGATGACATGTTTTTGGGGGCGCAGAGCTTTTAAAAAAGCCGATTTTGGAGTAAAGGCATCTTTTCCGTATCGTGACAGATGACTCACTGTCCTTTTCTCTTTCTCTCTCTCTCTCTGTCTCCCTAATCTTGCAGCTATATTTAGTGCTGGCATAATGCCTTTCCAGACAGATAGGCTGGCAGCAGCATTTAGCTCCTCTTTCCTCTCCTCTCGTCTTTCATCCTCTCCTCTCTTCTTCACACTCCGTAAAGAGTATCAAGCTGCTGCTAATAGACACGCCATCAGTCCTTATAATACCATAATAGTGTCATGCAAGCTTATCAATTTATAACTGCAATAGTCATTAATCACCCTGCGTTTTTGGTCCAAAGTCTCCTCTGTCATGTGAGATGATAATTACTGAACACATGAGGGCTGAGCATCGTCTTGCCAGCAATTTTCGTCATCATCATCGTCATATTCAACACAATCTATGCCAGGGGGATAAAAGACACTATGCCCAGCAATACCAGGGCACAGAATACTCAGACGCTTTCCAATCTGTCACACAGAAACACAAATTACACTATCTTTTGTTAAGGCCACAATCGGAATTTGGGGTAACTGCTGAAAAATAGTGGATCAATAGCTCAAAGGAAAGAGTGAGAGAGTGTAATCATGCTTATGAATTCAACTTTTCATTTTTAAAAGGAAAAATCTGTGATTTTGTCTTTTTTTAGAAGAAATCCCATATTCTCAGTCTAGTGGAGCAGAGAAGGGTAGAATCAACACATTCTCACTCCCAGCTTGTCAAATACCGCCGCCTGGTCGGTGCCCTTCAGCATCGGAGACCAACGCACAGGATACCCAGTTACTTTTGGATGGACAAGGGACGGTGTGTTACATGTATAGTGTCCTTTCAAAATAAACCTCCGTTATGACAGGAATTTAGGTAAAGAAGTAAGTATTACTTTTAGTTTCACGCGGCACACGAACACCGGTCTCCTGGTTGAAAGTCTTGTATTTGTTTGACCCACCCATCACACCTCCCACTCGCCCTTAGTGGACTGTAATACAATTAATACGACACTTTCTCTGAGCGTCGAATAACGGCACAGGTGGGTTTACACTTGAAAGCCTGGTTTCATCACATACTGTTGCTAAACGATGCCTGTGTACGTTGACTTCCGATGCCGAGGGGCACTTGACGAGTTGGGAGTGAGAATGGATTGGTAGGATTTAGTGACATCCAGCAGTGAGGTTGCAGATTGCAACCAACTGAATACCCCTCAACTAATTCCTCCCTTTCCAAGCGCATCGGAGAACTACGGTGGCCCTCAGTGTCTGGTTTGTCTGTTCTGGGCTACTGTAGAAACATGGCAGAGCAACATGGCGGACTCCTTGAAGAGGACCCCCTCCCTATGTAGATATGAAGGACTCATTCTAAGATAACAAAAACATGATCCTTAGTGTCAGGTGATTATGCATTCATGAAAACATAGTTATGAATATTATTCCATATCTGCCATAGATCTCCCAAGTAAGTAAAAGATGTAAAACCATCACCATCACCAGTAAAAGCAAGCATTTACTCATGCAGCAGAATGGCCCCTACAAGTGTTACAGCATTATACATTATATAACTACATTATTACCATTACTGCTTACTGCTTTTTAATGTTGTAGCTGGTTGATGTGGAGCCAGTTTCAGCTACTTTATATACTGCTGGGTTGTTTAAGCTATAGAGAGACATTGTATTTGTGAAGGATGATAACAGGCAGGTTTTATGTAATGCTGTCACATGATGTACATTATTTTGAGAGTTTTTAACATTGTTGTTTTAGTTTATCCTGTTTTATGTGTGTGAAGCCTGTGTGTCTGTGTTTCACTTATGTTTTATGTAAAATCTTAATTTGCAAAGTAACAATTAACTATAGGTCTCAAATAAATAAATAGTACAATATTTGCCCCTGAAATGTGGCGGAGTAGAAGAATAAAGTGCAAGTGCCTCATACTTGTGTGGATGAACGCAATTTTCCTCCTCGTGTGGGGCTGCACACCTTTTTACTGGACCAGCTCCTGACTCAGCAGTACAAACGAGAGGAGGAGAGGGAACAATATTATGACTCATAACACCACGTCACGTCTCTGTACCAACTCCCAGGGTGTCACTGTAATCAAAAGCGTCTGTTTACCTTTCATTACCGTCAAATGAGAGATTAAAACAAAGAGATGGGGGAGATGAGGAGGGACGTTAGAGAGGATAAACAGCGACAGGAAGAAAACGAGAGGTTTATATGAAAAATAAGACATTTCCTTTAATAACATCTGTAACATCACGGCAGGTATCCTGGTATCATTTTCGATATAATTGACGATGCAGTATACACTTTTATGTGGACATTGAATCGATTAATTGGCATTTATATACTAATACAACATAAAACTGCATTGTTTTCTACAAAGACATCATAATAGGGCACAAATGGTGTAGCAGCAAAAAAAGAGTGTTTTCTTTATACACAGGCTACAGTAGTACAATGTATTCGCAGAGAAGAGATTCATTGCAAAGAAGAGCTAAAATGAAGTTACAAATACATCTCTAAAGTATGCACTACGTCATACACAAGGTCATGGCATATTATAAAATGTGATATAGTTTAGTAAGGGGTCTCTATAGGCTAAGACACTGGAGGCTAGAACAGGGCTACCTTTACAGTACAATGAAGACTGCAGATACAGAGCACACTGATGTTTGATACTGACAGGATCAGGACATTTGAATAGGATACTAACATGTCCAGGCTGTTAAAGCGTTGTGATGCTGAAATGACGGGAAGCAACAGCAGATAGTAATGCTTTCTTCTTTTAAGGATAATTTTTGGGGCTTTTTTGCCTTTATAGAGAGACAAAGTCTCTCCCCTTCTGGTGGACCACCATGGGACCTTATTTTGGAAAAAATATCAACAGTACTCAACAATGAGAGACAATTATGTTTTTGATCCCATTTGAATTGCGCCATGAATCACACATATGTTTGTCAATTTAAAAGATTTTGCAAGTAAAGAAAGTCATTAAAAGTTGTTAAAACTGTTGAAGTATAAGACCGCAAAAACACGTGACATCTCTCTGAAGATACGATGCCTGTGTTTGGTTCTTGTGTTCACACCAGCAAAAGGGTCTCTCTTGTTCTGTCGCTTCCCAGCTGATAAAAAAACAGGAATCGCTGGATCAAACACATCAAGTAAGATAACATTTCATTTGTTCCTGGTCACAACTAACTTAGCTAGTTAGCGAGATGAGAGATATAGTTCACTTAACATGTCCTTCTCCACTGCAACATTTTCCAGCTCTTCCTGGGGGACCCCAAGGCGTTCCCAGGCCAGACAAGATATATAACCTCTCCGGTCTGTTCTGGGTTTACCCCAAGGCGTCTTACCAGTTGGACATGACTGGAAAACCTCCAAAGGGAGGCATCCAGGAGGATCCTGATTAGATGCCCGAACCATCTCAGCTGGACCCTGTTGACATGAAGGAGCAGAGTCTCTACTCTGATCTCCCACCGGATATCTGAGCTCCTCACCCTATCTCTGAGGCTGAGCACAGCCGCCCTACCAAGGAAACTCATTTCGGCGACTGCAATCTTGTTCTTTTGGTCAGACCTAAAGCTCATGGCCATAAATGAGAGTTAGAATGTAGATGGATCGGTAACTCAAGAGCTTTGTCCTCCAGCTCAGATCCATCTTCAACACAATGGTCTGGTACAGCACCCGTACTGAACCAAACTGAGCGGTTTCACACAAAAACTACATGATACTACGATAAACTGAGACTTTCTGGACTTGCAAAATCATCTTTTAAGTTGACAAATATGTGTGATTCATGGCGCAATTCAAACAGGATCAGAAAAATATCTCTCGCCATTGACTACCATTCATAGTTTTTCTGAAATAAGGTCCCATGAGGGACAACAGAAGGGGAGGGACTTCACCTCTCTATAAGGCAAAGATGGACAGGAAAGGAAGAGAGAGAGGGGGTGACATGCACTAAAGGGTCGTGGGTCGGGTTTGAACCTGGACTCAGCCTTAATACACTGGGCGCCCTCTCTAGTAATATTAGTTTTTTCTTTAATTGTTCAGAAATTGTACTTTGAAATAAGAAAATTTGGTCAAAAGTAGTAACAACTGGAGCCCCAGAGGCCCACAAAACGTGATCTCAGCACCACAACTCTTTTATGTGGAATGTCTTTGATATGCTGTACATGTCTGCATTAGTGGAGCTCATTTTCTCCTTCAGTTTGTTTTTTTTTTCCGCGGACTAATGTACAATATGTGCTTTATAATCTCAAACATAAGTGCAATCTATACTGTGATTCAGCGACTCCTAGGTTTCCCAAAACATTTGTCCACAAAATGTGACATTATCAAGAAATGAAGGCTTGAAAATTGGAAAAAAAAACGAGGCTAGCTGTTTCCCCCTGTACCCAGTCTCTTTATGCTAAGCTAAGCTAACTGATTGCTGGCTCCAGTTTCATACACTCTAGACTCAACAGTGAACACCCAATTTTGAACTGCTCTGGTTCCCGAAGTGAATTTCCCATTCATTCACTCCACTGATGTTTCAGAAAAACATATAAAGAGTTTTAATAATGGAACCAAGACAACCAACTACGAGAGGAATCGTGACCATAAAAAATTTGATTGGTAACAAAAAAAAACATTGGAAAACATAAAAAGGGTAAAGATAGGACCCTGTACATAAATTTAAGAGTTAAGGAGCTAACCATCCCCTGGAAACGCCCCCAAAAATGCTTAAACTAACATATCTGATTTAAAATGATGAAAGATTCGGCATCTGCATGCCTTGTTTCTCGCCTCAGATGTTTTCACAAACACATTTAACAGAAAGTTTCCAAACAAGCTGCCATGTTGGAACAGTTTAAAATCTGGGAGCAGACCACAGGTTTTAGCCGTTCGCAGGTTTGGTGCACGTTTCCATGCTAAAAGAGAGCTCCTCCAATCAGAGACGTCACTGTTACACATAGGATTGTGGGTAATGTAGTACTTCATGACATCGCAAATAAAACAGTAACACTTTATAATATAACCGTCAATTATAAATGGTAAATTTTAGTGTTAACAAACAATGGCATGGTAATTAATAATGACCACTAAATATTGGTAATGCTATCATTTATGTTATTTTATCAGTAGTTTGTGTAATAAGATATAATTATTTATAAATTCTATATGATAAGAGACGATAACAATTACATTCTGATTACATTAGTAACGTGGTTAGCATTATTGTTGCACACATAACATTTTATATACTATAGTAAGTATTTGTTCATGTTTACTAAATGATTTGTAAACCTTTAAGAACTCATTTGTAAAACATCTATAAACATTGCATAGCTAGATGGACCACAAGCCAGTTATTAACCATCGACAAAGTATTAACTATCTACTGTATCTATATAATGTCTATAGATGTTTTACAATGTATTTATTAACCATTTAACAATTATCATAATCATCAGTTGTGACTTTATGATAGCATCATAATAATGTTTATAGATCGTTTACAAACCAATTATTAAATATTAAACATTTAAAAAGTGTTATTACTTTAAATTAAACAATCATAAATTATTTAATAATTATTAAATAATAATAATAGTTACAACTGAGGATGATGATAATTGTTAAATGATTAAATGGTTTGTGTTCCATCTATCTATGTAATGTTTATCGATGTTTTACAAATGATTTCTTAAAGGTTTACAAATCATTTGGTAATCGTGAACAAATCATTCATGTGGAATATAAAATGTTATAATGTGTGCAACAATAAACTTTTGGAATAATATAAATTATAGCATTACTAATAATTAGTAAACATTATTACATGTAACATGTTATATTCTAACATGTTCTTCTTAAAATAAGATTGATGTCATATGGACTTGTGGTTTCTACAGGATTATATACTATTGTTTCACAATCTCGTAGCGCGTGGCGAGTATAGCTTGGTTGTGACATTATGGCTAATAATCAGATCTGTGATTTAGAGCATGAATGGGATTTTCACTCCCAGAACCTCACAGTTGAGCTCGATTTACAATACGGACATGAGGGTGGCACCAATCTTTTCATCTACATCTCAGCAAGAAAGCAAATGTATATTTGCCAAAATGCCAAACTATTTCTTGAAAGCCAAAACTTCAAGATCACCAGTAGTTTGAGGCTGCAAACGCTTTGGGAAACCATCTCCTGTTCCACATTATCACACAGTGTCTGGTCTGTACTCAGAGGACCAGTTTTCCTCACATGAAAAATGCTTCCCTTCTGATTATTAAGACACACACATAAAACTCCTATAGGTTCCTCTAAACCAGCGATAATGACTACAGATCTGCTGCAGCTCCACATCTCTACACTGGAGACTTATTGCTAATGTAAATAAAAACATTATTATCTTAAAAGAGGTCTGAAATAACACAGAGAAAGTAACAACAATGCTCTAATACTTGGTCATTAATATGTTGCGATATAGAGGTAGTGATTGAAGCATTGATTGACAGTAATAATAACAAACACTGAACAATGGACTCAAGCATGGAAAAAAATAATCTCATCTCAGGAGAGTATAAATACAGAGCTTATCACACCGGCCACTGAAACAAAGTTCTTTAGCTCAAGGCTGACACACAAATAATTCAGCCATCAGCAGGATCGTATCAATCCTGGGGAGAGTACAGACATGAATTATGAAGGTTCAAAGCTCCCGTTTGTCATGGAGATAAGACGTCACTGGTGACATGTTCTCAGCAAAATATAGCCCAAAATCTGAATAAGTGTCAAAAATGGGTTTAAACTCCATGACCCACCATAATGGGTCCTCTGAGCTCTGGCTTTGACCCATCACGCTGACTGACAAGCTGCTCAAGACCTTGTCCTTTCTGAAACAGTCACAGTTCAAATCCCTGTTCCCACCCAGCAGCCAGGCAGTCATGAACTAACATGGAGTTAAACCGTGAGATTCGCTCAGAATATAAACAAGTTATGTTCCAAATGAATAACACTCTGTCCATCCATGCAACAAAAACAGCCATGTTTTCCTTCACTGCACTGAGGAACAGCTATTTGCTTGGTTTCTGTGTGCTGCAGACAACACTGCCCCGCTGATTGTTTGAATTACACATTATAATGTATATAGTCTCCCATTTGTGGCCTGTGTGAGCCGAGTCTGTTTAAATTCAATACATTTGGGTATCGGTTTAGATACTGAGTGTATACATAGACGGCCACCCAGCGTGACTCTTTATGCAGACGGATTAAAGATGAACAAACAAAACAAAGACGCACATTCTGCAATATAGAATATCTTTTCAATCAACTTGACAGAATTATAATAAAATATAAAACAGAGGCATATAATACAATATTAAATGAAGACTTTGCAGTAAATTGCAAATATGTGTATTTGCACACTTGGTGTGGCACAAACAAATGCTTATGGCTATCTGCATTCATTTCACATTGCATGAGTGCGTAAATATGAATGTATATGTGCCTGCTATAGCACAGAGTGAGATCGTGTGGGTCTGCATTTGCAGTGTCGTCTGTGTTCCTGGTATTATAAGTGTGAATGTTTGTGTGTGAAGCAGTGGACAGCCGCCAGGCCTCATTATTGTCATTCTCCTCACTACCTAAAAGGGAGGCAAAGAGAGGCAAAGCGGCTGCTTTCAATCGAGGAGCTGAGGGAAGATGGAGACAAAAGGCCCAAATTAAACAAATGCCGGAAAGCGGCTTGGAGAGCCAGCCCGTGGTCATACGCTTTGAATGAGGGAGAGCGGCTGCAGGGATATCCCCATCTGGGTCTTTCAGTGAGGAGACCACACAGATACTATCCATCCCAGCATTCAGCTCGAGTAAAGGTCCACGCACACTGGGGTGCCAGTTCATGTGCATGTCCTGTGTCCTTCTGGTATGTCTGAGTGTGGATGTGTCCATCTATAATCTGTGGCTGTTGTTTTTCAAATCCTCCGCACGAAAATTGGCCTTGACTTCACTCTGGAATCCGTCTCCAAGTGCAGTTTGCCTGCGAATAACAAATCACAACTTCCACTGAAGCGTCAACATGTAGGACACCTGCATCGACTTCACGTCCAGTTTTCTTGTATAGTGTAGTCAGTCGTGTTTCACTGCTTTCTCATATTTATAAGTTCAGCTGAAGCTCTAAAGAACCTCCAAACCACAGCAGAGCAGGACCTTGTGTCAGTGTCAGAATCTGTCTGCAATCCACGTCTCTTAAGCTGCCACTTCATCGCTCCACTTATGGGATGTGTTTTGTGACTCTAGATGTCTGTACGCATGTGTACATGTGGGCTGCTTTGCCACAGAGGCAGAGGACATGATAAGATGTTTGGCTGCACACATGTATATCTATATTCAGGCTGTAATGCTGCACTTCGCTACGACAGGGTCTTGTGTGGGCCTCTGCTAATATTCCCTTCAGACTGAGGTGACTGGATGTCCAAGCCTCTGTATGCTCCATGGCACTGATGCGGAGAGTGGGTGATGAATCAGCAGGGGTTGGTGGAAAGAAGGACGTGAGAAGAAAGTGAGTAGGGACCTCAAGTCCTCATGGCCTCACATCTGAAACAATAAACAAGAAAGAGAGGAAGGCTTTAGCATCAAATCATTTTTGACAGACACGTTCTCACATGTATGACGGATTATCCAGTTGTGTACAGCGTGAGTCTGTTGGGCATCTACTTTTTATGTTCTTGTCCAAAAAAATTATTTTTCCATCAAATATAACCACTTTTGGAGAAGATTGGGGTTCAGTGTCACTGACCCTACAACTAATACTGTCATCAACAAAATTAAAATTTACAAATCTACACTTACATTACTATTATATTTACTTATGTTTATATTTATTTTAACTGCACTATTTTATACATTAGATTATCATTTGTTTTTACATTTACTTGTGTGATTTCCCCTTTTATATATACATACTTTATGAGCATTGTTGAAAAAGATTTTCATTGCAAATGGCTGCTTTGCTGGAATTGACAAATGACAAATAAAGAAGCTTAATAGTCCATCTTCTCTGCCACTAGAGTTACAGCCACTCCCTGTGAAGCCTTTTCACTGCATCAAAGGTTCAAGCACCTGAACAACTGTCCACCTTGCAGAATATGCTGTATATAGGAAATGTGGGTTGACTATAACAGAAGGACGATGATCTGGTTCGACAACATACAACCTCAGTTTGTACCAGAAACATCCTGATGTAGCTCAAGGTGCTTCATTGATTGCTTTTTTTCAACATTTAGATTTCTAAATTATTATTTTTGGATCTCAATTTTCTAGACCCCTGGCTGTGCATTGTTGTGTTTTAGTTACATGTTGTTAAAAAACAAATAAAATGAATTTTCTTAAAAAGTTCAAGCAACAGATTTTTATGTTTTGCTTGTGGACTGACCTGCAGCGGCGAGGGTCGAGCCTCCGGTCTTTCCGGCTGCAGCTCTCCGCTCTGATGGTGCAGCGGCACTGACAAGACATAGCGTCCAGTGCCCACTTCCTCCCTCTGCAGGGGCGGCAACGAGGCCTTGGAGATGGAGACGGAGAGGGAGAGAGGCTGGTGGGCAGAGGTGATGGAGGAGGAGGTGGTGATGATGAAGGAGGAGGAAGAGTTGGGGGAGCATGGGTCCTGGACAGTGGGAAGAGGGTAAGGGTAAGAACAGTGTGGTTTGCTGCAGAATGCATTAATTCACCGATTAATTGATAACTTAGGCACAGCAATGCTTTGAGCTACATGCAAACATGCTCACAATGACAATGCTAACATATTTAGCAGGTACAATGCTTGACATGTTCATCATCTTAGTTTCGTTTAAAATTATTAATTAGCACTACACACAAAGAGGAGCTGAGGTTGATAGGAATCTATCTCTCTCAGTGTCTTAAAGACAGTCTTAAAAGAGGCGGTTGCTAAAAGTGGCTGAATGAGACTACTAAACGTCATCAGGCCGACTCGTCCACTCATGGGACCGTGGGATAGTTTGTCTCTAGATGTTAGGTTTTTACTTATGGTGACTACAGTCAGTATGCAGTAAGTATCATAAATGTGTTTGGCACAGAGCTTATGTAGTTTATTATTTAAAAGATTTTGCTATTGATCCCACACCAAATTGCTAGAATGGCTAAAAATGAAATGCAGAGCTTGTTTAAACATGCAGTGCCAGACTGAAACAAACCCACACAGTGTAGTGTGTGGGAGATGTGTGACTAATGTGGGATACTGTTTCCTTTGCTGCCGACAAACTTTCTGCTCTTTCTGTCGGCCTGTGTTCCTGTCCGTTACCATGACTATAGTCACTTAGCTGCCTGCGAGGCTTTCATTTTCTCCTCTAGACGCTCTGTACTTTCTCTGAGTCTGAGAAAGTTGCCTGCATCAGTTGGTCCATTAACCGGAGCTGGTTCTGCCTCAATCTTCCCGGGAGGCTGGCGGCCTTAATGAAGTTACTTAATGAGGCAGAGAGGGGCCATCTTTGTTCAGACCCCGATGACCACGCCTGCCGCTGGCATGGAAAGAGGAGGTGGCATTTGGGAGCAAATTACACAGATTTCACCCCTGCCAGGGTCTGAATAAAGCCTGTTCTGAGTGATGGATGGGTGCTGAGGGACATCACACCCAAACCGAATCACCTCTGGCCCCCGTGGAGGCCGGAAATGACTGACAGCAAAGTGAAGGGGAAGCAGATAGAAAAAGACTCTTTTATCCTTCACTGGTAAAGGGCTGAATCATGGGAATCATGGTACATGTAGCAGAAAGACATGCACACCCCAAACTCACCTGTTCCTTTATGATTATAGTGTTTCCAAGTGTTGTTATTGTCCTTGAATGTTTCTAACTAACCTTAGAAAGTAATGAATTACTGTATACTATGTCATATAACTGACAATGAATAATGATCACAGTAATAAATCGTTGCTATATACTGCATTGTCACTATAAAGCTTACAAGTCATACATGTTTAGTATTACACAGATGAGTCCCAGAGCTGTAGGCTGTGTGTGTGTGTGTGTGTGTGTGTGTGTGTGTGTGTCCTTGACTGCAGTGGCTGTAAAACAAGTTGTCCTTCAGTAATAATGTAGACCAGATAACCTAGTTTTTGTTGTAATCCAAACATTCACACTGAGGCTGACGGTATCTGTAAAATACTGACTAACAGAAGTAAAAACATCAACTTGTAACTGAGATAAAAAGATTAAAAAAAAAAAAAAAAAAACAATGTGTGAACTGAAGATTTAACATACGCAGCTCTGATGGCTCCACTTGTCTTCTGTCTGGACTTTCCTCTCTCCTTTTTCTTGACTGTTCTTGTTGGCTTCAGATAGGGCCTGGGAATATGAGACAAACTAAATGTTACACACATTAAATGGTCAGGAATTATGTTGTTTTTGACACCTGTTGGGATTTTTTAAATGTTATTAGTGTGCAGCAACAAACACCAAACTAAATCAATCTCCCTGCACCCACTGGGTGAAGATATTGCATGTATTGTGGATTCATAGATGTGCTGCATGTCCTGCTATGATATAATATTTACTTAGTCCCTTATCACACAGTATTCTTACTATATCCTAGTCAGGAGAGTTTTTTTCTCTAACAGAAAAAGGGTTTTGTAGAAAAACAACTTTAAGTTCATATTTCTCAAACGAAGACATTAAAAGATGGTATTATTTTAGTGTTGGTACCAAAAGTCAGGCTTCGTATCTGCACTAAGTTATCAAAAAATGTCAAACGACACCCAGCCCCCATATATTTAATCTCCAGATGTTGTTTTCACAAATGCATAGCTTTTAAGTAATGCCCTAATACAAACATATAGGCCCTTCAAAAACACAATAAATCTCCTTTTCAAAACAGGAAGCTCAGTAGAGACATTCAAGTGAGCTACATAACTCTCTTGTATATAATTTCTAACATCAATATGATATTTCTGTAAATATTCCTAAAGGACCTTATAATATTTGTCTTTTGGCTCTATTCTATTTTTTTAACTTGATCCAACTTTGCATTACTTTTCATTCATAATTCCTTTCATTTGTTATATCATACAGTAACAGTTTCCTTTTTTTCCCCCGAACTTTTTTTCCCCTTTTTTTTTTTCCCTTCATCACACCCCTACACCCACACCCCAAACATCACAAATAAAAAATTTTAAAATTTTGGGCTTCCCCCTCAAACCCCCCCACAATTTGGGGTTTTGTGCCTTTCTCAGGGGAACCTCGGCAGTGCCCAAGAGGTAAACGTTTTGCCCCCCCCTTCCACTTTTCCACCCTTTTTTTTTTTTTTTTCTTGGAATTTTTGGGTTTTAACCCAATACCCCCCCCTCCCCCACCCAACCCCCCCCCAACCAACCCCCCCCCCCCCCCATTGTACCAACTCAACAGTGAGTTATTTATGTCTTTCTTATATGATATACAGTACTTATTAATGTTAGTTGCAATCAAGTCACTTAAAGAAAAGTAAAATAGAGTTATGTAAAAAACACTAATTAGATACAAGCATGTGTATTTTAAAGGTTGTAGGAAGAGTGGTGGAAAGTACATGTACTCAAGTGCTATACTTGAATACAATTCTGAAGTATTTGCACTTTACTTAAGTATTTTAGTTTCATAATACTTTACTTCTACTCCACTACATTTCAGAGGGGAATATTGAACTTTTCAAAAATCACATTTATTTGACAGCTTGAGTTGCAAGCTACTTTGCAGAAAACCTCTGATGAGCACATAAAATGCTAATAATTGTTAAAAATCAAATCAAATTTTGGTGGCAATACTTGGACTTTTATTTAAGTACAACTTTGAAAGAAAGGCTGACTGGTATTGCTGCTTTCACTCAAGTAAAATATCTGAGTACTGAATACTGATCACTGACCATCACTGATCACTGATTACTGTTTTATCACCCTGGCTGACATTAACAAAAATCAATGAATGTAAAACTATGTTGTCAGTCTAGATGAGAGACACTCCATAAAAACATGGAGAAAATGTTCTGGAAACGTTAGACTTGGCTTGACTTGGACCACATGCCTGTTTTAGCTCTGTCCATATCCCTCTGCTCCTTATCGTTTTGAGTACCCAGTCTTTACTGAGCTCAATCTCTTTTATTTTAATGTATGCTGGCGCCCTCAACAGCAAAGTGCATCTGCTCGCTGCTGCAGTTTTTGTCTCTTTAACCTCATCTGCTATAAACTACATTAAACTTTATCAAATGATGGGGACAGTCAGCGTTTACCAGCTTAGCTTGACAGTATTAACAGTGTGCTGCTGCTGTTGTTGTCGTCTCTGGAGCTCTAAATTACTATCATGGATGCGTGACTCTGCCCCGTCAGTCTGTGAGAGAGCACATGGCAGGGGAGATAAAATCATCGCTACGGTGACAACAGGATGTGGGCCGTCCCAGGGGATGCTGGGAGAGTCACACAGATGCTAACTCACTGAGGGGCATGCAAATACACACACACACACACACACACACACACACACACACACACACACACACACAAGAGAAACAAATATTCTCCCACACACGACAACTTTCACACACATTTATACCAACACACACAGAATTTGCACATACGCAAATACATGCAGAGATGCAGCAAACACAGTCACAGACACATGAAGCCTGAAGAGGGTAAAACTAAACTGTACACACACATACATTGGAATCCTTTATTTTTGTCCACATCCTAACAGGAAGTAGGAGGACATAAACATTAAAGATGCAATCATATGATTGTGTGGTTGGACCTGCCAGTACGAGGTATACAAACAAACATCAGGGATCCAGCAGAAATTTTCCTCTCACAGAGAACCGCAGTCAGTCCTGACTGAACCTCATAATTCAACTCTGTTAAAAAGATTCAAGGTGACAAATTGTTGACTAATGTTTTATGTATCAAGTAAAGCAAGTATGAAGTTGGCAGGATGATTTCAGAGCTTCAGTCAGTCAATGTTGTCAGTGGACTAAGACGTGATAGAAAACTGTTAAAGGGACTGTATGTACACTGTTACATGTATAAATGTTGTTTCATTATTTGTCACTGACAATGTGTGAACAGGTTGTACCCTAACATAAAAAATGACATCTTCCATCAGCGTGTATGTCAGCCTGTGGACTGCTTTTAATGTGAAGAATATGGGATGTTTTTTGGGGGGGAAAATACAACATATGTGACATCATGCTTTTCGCCAACAAACGACCAGAACCCACCACAGCTAAGACTCCAACACAAACTCCATGGAAACACAAAAAATACAAAATTATATCTAGTGAAGCCTGTCTTGCAAAACAGCAAGGGTGTAAGAAAATATCGAATATCGTGATATTATGTTTTGTGATACTGTATCGATTTGTAATTAATAGATTAACTCAGTCAAAACGTACACTGTCATTTGCAAAGCGATGTGTCCTCTCACTGTATTCACCCTCTAAAGTAGTGCTATGATGTTGGATGTTACAGGGACTGTGATAACTGCAGCTCTCACTGTTCTCATTGCATGAAAAGGCCAACTTTTTTATTCAGATGTTATGCATATGGCGATGTTGTTCTTTATACTATGACAGTTTTCCTTTAAAAATGTATATATATCACCTTGCAATAAATCATAGTATATTGAATCGTAACTCCTGTATCATGATATGTTTTGTATTTCCAGATTCTTGCAAATACACAGCCCTACGAAACAGGAATGTGACTGACGTTGGGGAGAAACTAGGATCAACATCAGCTGGGCCTTCAAATCATGCAGAGACCTTTGTTTGGTTTTGGGTATCAAAACAGACCCTGAGCTGGCAAAATTCCTACAGGACAGGTAAGCTAAAATTACTGCAAAGCATGTGAAATATGGTATAGAGTGCTATTGTGGCTTTTGCTTGAGCAACAAGATGCTGACTGACTTTGCCTAAAGGGCCACAGGTGTCACTGTTAAGCAATTTCTGATTCCTACATATAACCCCTTTAAGGTTCAAATACTAAAAGTTAAGAAGCCTTCCTGTCCAGGTAGTAGACACTGCATTGTTCAGGTTTTGTTAATTGACATTTTGTCCTTTTGTCAAAGTTGCATTATGAGGTCCAAACAGGACTGACAGCAGTACACTATGAAAGGAACGTTTCTGTTGGATCCCTAATATACATTTGTGTACCTCATACTGGCAGGTCCAACCTCATAAGGCCCATACCATGTAACCACAACGTGCCTGGACTGATTCCACATTTCACTTCCTCATGTTTTCTGCCATTTCCAACTATGTAATAAAGGCAAAAAAGTCCATTTTTTGTTGTGTTTTGGAAACTCTGTTGATGCTGTATTAAAAGCACCTCACACTCCACTGCAGAAAGGCATTGTATTGAACAGGATTATGAATTTGTGCTTTTTTTTTTCCTTTCCTTAAGCGTGTTATATAGTTTTTTTTATGTGCATGTCAAAGGGAATTACTCTCCCCCACAGGTTCACTGCTCCTGAACTGCCAGAAATGCCTTGATTGAAGTCCTGCTTTTTTCTGTAAAGTGGTGATGTCACTAAGCAACACATTTGCATAATACCTGCCTACTGACTAGTTTGGAGCTGGAGTGGAGTCTGAAGAGTTTGGATCGGCTGACCAATCACAACAGAGTGGGCCAGCTGACCAGTCAGAGCAGAGTTGGCTTTTTGGGGTGGGGGAGACAGAGTGTTTTCAGAGGGTGAAAAGAGGTGCTGAAGCACAGTCAGTGTGAAAACAACAGTCGATGTGTTTTTTGAACATTATAGCATGTCAACCTGTTCTAGCAGCAACCCAAAATACAAGTATGCACCTCGTCATAAGCATAATGGGTCCTCTTTAAAAGTTTAAATTGTGTCTTACTAGTTGATTCTTCATTATGTTTAATCATGATTAAACCTGAAATGCAAACACTGACATTTCTTCTTGTATTAACATGACATTGATGAAATGCTTTGGTTATTTCTTGCATAAGAGGCGAGATATTGGCTCGAGATGTTGGACTTTTGCAGCAAGGAATGACAAAATGTTTGAAATCGTTTAAAGCATTCTGTCTTCAAATGGTGAACATGAGAACAACACTATTTTCAACACTATTGTGCCACTTATGGCTACTTGGACTCCTCCTCCTCATCAGTAACATCATCAGTAGAATTATAAGCACATCATTAGTGGATGTGGCCTAACAAACAGCAGGGTTTTATAAAGTCATTAGGGATGTTGGAACATGACATTTCACAGCAACGGCTCACTCACCCACAATTAAAGAGGAACAGACAAGGAGAGATTAATATGTTAAGAAGGGAAGAACAAGGGGAAAGAAGTGAAAAACAAAAGGTGTTACCTTGTTGTCGGTGTTGGCTGGAATTGTTCTTTTAATCTGAAAACAGATGAAACAGTCAGTAGGACGGTGCAGTGAGGTAAATTAACAACAGGTGTACAGTATAGCATGCATCTCTGAGTGCAGACAGGGTGTTTTCTTACCTGCACTCACACTGGCTGTGCTCGACAAACGGCAGCTCAATGAGCTCGTGTTTCATGAAGGAGGTTCTCATCAGCTGCACACAGATCAGAAAATATTCAAACATCATCTCACTGTGTCCAACACTAATCATCTAGACTGTAGCAGGTAGGGATTTAGAGTGCGTCTACCTCCATGGTGAGTGTGTGTGTGAGCGACGGAACACACTCCAGGGCCTCGTCAGCACAGCAGCCACCACACCGCCGCACCGACACGCAGGACGGGACAAAGAGATGGTGCGTCTCCCCGGGCAGCTCTCGCCAAACCTCCACCAGAGTGTCCCGAGGCTCACAGCCGCTCCGCGAGTAAACCTCCAACCACCGCCGCACTGGTGGAGAGAAATCAATGCAGTCATGATTTAATTTCTCTCAATCATCTCCATGAAGTGGTGCAGGGCTCTTTGTAGAAACAGGGATTATACCTTCTCGACCTTCCCTGGATTTTGGGGAGTCTGCCGGCCGCCAGTGAGCAAGCTAGAATGGGAAATAAAAGTAATGAGCTCATGTGAAAAGCACCGCTTCAATAAATTTAGGGTTTCCTAGTCAAGTTGACCTGTTGGATAGCCCCCAGAAATTCACTTTGGAGTCAGGACATGGGGTTTAATTTCAGTCCAGCAAAAACTCATGAAAAACAGATGAATAGCAGTCAGTCAGTAAATTAGTACTTTGGTAAGTCATCATCAAAGAAAAAACATTTCATAGACTTATAATACAAGCAATAGATATCATAACATATCCTGCTGTTACTGATCAATAAACAAGATTTATTTTTCCAAGCTAGCCATTATGTAACAGTAATTGAGCAATTGGCTGCAACCTCCTGTTTGGCATTGCTGGAGGCAGCTGGAGCATATCAAATCACACAGATCAAAGTATTTCCTGTTAATGAACACCACAATATTTCACACCTGGCATCTGAATATGACTCAGTAATGCATGGTGATAAATGACTGGAAGAAAGTGAAAACTCTGAACTTTGATACACAGATACACATGTAGGAGGGTAAGAGCCGCCGTACAGTAGTATGACAGCTGAATGAAAAATGTCAATTTTGGGCTCTATTTAGAAATATTTCCTGCAGGGATGGGGTCTGGTTGTCCAGCTGAGCACGTAACTGAAAATATCTACACTCACAACCAAAATTCAACCATATTTTCAACATCATGACTAATATGACTGAAGCATTGACTGAACAACATGAGGCAGGGAGCTGCTGGATTTTTGAACAAGTTGTACCTGCTACCTTTGCCCTCAAGTCTATCACCTGACTATGGTGTATGAAATACTTTCAGTAGCGGCGCAGGAGTAGATAGTGAGAGTATATCTGCCACTGGATTTCTCAACAATGAACTGTGACGGTCACTGTGTTACAGTGTATGGCTGGGAGTTGACGAACAAGACACCTATTCCTATTAATATTACTAACTCCATATCCCTGCTTGCAGGGAGACCATCTACGGCAGCTTTTGTAGAATAGATGATTGGTTCTGACAGTAACATCAATCCAAAATACTACTATTATACTTTCATGTTGCCCACATGCAGTTTACACTCACATACAGTTTTCTATATATTAAAGTTTTGAGGTACTTATACTTGAACTATTCAATTTTTTTGCTACTTTATACTTCTACTCCTCTACATTACAGTGGCAGATATTATATAATATACAATATATCTGTTTCACAGGTATAGTTACACATTAATTTGCACATTGAGATTTGACATTAAAAACATATAATAACCTTAAAAAACAGTATAATTAAATATTAAACCAGTGGTTTCCAATTTGTTTGGCTTGAGTTCTATTTGTCACATTTAGTTTGACAGAGTGGGGAAAGTAATATTTAAGTTAATCCTGATGTTGCCTTACACATAAAAGAATGATCCCAGTCACTTCCATACAGTGAGGCATAAAGCTTATTATTTAAACACTGGTATCTGATCGGTACATGGTATCTGATCGGTACATGGTATCAGACGATACCCAAAGCCCAGGTATCGCGATGAGTATCTGGACTGAAAAAGTTGGATTGTTGTATCCCTATGAAACTTCTTGGGTGGTTTTCTTAGATAACAGTTTGGGGCCCAAATTTCACATATAATAGTGAAGATTAGAGAAAAGTCCAAAAATGAAAATTTTCTGATGAATAAAAATGAAATCTTCTGTTGTCTCCCACTAACCATCTCATGACCCCTCGGGTTTATCTTGTGACCTTTTGGAGGGGCGCGACCCCCAGGTTGGGGATCACTTAACTAAACTACTTAACCTTGTATAAAGTAAATAAACCACGCTGTAAGAATCTAGTAATGTCATAATAATAGATATAGTCACAGAGGCGAATTTACTGTGGAACAAGTACTTTTACTTTTCAGATTAGCTGATGATACTTACTTCTGTACTAAGTTGGATTTTGAATCCAGGTCTTTTACTTGTAATGGAGTATTTTAAAATTGTTGTATTGTATTTTTTACCTAAGGAAAGGGTGTGAATACTGAATGAACACACAGAAAAATAAACCAATTTTATAGCTCTCAAAAACACACACACTGCTGTTATTGGACCTATGTGTGTGTGAGGACCAAGGCCACTTGTAAGGGAATGTAGACTTTGTCCAGTTGCCCCCCCTTAAACTGCTCCACCCCCTCTACCCACCCACCCACACACACACTGGTTTGGCCCACATTGATTATGAGCTAAGCTGGGACTGAGGCCATTTTGTGACTGGTAGGATGTGAGCTTAAGTAAGTGTGTCTTTTCTGTATCAGTCTTTGAGACAGGGATAAGATTGCCTCCGTTTGGCAGACAAACACACACACACACACACGCACACACACACACACACACACACACACACACACACACACACACACACACACCGTGCCATCTGCACTGGTTGTGCTGTCTATTGTCTAACACGTCTACCTCCCAGCCACTCCCAGAGCACACTGGGTCAAGTGTGTGTGTCCTACAGCTATACACCATCTCCCCCACACTGGAGGAAAAAGGATGACCACTTTTCCAAATAATCTGTCAGAAGAGCAGAGAGCATGAAAGAGGAGAGTCTCTGGCGAGAGACAGTGGCTATGAGCAGGTGAAGAGTCACGCTGCTATGTGTCATGTAGTGTCTAGGATGATGCATCACTAAAACACAGCAGAACAAAATCAGGGCTGATCCCACACCAATGCAGAGCACTGCCTGTTCCTGATACAAGCCTCCAGACATAAATAAAGAGCCAGCACATGCAGGTCTCTCCATGTATGTGGGCCTGCTGCTGTGTGTACAAAATGTCAGTATAAACATTTCTTATCAATAATAATGGCTAACATCAATAACCCTCTTTAGAAATTACACAAGCAAAACTTGAAGACCACAAAGAATTATCTGTACCTGTCATATGAGGTGCCCTGTAGTATTTGTAAGAGATCATTCATGGCTTTAAAGATGAAATAATTTGTTGATTAATCTATCAGTCAGTCTGCAGAAAGTTAATCGGCAACCATTGACAACCATTCATCAAACATTGACTAATACTGCATAATTAATCTACCTGTATCTTGCAAAATGAAACCCATAACATCAGCCTACCTTTGTGTCTGAATGTCTGCACTATGTACTCAATATAATATACTACAGTTTGGCTTGTGAATGTTATTCAGTGTGCATTGTTTTGTGTTAGCTTTTGATACTTGCAGCCGACAGATTGCTGTCTTACCCTTGTGGTGCCTTCAAATGGAACTTGTGAACTCGTGTTCACGACTTCCCATGTCGCGAACACGAGTTATATGAACATTACTGTCTAGACGCCACAGAGGCTAACAGTCTAGAAAGCTAGCAAGTGGGTAACATAATGCAGGAAATGCAAACGCATAATGACAGAGGAGAAAAATTAGGTTGTTGAGAATATCAACATTTTCCTCAGACATATAAAAGTACCAAGAAAAACAATATATGACTATAATTAAACAATACTGTACAATATTAACTTATTATGCACTGATAAATGAACTTCCTCTTCTTTCTCACGTCAGCAAACACGTCACAAGTCGTGAACTCAGAGCTTTCAGAAACTTTCCACTTGTGAGGTTATGAATACGACATGAGGTCAACACAGTAAACACGGCCCCATTTGAAGGCACCATAAATCCTCAAAAAAGACTTGCTGTTGGTGACATTACATTTCCATACAGACTAGTAAACTAATTTGCTCTATTCATTGAAAGAATAATTGATAATGGCCTGAGTGGTTGCTAGGCAACCATAAGAGACTCAAAGAAACATAACTGGCAACAACAACAACAAAAAAAATTTCAAATTATTTTACAGATTTAAACAAAGTTAAATAGCCTATGCTAATGAAAGCTTTTCAGAGATGCTGGTAGGCAGGTTTTGTTATTTTTAGACAGCAGGCTAGCTGTTCCTCCTGTTGTTTCCAGTCTTTATGCTAAACTAAGCTAACCACACCTCCTTTCATCAAACTTCCGCGAATAAGCATATTTCCCTAAAAGTCAGCTAGCTTATCCTTTCATTAACAACATTATGTTAATGAATGGCTGGTTAATGAATAGATTTCTGTCCAGCTGTCCTGCCTTCCTAATGAATTCAGCCAGCTAAAAAGACAAAGCTTGAGAAGGATTTTCCACAACCTGGCAACCCAAAAGTTGTCCCTTTAATTACTTTTCACAGCGCATTAACTCTTTGTATAAGGTGCCTCACGTGAAAGTTGCACTGAATTATAACGAGAAGACACAATAAATACCACAATGCTGCTTTAAAGTAAATAAAAGCCAACGTCTCACATGAATATTATAGTAATTGGACCTTAAGTGACAGGTGTCATTGACCCAGGGGTGATAACTTCCACAAAGCTACAAGTCCCACATGCTCGCCACCAGAGCAAATTCATACAAAAGCATGTTACTTTATGTCCATCAACACAAGCTGGAAATAAACCGCACAAGCTCATAGCCGATGGCAAGCGGACCACCTCAGACATGAAGTCTTTTCGGGTCAAACATAGGCCTATACATAGCCTACCTTGGCATGGGAAGTCGGTATTCTGGTGAGCAGCAGGAATTGAAACATTCCTAGAATAACTTGAAGCATAATCCCCATTGTGCAGGAGTCCAAGAGGCACGCAAAAATATTTTTTGGACCAATCCAAAAAAAGAAAAAAACAAAGTGGCTGGTTCTTCCTTCGCCTCTGTGTCCGATTAAAGACGCAGAAATCCCGCTTTCACTCCCCTGTCTCCCTTCCCTGAAAGGACACCCAGGGTGGCATCCTCAGTGTTGGAATAATAACTTTATCTTGTTGTATTTGAGACTAAATGATCATCTAAACTAGCAGGAGTCCGACCTAATGACAGTGTGTTAATATATTTTAATTAGACACTGGAGAAGTCTAAAATAACCCTCCACTAATTTTACCATAAAATCTGCCACTCTGAAGTAATAATTAATTAATGACAGGCCTATCTGTCACCGTAAAATCCAGATTTTTTAAATGAGATTTGTTTAAACTTTGACTGATTCCTCCCTGTATTTATTTTAGGTCAGTGTATTGGTCCTGATCCCATTGAACCGGTGTGGAGGTCCGGGGTAGCGTGACTGGAGGATCATCCAGATTCCCGCTGAAACGCGGTGCGATCATAAAATCCTCTGCGTGCCCGAAAGAAAACAAATCATCCAGCTATAGGACGTTTATCCGGTAAAGATCCGACGCTTTACCCCGACGTGCAGAGCTGGACAGTGCCGCATATTCCGCTCCCCGGCTCGGTCACAGCCTCTCCACACTGTCGCTCCGTCTGAAAATGTGACGTTTCCCCTGTAGGCGCATCTTCCCGTTTTTATCCTCTCATAAATATGACTGGAATAACATCCTCCGCTGACATGGCAGCGCTGCTACACCAGAGCAGCAGGGTAGTCCGCAGACAGGCAGACAGAGAGCTCTGGAGAGGCAGGAGTCTTCATTAGTTGTGATCGGTTTCCTCATTTCCTTTGCCCTTGAGACGCACGCAGCGTAACCATTGCGCTGCCAACTTTTCCCAAATGGGACAGGCGCACTGAGCACAGGTGCAGCGTCTCTACTGGTCCCACAGTAGGGGGTCTGGGGACCTCCGGGGGCCCCTTGCGTGTGGGGAACAGGACTGTAGCTGCCCTGCAGGGCATTGGGGTCATGTACTCTGTATTATTTCTGCAAGCTCTGAAACAGTTGGTCGATTGATCAATAAATCGACTCACAGAAAATTGTTATTATCATAATTCCTCTGTGATAACAATCTGTTTGGGCAAAATAAGCAATGTCACCTTGAAAATTGTGGTAGGGATGTTCCCCAATTTCTTTATAAAGCAAAACGATTAATCGAGAAATTATGCGCAGATTAATCTATAATGAAAACAATTGTTAATTGCAGCAAACAAAGCAATAGAGGACTCTGTATTTATCCACAACAGTTATTTTCCTGGCAGTATTAAAAAGGCTGTGTCACACCCAAAGCCCAGCGGCGGCATGCAAAGGTCAAGTACAACAATTTACTTACTGACCTACACCAAATCACTTACAATACAAGCTAAATGCATTTACATGATAAATGAATGTATTGTTAATGTATTGGATGTATTATCATTTCACCTGATATCCTAACCCCCTGGTCGGAATTTGGCCCAGGAAGCAGCAATGTTTGATAGAGGGATGCGCACCACATAAAGGAAATGCCAGCTGCCAGTAGCCAGCTGCCCCCAGCTGGCTACTGTTTCCCTCTGGCTGGCGACTAAATAAAGAAATAAAAGTATTTTCTTTAAAGAATAAAGAAATGCCTGATCAGGGGCTCAAAAAGAAAAGCAGAGAAAACAAGAACATGATGGATCAGAGAGACAATGGCCAAATTTCTGGCCAAAGAAGAAGCGCCAGGTATGACGGGCAAAGCTGAACATACAAAGGCGAGGAGTTAGGCAGACTAGCAAATAAAACCTGCTGTTTTAAAGCCAGAGTTTAGATACTGATATCATATGAAACTAGAAAACTGAGTGGATGAGGGGCCCAATTTGGAAAGTCTGCCCCCTGTCCATAATTCCTAATGGCTGGCCTGTTTTTAACATCCTTGCTACGGCCCTGGTGAGGAAATATAATTTTACTAACATTATAGTTTGACCCTCTAAATGTGAACACTGAATATAAAGTTCCCCTGCCCCAACTTATTCAATTAAAATTCATCTCAAGTGTTTGTTTTGGGACAGAATCATATCAAACAGTGTGGTGTAAGGGTCACTTTCCTATTAATGATTTATTTTCCATCTATTTCACTATCTACTGTTTTCCAAACAATAAATAAGAGGCCATGCATGTCAGACACAGTTTTATTTCAGAGCATGATCTGACACACTTTACCTCTGCTGCTCTTAAAGATAAAAGTCAATTAAAACTGTGTCCACAGCTTTGTTTTGCTGTGTAGTGTGTGTGGAGGCATGGCAGAATCTCAGTCATTATGGTGTGTTTGGGTTATGACAGGGCACTCAAACGCCACATGAGGGTGAGGGTGTCTGTAAGCTATGTTGTTATCTCCATCTGAAGTCTCAGGACAGGGGCTGCTGGTGACAAGAACACAGAAAAGGGAAAAAGGCAACATCTCTTCTTAAAACACAATTCACTCTGTAGTCCCGTTCAAAAGTTCACTACATAATTGTGCAAGTTTTCTTTAAAAAAACAAAAACAAAAAAAAAAACAACTAGCCTCTTTTCCATGATGTCACCAGCAAGCAAATGTTGTGTACCCAGGATGTTCTTATGAATGGTTTCATAACCAAAATGAAATACTTCGTGTGAATGTAAATATGCATGTAAACATGCTGCATACTGTATCTGTAAAGTCAGTTTTCCAGTTAATCACATCTACAGTTCCAAAGATGTTTTAAAGATCAGTTAAAATCCACTTTCACAAAGATAATGGAAAAATAAACTTGTGAATTCTGACGTAGGGCAGATCAATAATTATCTAATTATAACAGTACTGACGCTTCTGTGTGGTTGCTGATTAAAAAGGTTGACAAATGGACATCGGAGCCTCTTGCTAACTTTTAATTTCACTGCAGAAAGATAGCACTGAAACGGCAAATCAGTCACGCTTCCAAAATAATCTTAAAATAAGAAAATACTGCATATACACAGTGTCTGTTCTGCGTTACAAAACCAGAACTGAAGCATAAATGAATGAGAGACAAAACTGTAAATCAGCATGTCTACATGTATGGCAAAAAGTTTAAAAATCACTGTGAGAAAGTCCTACAAGTCAAGGTCCCACAGTACCACCTACTGGGGCAAACAGATGGCAGTCAGCACAAACAGTATCTGAACAAGTCCGGACATGTCCAGCCACACTGACAGCAGCAGACCAGCTAACCTTCATAAAAGAAGAGGAATTCAGTCTCTCTCTCCAAGTGCCTTGATTCTCTAACTGGGATCACAGTCCATAATCTGATGCCTCAAACCAGCAATCCTTTACCCCGAGGCTCACCCTCAATCACTGCTGCTGCAGGTTTAAAATTGAAATTTTCATGAATATTAATTTCTGAACTCTTCCCAACTTAAAACATCAGTGTTGTTTTGTGTTTTAAAAATGAATATCAACTTGTTTTCTTTGCATTATTTGAGGTCTGAAAACACTGCATCTTTTTTGTTATTTTGACCAGTTGTAATTTTTGGGAGAAACTGTTCAGTAGTTTATAGAATGAAACAATTCATTTTACTCAAACACATATCTATAAATAGGCTAGTAAAACCAGGGAAAGTGGTAATTGCAATGCAGCTTTGATGTTTTTTCAGAGCTACTTTTGTGGAGAGTGAGGGGGGCTGGTGTTGCTTGCTTTTAGCACTGAATGTGGCTTTTTTCGTGGGTATTTAAGTTACTACCTGTCGCTCTCTGAACTTCTTGTGCAGGTCTGGGTGCTTGTCCCTCAGATGTTCTGCCAAGTTAGAAGTGTTTCCACTCTGCCAGACATGTTTTATAACACCGTTTGGACAGTGGTGCTTCGGTGTTAGTGGCTTCACCCTGCTCATTTGTTGTGAAGCCAAAGTAATTCCAGACAGCACTTCACGCACCTGGTTTCTCTACGAGTTGTAGTAGCAGCCATCCTCTTCTTGGGACTGGAGCCGATCCTAGCTGGCATTGGGCGAAGGCGGGGTTCACCCTGGACAGGTGGCCAATCCATCGCAGGGCACATAGAGACAGACAACCATTCATGCTCACATCTACACTTACGTGCAATTTAGAATAATCAATTAACCTAACATGCATGTCTTTAAACTGTGGGAGAAAACCCATGCAAACACGGGGAGGAACATACCAACTCCACACAGAAGAGCCCCAAGCTGGATTTGAACCTGTGATCCTATTGCTGTGAGGTGTGCAGCCCACTCGGCTCGCTCACCTCGGATCAAACTACAATGCAGTGACATCCATAAAATGCAAGTACCGGTCTGATCCAAAAAGCATTGTACCGTTTTAAATGCATCAGTAACCCGGTACCAATTTAGCGCGGTTTAACGAACAAGCCTATACACAGTGTCTATTCTGTGTTACAAAACCCCAGCTGAAGCGTAAGTGAATGAGAGACAAAACAAAAAGGGAAAGTAATGATTGATGAGAAAAAGTTGATGTTTTAATCATTTCTCTCTGGCATCGCTTCAAGGAATAGGTAAGGCAACAAACTCTAATATCTAGAAACTGTGAGGATTAGGTTGCCTCTGAATGGGGTCTCTGTACCAGAAGCACCAGACCTCTGTACTGAAAAAAAAAATGACAGTGATACATTTCTCATACAAGCTGAGGCCTTCATTACTTTAAGATACATTTTCATTATATATAGCCTGTCTTAAATAGGACCAATGTCTTTAAATAGTATTTTACTATGTTGAAGTCTGTATAACAGATGGCTAAATGTATATGTTGTAAGAGTTTGTTACTTCATAAAGATCATGCATGTGCGCATTTACAGGTCTGGAAAAAAATTAAGGGACCACTTCAAATTTATTGTAAGTCAGCATGTCTGCATGTATGGCAAAAAGTTTAAAAATCACTGAGAAAGTCCTACATGTCAAGGTCCCACAGTACCACCTACTGGGGCAAACAGATGGCAGTCAGCACAAACCGTGTCTGAACAAGTCCGGACATGTCCAGCCACACTGACAGCAGCAGACCAGCTAACCTTCATAAAAGAAGAGGAATTCAGTCTCTCTCTCCAAGTGCCTTGATTCTCTAACTGGGATCACAGTCCATAATCTGATGCCTCAAACCAGCAATCCTTCACACCGAGGCTCACCCTCAATCACTGCTGCTACAGGTTTAAAAATGACATTTCCATGAATCTTAATTTCTGAACTTTTCCCAACTTAAAACATCATTTTTTCGTCATTTAAAAATGAATATCAACTTGTTTCTTTGCATTATTTGAAGTCTGAAAACACTGCATCTTTTTTGGTTATTTTGACCAGTTGTAATTTTTGGGAGAAATTGTTCAGTAGTTTATAGAATGAAACAAAAACGTTAATTTCACTCAAACACACATCTATAATGGTAATTGCAATGCAGCTGTGATTTTTTTCCAGAGCTACTTTTGTGGAGAGTGAGGGGGGCTGGCATTGCTTGCTTTAAGTACTGAATGTGACTTTTCTTCAGGGGTATATCAGTTATTACCTGTTGTTCTCTGAACTCCTTGTGCAGGTCTGGGTGCTTTTCACTCATATGTTTTGCCAAATTGGAAGTATTTCCACTCTTGGCCAGACATGTTTATAACACTGTTTGCACAGTGGTGCTTCGGTGTTAGTGGCTTCACCCTGCTCATTTATTGTAAAGCCAATTATAATTAATTATAATTCCAGATAGCACTTCGCGCTCCTGGTTTCTCTACAAGTTGCGGTGCGTTGAGGGTTGCGGTAGCTGCCATCCTCTCCCTGCTCCTGTCTCTCTCTGTCTTTCTCTCCCTCTATCGCCAAGCTTTCCCCCTGCTCCGTTTGATTCTAAACGCTGCTCGCTTGCTCGCCTGCTTGCTCCGGCTTGCTCATCATCCATCTTCAACCGCTTATCCCGTTAGGGTTCACGGCGGGGCTGGAGCCGATCCCAGCTGGCACTGGGCGAAGGCGGGGTTCACCCTGGACAGGTCGCCAGTCCATCACAGGGCACATAGAGACAGACAACCATTCATGCTCACATCCACACCTACGTGTAATTTAGAGTCATCACTTAACCTAACCTTCATGTCTTTAGACTGTGGGAGGAAGCCGGAGAACCCGGAGAAAACCCACGCAAACACGGGGAGAACATGCAAACTCCACATATAAGAACCCCAAGCCGGATTTGATCCTATTGCTGTGAGGCATGCAGCCCACCCGTCTCGCTCGCCTCGGCTCAAATTACAATGTGGTGACGTCACTCTATAACGTCACCACTGCCAGCGCTATATATAAAATGCAAGTACCGGTCTGATCCAAACAGTATAGTACCGTCTTAAATGCATCAGTACCCCAGTACCAATTTAGTGCCGGTGTACCGAACAAGCCTATACACAGTGTCTGTTCTGTGTTACAAAACCAGAACTGAAGCATAAATGAATGAGAGACAAAACAAAAAGGGAAAGTAATGATTGATGAAAAAAAGTTGATCATTTAATCATTTCTCTCTGGCATCCCTTCAAGGAATAGGTAAGGCAACAAACTCTAATATCTAGAAACTGTGAGGAAACCGTGGTAAGAGTTGAAATAACCAGTGTACTTCCTTCCATTCAGTGTAACCATTTTCATAGGCTCATTATTAATACAATAGTTTGACTATATTCAAATGACTCAGTGTCACTCTTTTCAAGTTATAATGTTGATTTTTTCTGACTCCATTTCAAACAAATGGAGGACCTTTTATTGTGATGCATCTCTACAGCAACACACAGATCCAGAACTGTGAAAAGTAAACAGTACTGTAGTATGTTTCCACCACTTTCCTTGACAAACCATTACCGCTGATACGTTGGACAGTGCACATTATACTTCACCCTCCTAAATCCCCTCCCAAACAGTCTCATCGGAGCGTCCCCTTGTGTGCAAACCAATATATAATTTTAAGCAGGGCAAGTCTGTTTCAGCAAGAAATGTATTGACATTTACAGCTAGTCTATCTCGCCTTGACGAGATCAACTCATTAGCTGTCATCTGGCATTAATTCACTGTTATCTGTGAGCTCCACTAACACAGCAATGAGGTTACGGACAATAAATACCACATTACTGTGAGTTCATTAGAGGTAGCTTACTGTAGCTGGATCCTTTTGACAGTTCACATAATTTCAAATATTCTACATAATGGATCAACAGGCCGGGCCAGTCTGATGTGCAGCTCAGCTTCCTCGTGACCAGATGAAACCCTCTCACATCATCACACCCATGTTTGGTGTGTCTTAAAGTCCTCAGCATCACAACTGAGGACAAACACATTGAACATGTTTTGTTTAAATAGAAAAAAAACAACAACAACTTTAAAATCCTAAAACAAGTACCACATCCAGTCTGCCGCCTTCTTTCACCTGCTGGCAGCTCAAACTCCATCATCACAGAGCACAGCTGGAAACTCTCCTACTTGTCCTCTCCGTTGTTGCGGATGTGGTATTTCTCCAGAAACTCTGCATGTTTCTGCCGCAGGATTTCTGTTTGTTTCTTAAAACCGTTGATCCTGAGAAACACACAGAAGACCTTCACATTCAGCTGTGTAATCACGTATCAAATGTGCAACCAAACATATGAAAAAAAGGAATACATTTTAAGAGGACTTATTATGCTTTCGTGCTTTTTCCCGTTCTTTCAATGTTATAGATTTTTTTTGTGCATTTAAGAGGTCTGCAAAGTTACATCCAGACCAAAGGTAGTTACGCTCCCTTACAGAAACACTGCTCCTAAACTGCCTGAAATGCCTTGCTTGAAGTCTCGCCTTTTCTTCCGTAACATGGTGATATCACCCAGTAGCACACTAGCATAATACCTGCCACGCGGCTAGTTTGCCACACCCTCAAACAGAGCCAGTTAGAGCAGAGGGGGGGCAGGGGGCATGTAAACATTTTCTTGTAGAGACCCAAAATACAAGTATGAACATGAAAATGAGCATAACAGGTCCTCTTTAAAAGGAGTTTGTGTAGTCACCTGGCCCTCTCTTTGGATTCATTGTAAATTTCTGTGATGACTCGATCTTTCTCATCCATGAAGTTATTGTGAACTTCTTCCAGTTTCCTGAAAGAGTCGGAGAAACACTTGAGTTAAGACAATGTTCGCAGGATAACTTTGCTTGACCACAAAACTTGTCGCTTAGCACACACTGTATTCTCAGTTGTTGCTTTACGAGTTTGTACAGCTGTTATAACAATTCTCCAGATCACAAAGACGTGAATCTCCACACACACAAGTGGCACAGGGTGTGAAAAAAAATACAAGGTCACATGCCATGAGGTTGTGCCAACACATATGGCACACATCCACAAACAATCTCATTCATCTGGGTGTGAATGTGCAGCAAAGAAAACTCAACAAAGTGAGGGATGTCAGGAAATAGGAATGATGGACTATAGTGGGAAGTTCAATACAAGGTTGTAGTACACATATTGTTGTCTTTCTAACTTTCACCTCTTAAATGCTTCATGATCTCCCTTTAAAAGTGTTTTCACTGAGTGCTGGTTTTGTACCTGAAGAAGACTATGTGGGCTCCGATGCTGAGCACCATAGTGAGGAAGCAGTAGCCCACCAGGCGGGCGTTCCTCCTCCTCCTCCTCTGCCACTCCTCCGCCGTCGTCTCCTGTGCTTGAGACTGACGAAACTGCTCCCAGTAACGAAGGTTATCCTGCGTATGCGTACTGATGGTAGAGTAGTCAAAGAAGAATCATGAGTGTTGACATCAAAACCAGGAGGACAGATGGTACAAATGTCAAAAACAGTCTTAATTGAAGCAATAATGAAGCCTGAGGGACTCTTAAATAGTAAATTTCCATCACTCTTCAACTGTGATGTACAAGAAGCAGAAGAATGTACCAGTGGTTTATCTGGATATAACATTTTAACAAGAACAAAAAAAGCACAGTTTCTAGATTTGTGCACAAAATTGAACAAAATTAGGGATGTAAGTCGATTAAAATATTGAATTGGGATTAACCGCATGATTGTCCATGGTTTTATCTGTTCAAAAATGTACCTTATAGGTTTTCTAATTTCATCTCTGCCTTTAAAATGGAGTCCATGACAACCTCGGAAAGATCAGAGGCCCACCAGATATTTAAGTGGTTAATTAAATATCGTAAGTTGTGTTAATGTCTTAAAACAAATTTGTTTTGTTATTGCGTTAACTTTGACAGCCTTACTAGAAATCCATCCATCTGTTTATTATCTGTATCCGCTTATTCTATTCAGGGTTGCGGGGGGGTGGAGCCGATCCCAGCTGACACTTGGCAAAGGCAGGGTACACCCTGGCCAGGTCATTAGACTATCACAGGGCACATAAAGACAGAGAACCATTCCCGCTCACAATTTAGAGTCAACAATTAACCTGCATGTCTTTGGACTGTGGGAGGAAACCGAAGAACCTGGAGAAAACCCACGCTAACACAGGGAGAACATGCAAACTCCACACAGAAGGGCCCAAGCTGAGTTTGAACCTGCGACTCACTGTGACCACTGTGCTGCCCATCTTCTACAAATATAAACCTAATTTTCTGATCAGTAATTGCAGGGATGGTTTTACTTCTTTGGGAAAGTATAGAGATTAATTCTTCACTCAGCTTTGCTGCAGCAGTTGACGTTTCAGTTGCTCAGTCTGCTCTAGAATAGCATGTCCAAACTTATATCCCACAAGGCCATGGTTTTTAAGATAAAACTGTAATTTAACAGTGTTAAAGAGTGAGGATGAAGGTCAGGTTATGTAAGACTAATAAACAAACCGACAGATTGCACATATGTTCACCTGGCTCTGTAGCTGGTGTGACTGGAGGTAGATCTGAATGCTTGGCCCCCGCTGTATGGCTGTCTGATTTTGAAGTCATACTCCTTCCTACTCAAATCTTTGCTCAGCACTCGGTAGGCCTCGTTCAGCTCCACGAACTGGCTGTGCAGCGCTGGGTTGGATGGGTCGCTGTCTGGGTGGAGCTGCATGATGAATGGGTCAGTTATTGCAATGAATCAAAGCCAAACAAAAACTAGGAACCAAGACATATATTTTGGTGCAGATATTCTGGACACATGCTTCCATCAACACACGAAAACCTTTCTCTGTTAAACAAATGCATTCAAATGTATGGTTTACACTTGCAACCCTGTCTCTTTTTGTGAAGGGTGAGTTGTCTCATCTCTCAATAATGCCAAAACCACAAGGTAAATACACATGCACATCCCTTTAGACTGGGAGCAACAACATGAAAACAAACAGTCAGGAAGCCCACTGTGGGAACAGTTAAAAAGCAGAAACTAAGCTGTGAAAGGCTGCCCTCAAGTGGCGATAAACTTTCATGTTAACAAATTTGAACCATACCTTCTTCGATTTGTCAAAAAATGCATTTTTAATTTCCTCAAAAGAAGCATCAGATTTGACTCCCAGGAGTTCATAGTGGTTCACAGCTTTTCTGTGGTTGAGAAAGAAAAGAGCTCAAAACAAAATACAAAACATGGTGCCTAAACACAATCACCAAGTTGTTTTCAGTAATTCTGATTCAATTCAACACGCACACATTTATACACAAAGTCTACCTGTGTGCATAGCTCTGGGAGAACAGACGCAGCCCGCTCTTGGAGCATCGAAGACAACTCTGACAAAGACGCAGCTGAGCCTCCAACTGCATGATGGGAAATTTTGGAGGTTCTACATAGCAGACCTGTGCAAAGAAAGCACATGTTAAGTGCCATCAATGATACAAAGAACATTACAGGAGCAAGAGGGAGACACAATATTTAAAACAAGTAGGCAGACAGATACAAACCTAACAGCATTTTAAATATATACATGTTGTAAAAAAAGAAAATCCTGAACGCCATGCTTGCTTAATGTAGGATCTAGTTTTTTCAAGACAGTGATACTTGCCAACACACCTGCTTCTGAGATATTTACCTCCGCCAAGGAGGTTATGTTTTTGCTGGCGTTTATCTGCCTGTTTGTTTGTTTGTTTGTCTGTGTTCAAGATAACTCAAAAACTTATGGACGGATTTTGATGAAATTTTCAGGGTGTGTCGATGTGAAAAGGAAGAACTGATTTAATTTTGGGGGTGATCCGGAAGAAATCCTGGATTCTGGATCACTTTGAAATTTTCGTTAACGGGTAAATGGGACCCAAAAAATTGTTTCTCAATATCTCTGGTAATTGTTGCCCAAAGCTCATGAAATTTGACTCAGGGATTTACAATGTGTACTTCTATCAAATCCCAAAGGCTGATCCAGATCTGATCCAGATGGCGGATTTTATAGCAATTTATATAAAAAATGGGGGTACTCGTACATTTTGGCCTACTGTGTATTCAATATTAGAGGTAGAGATTTCTAACGGGTGTAGCTGAGACAATTCCGCATCTGAAGTATGTCAGTGAATTTGATCTAGCTTTAATACTTGAGGATATAGATCCAGAAGAAACCGCCATTACCGAAAAAGAGATTTTCATTAATAACTTCTGAACTAATAATAATGACATAAACTTAAATCCACTTTGTAAGGGTATGTTTTCATGGTCAAGGAATCTAATAACGCAGACAAAATGACTGTAGGTTTGTTATTTCTTATCCAGAGCTAGATCCAGTAGAAAAATGTTAATGTACATATGTTGGTTTTAGAAATAATGTATTGTGAGTTTTATGTTGTCTTGTATATATGTTCTATGTTTGCCACTGATATAAAATTCTTTTTAAAAAATGTAGGATTTTTATTTTGGAGTGAATTACAATATGGGGGGAAACTATGGTGCTTGGCAGAGGCCTGCGCTCTCCAAGTGCTTTTCTAGTTGGATATATGGATAGCTGTGCATGCAAATCTCCCAATCATGGACAAATTGTTAATTTAATTAAATTTACCTCAAGACTCCCATATGAGCAATACATGAAATAGCAAAACATTGACTACTAATGTGCCTTTAACACATGATCTATTGCAAATGTCATTTTAAGATCCCGACCCTGTATAATTATTGTGTTGCCAATGTCAACTCGACCCATTTAGCTTGAAAACATATTCACGTGACGCTAAATAACGCTCTAAACTTGCACTAAATTTTGGCGGGAATCACTGTCATGGCTATTTTCAAAAGGGTCCCTTGACCTCTGACCTCAAGATATGTGAATAAATATGGGTTCCATGGGTACCCTTTACTGACATGCCCACTTTATGCTTGTTATGATTTGAGCATTTTTTTTATGTTAAATGCACTACCTGTGAGGGTTTCTGGACAATATTGGTCATTGTTTTGTGTTGTTAACTGATTACCGTTAATCAATATGTGCATACAGTCACATAAAGCAAGCATATTTGTCCACTCCCATGTTGGTAACACTTGGCAAATCTGCCTTTAAGATACATTGTGAACAGATAAAAAAATGTGTGATTTATCGTGATTAACTATGGATAATTATGCGATTAATCCTGGTTAAGTATTTTAATCGAAGGACAGCCCTAACAGAGATTCACTGCTGGTGGTAAAGGTAGTTAACGTTGCTATTGGACATTTTCCTGTATTTACCTTTCAGTGTGTTTCCACTGAAAGTGATGCAGTCAGCAACTTCCCCTCCATCTGGTGACACGTGATCTGACTGAGGACGAGGACGAGGTGAGTAAAATGTCTCTGATTAAGGACTAATCAAACAACACTAGCAGCTGGTCCTAGGACCTATCTTAATATCTGGTGAAACATGAAACACAACTTGTGATCCACTTATTCACGTTTTCTTGGGGGCGTGTTAAACCAAATACACGCTTAACTGTATAAACTTTGAATTAAAAATGACTACTTCAGTTACTTTTATCACTCACACTACCAGCTACAGACTGCTGCTTGTTTGCACAAAACAAGACATAAACAGTCAATTAAAGAGCAAACAGTGCCAACGAGTTTCCAGCAGGACCACTTTGTTCTGCTACCTGAGCTGCAGAGCTAACGCTAACCGCCGGGGTCTGAAACCTATTCTGTGCTATTGTTAGCTTGCTAATAATGACATTAATTCAGCTAGCGGTGTTTAAAAGAAAAGAAAGGCAAACATTAAACAATGCTAAAAAGCCACAACTTAACAAAGAAAGGTGACATACCAGCAGGACTCAGTTTCATAACAGAAGCTGTCCAGTGGGCCCGTTGCGTAAACTCAGCTGCATCAAGGTAGCTACAACAAAACCGGAACAAAGGAGATACCCCCTTCAAAATAAAGCGCGCTTTTGTCATCACGACAGGGCATTCTAAAATACAATTTTTAGAGTATACAAATGTAATTGTGTTGCGTGACTTTCTTTTTGCCAAGGGCTGTAGCACACGCCTAAAGTCTATTAAAGAGGAACTTGTAAAGATTGCTTTATTTTGATAATGACCGGAAGTTTCTGTTGATTCAAGGCACTTACACCTACGATGCTGTACATACTCAACATGTTACTATGGTTCAACATACTTTTGTGTGAATAAATTGTAGTTTGTATCTTTTATTAGTTTATATTATAGACGTCATATTATAATAATTTAATAAGTTAAAAGCCTTAATGGCCTTTTTGTTTTTAATATTGGTATGATTGTGCTATACGGTTTGAATACATTAATGAAGTGCAGGGAAGTTGGCTTGGTTCCTGACCATTTTGTATTACGATACAATCTAAAATATATCATTACATCGAATACTTATTTCAACATTCTGTATCTTTTCGGACGCACAGAGCAGCAACTTACATCACTTCCTAAAAGCCTCCTTGCCGACTTATAACCATGGTAACCCGTGCCAACTTCATGTTACCAAGACGATGATTTGTAAGAATCAAAGTCTGAACTAATTTCAAATATATATTACGCCTTGCAAAGTGAAATCATATTCTTTTAGCTGAACCGGAGTTATTGATGTTACATCCATGGTCAACATCCGCTATGAACGTTGTCGTCACTACCGCACTGCATTATGGGATATCTGTGCTACCGTAGTAGTGTCCAGCGCATACATACTTTCATATTTAACCGGAAATAGTATTCAATTCGCGTACTATTAAAATTTTTTTAGCGTACTAAATGACTAGGTCGACTTATTCATACACTATACTTTGAATATTATGTACAGTTTTAAAAACATGCGCAATGATTTCTACTATACACAGCTGTCAGTAAAATATTTCTGATGAAGTGACATAAAGCCTACATGTAGTTCGGACTCTGGTCACAGGATGGTGATGATGAGCACATTTTGCTGTCTGTCTAAAAAAGGAGGAAGAAACTACACTTGTCTTGACTCTGCGCTAACCTGCACTTCCACCCACCTAGAAAGGTAAGATAAACGTTTGTGGCTAAATTTAACATTTTGTAAGAGCTGACCAGGCTACTTCAGTAACGTTACACTTCGTGAAATACAGGCTGATAGGTGATTTGAGTGTTTTTTGTGTCTGTGCTCAGCAGCAGGGTGAACTTAAAGTATAGTAATAGTTAAGTAATACCGCTTGTGTGAGTGGATTATGACTTTGTGGGGCTTTTAAAAGCCCTTTAGTGAACATAAATATGCGATTGTTGTATACTTTGTTTATATTAACTTTCCCTTTTGTCACATCCCAAGAAAAGATATTTATTCAACAAATGTTCTAGGCTACTATAAACACATTTTAGGAGTTTATACTTTATACATTTATACTTTATACATTTTAGGAGGTTAGGCTGAGATTGTAGTGATAATAAATACTGTATACCTGTGTTAAATTCAACAGTTTAACTTAACTAACAACAAGTCTGGGGCTCATTGTATTGTCTTTCTTTCATAATGCTGTTAAATAAATAAATACAAACTGATTTGTTGCTGGCTGGCTTGTGATGAATAAAAATGACTTGTGTTGGCCATCTTTAATCAGTAATCTCTGACTGTGTGTCCTTATCGTGTCTGTTTGTGTTTGAGGAATGAAGGGAGAGGCCAGAAGTACTTCCTGACCTGGACACAGTTATTTACTGCTTTTAAAGCTGCAGTGGGTACAAACAGAGCAGATTTTATTAGAGAAATCAGTTATTTTTTAATAAAACAGTCACTATATCCTGACAGTAGTGCAGGAGACAGGTAATCTGAAAGAAATCATGTGCTTCTGTGTCCTCCGGCACTCCTAATAGCATCTACAAGAGTTAAGAGACCGGAGGAAAACAACCATTCAGAGCCGAGATGGAGCCTGCCGTCTCTGAGCAGCTGTCAGTCACTCACAAACTCTGATCAAACGGTCAAACTAGGCAGCGCTTATCAAATATGAATCAATGTCCTGTTACTGTAATGACTATTTCTCACCTCAGATGTTTTCAGAAACATCTTGTAGTGTACTAGTGAAAGTTTGTGACCCAGCAACCATGTTGAAATAAGTTGAGGAAATACCAAGTACCACCCACCAGCCGGAGCGAACTTTATTATTTTACAGCTAAACAGTACACTACAAGATGTTTGTGAAAATATTTGAGAGAAATAGGCATTACAGTAACTAGTTTTCTCTTTCTTCGGATTCAGCTCTTAACAACATGTTTACACTTTGTTTCTTTCCTGTGCATCTTGTTTCCTTAACAGTAAAAAAAACACTTACAGAGCTGCAGCAGTGTGGGTGGAGAGTCAAGACTTGAATGATAATCAACAGTAAGAGATGATGGACTCAGACGTGTCTGTGCTGCTGCACTGTGCAGCCTGGAAGGGTCTGCTGCAGCCTCAAGTACAAGTGGAGCTCTCTGAAAGGTACAAACATCAATCAGGCCTCTGAAATGTGTTAAACCCACATTTTTAATTTTTTTTTTTTCCTTTTTTTTTTTTCTCTTTTCTACTTCCTCCCGAACTATCCCTTTAACACAGTGGTTCAAGCATGTGACATAGATATTGGGGTTCATTTTTGAAGAATTACATTGTCCCCAGTTGGCCACGGACATGGTTGGAAAGTCTTTTATGGGATTTTTTTTGGTAAGAAAAATAATAACACCAATAGCACCAACCTTGTCCTTTAATATAGTAGTTTAACACAAAATGTGACAGCAATAACTGGAAGAGTTTGTCTTTGTTCATCTCCCTCTTAGCTTTAACAGGCAGACAGATCCGGCTCTGGAGCATCAAATTGAGGTGGTGTGGACAGAGCGGGTGTCCAAGGAGCCGTGGCTTTTCAACGGGTCCAAATTCAGACTGCACTCTTTCTGCTTGGCCTCATCATCCTCTGCTTCTCCTAAACACCCACGGTACACTCGTCCACTCCACATCCCCTTCTCAGACTGTGCAGAGGAACAGGAACACAGCACACAAAGGATGGAGGAGAATTTGTGTACCGCTGATTCTCTGCATGACGCTATCCAGAGTAGTTTGGACCAAAGAAACAGATGTGTGAATCAGAGAGAAAATGTAGATAGTACCAGTGCATTGTCACAAGCTTCAACCCCTTACAGTGAATCTAAGAGCATCACAGGTGGATGTCCAGATGATGGAGAGGGCGGTCCGCTCCTCACTCTGAGACTGGGCCTTACATGCTACAAAGATTACCTTGGAACAAACTGGTCGTGTCAAGTGTTGGAGCTACGTCAGCGTGGGAAGATGGAGTTCGGTGATCCTCTGGCATTACTGGCTCAGCCTCTGGGAGTGGGTGGCATCCTGTGTACAGACGACGGTCAGGTGGTGTTGATCAGGAGGAGCCAGAGGGTGGCGGAGGCAGGGGGGCTCCTGGACATCCCTGGAGGTCACCCAGAGCCAAAGGTGAAGTAAATGAAATGTCACTGAAATGTCCTTGATGAGTTTTTCACACCATGGCTACACCTCTTCAGGTGGTGTGCGAGCGTCTGGGCCAGGCGGTGACCGAGGAGCAGATCAGGGTGGACATGATGCAGCAGAGGGCCGTCGTCTCAGAGCTGTTCTTGTCTGTGTGCGCCGAGATCAGAGATGAGGTGGGAAACAGGTCCACTATAAACTTATTATCTCATGTCAGGTTGATGTTTACAATTATTAGATTGATATGACTCAAGATGACCGAATAGAATAAGAACTATTTCAATATTGGCATAAATTAAGTGTAGAGCTTTATTTCCTGATAATTTGTTGGTAAATAAATGAGTCCATTCTTTTTCACTAGTCCTGCAGAAACTTGACTGTACTGATCATCTCTGTGTTTCCACCATATTGAAAAACTCTTTGGAATGATAAAAAAACCTATGATATTCACTTTGGAAACAAAGTGTCTGACATTTAATCTCACTTCCCGCCTGTCTTTTTGCAGGTGAATATTCCTCTGAGCTCCCTAGGAGAGCCGGTCCTGATGGGGGTCGCTCTGAATCATACCAGCGCCGGCAGACCAAGTGCTGAGTTCTATGTCAGGTACTCCTTCCTTCAGTTTTGATTTGATTTGATTTTCTGGACTGCCTCGAATGGCTTTATAATGATATAACACAGAGTGTGTTATTGGTCTGGCCTCAGTTGCTCGCTGACATCTGATGAAGTCAGAAAATTGTACTGGAAAGGAGGACCAGAGGCCCAGGAGTCCACAGATATCGTCTTCCTCAGCAGGACGGTGAGTAATCTATAGCTAACTGATGTGTAATTGTCTGAATAGCAACTTCAGAATGAGCTTTTCTTGTTGTGGCAGTTGCATTAGCAGCAAAGTAACATCGATTCACACGACTGCATTTTGTTGTGCCTGAATTGTGTAGGAGGTGTTGCAGCTGGACAGAAGTAGCCCTCTGTGGTCGGAGCTGTGTCCTTCAGCTAAAGGAGCCGTGCTGCTTTATCAGACGGTGAAGCCTGACGGCGATCGAGGCCAGAGCGGACAACACGACGCTCAGCATCATTAAATGGATCAAAATGATCAAACGAACACAAAGAGTTGAGGGATTTATTACTCTTTGTTAAAACGCTCTGACCAAAACTGGAGTTAAAAATGTGCAAAATACTGTATATTTGTCATCATTTGTACACTAGACAGTAAAATCATGATTTAACATTTAAAAATATTTTGAATAAGAATCCTGAAAAGTGGCCTGGTTGTTGCTGGTAAAATTATTAAATATTACAACACTGATTACCTTTGATTGGTCAAAGCAGCAAGTGCATATACTGTAGTCTGGAGTTGTTCTCTGTATACTAGCTGATATAATTAACTCTCTTTAATTAGATATCAGCAGAATGATTGTCCTTGTCAACACAGATAGTGCTCCAGGTTTGTTCACCAGTAGCCTTCATATCCGCTGTAACCAACGTCTCTGTAGTAGTAGCCCTGGTCCTGATAAGGCACGCTCCACTGAAATGTAAATCACAGAAAAACACAATGATGTTCAGTTTAATCTTAAGGTGGCTGTTGCCGTGTTACTTAGCATCTTTCCAGCAGCTTAAAAGCTAAACAACTAAATGCTGCTCCATCAGCAGCTGAGATTCAGCTGAAACAGCTAATGCAGATAATGAAGAAATGTAATTAAAGTTGTTTGTATATTAGATTAAAATAACTATATAACTTATTTCTTCTGACTAAATTACAGCCTCAGGTGAGCAAACAGTTTACCTGCTCTTTCCGGAGGAAGGAAAATAACCTATAAGTTACAATAATAAGGGCTATTAGAGTGTTTGTACCAGGAAGTACTTATCTTATAGTATTTATCTAAAAAAAAAATACAGATGTCTCTTTCCCATATGTCTATGGGAAAAAGTCTTTTTGGGCCCAATGGCATCATGTGACAGACACAGAAGTTGTAGTACCACCGTTTGGCCACAACAAAAATTTGCTTCACAGCCAGGCACACTTCCTGCTGACTTTGTTCTCCTCATGGAGTCCACCATGTTGCTCTGCCATGTTTCTACAGTCGCCCAAAAAAAAAATCTCCCTTTATACTGAACTTAGCTGATTTCTACTCTCAAGAAGCGACACAGCGATGAGGTCCAAGAGACCATGATTTTGTTCAACACAACCTCATGAACCTTAAAATGCAGCTAAGCTAACAACAAAGCAACAGCCCCAAATTATATTCCAATGAGGTTATTTGTTGTGTAGGATTTCACAACTATATAATACTCACATATCGTGGCTGCTGCCTCCGTGGCTGCATGTTGAGGTTTGTGTCATCCCACCCTACAAAGACCATAAAAAAAATCAACCAACATCCAACAACCAACAAATATCAAATCTCCCAACATATTGCCCATCATTTCTCACACTGACCATGAAGCCCAGTCCACTGGATCCCATGTAATGGTGGAGGTCTATGAGGGTGGGTTCTTTTCTTATTAAGTCGGGGTTTCTTCTTCTCCTGTCTGGTGATGGGGGGCAGCAGTCGGCGAGCCTCGTCTCTATACTCCTGCAGGAGCATCTGAGCCTGTTCCTGAGGCAGCTCGACATACTGCAGCTCCTCCAGCAGGTTGCTCTGCTGCTCTGGAAGACTGCAGCTCACTGCAAACGAGAAGGAACGTTTAAGTTGTAGAAGCATGACGTAACTGTTGTGCATATCATGTTCAGCCTGCATTGGACCCTTTCATAGGAGTCTGCTGGTACAGGTTTAGTTATGATTGTCATCATTACCAGAAGAAGAAGAAGAAGAAGATATTCCTTTATTAGTCCCACGAGGGGAAATTCAATTTTTTCACTCTGTTGTTAACTTATACACGGTACATGCAGACCCGAACACACACATGCACAAACATGCAACAATGGAGAGATGTCAGAGTGATGGGGCTGCTCCTGACAAGCGCCCCGAGCAGTTGGGGGTTTGGTGCCTTGCTCAGGGGCACCTCGGCAGTGCTCAAGAAGTAAACTGGCACCTCTCCAGCTACCAGTTCACACTCATTTCTTGGTCCATGTCGGGACTTGAACCGGTGACCCTCCGGTTCCCAAGCCAACTCCCTACAGACTGAGCTACTGCCGCCCCCAGAGGCTCCAGTCTGCAGTGTAGTGCCATATACTTAAAGCCTGGTTCAAGACCTCCATCTCTCAAGTTTCTCAGCAATTCAAATATAATAATAATAACATAATTATCATAACTAATACACCTCTGTTAAACCACTGAATTACATGATCTTTTCCTCTAGTTTCTCTCTGTGGGGAGTGGGCTAAATGACTCCCAAAGAGAGGAGATGATGTTTACATGTAAATTGCATCCCCAATTACACGTCTCTTTGTTTGTCCAAAGTGTTACAGAGGTATCCTCTTATTATTCACGTAGATGTTATACCTTGGAGTTTGAGCAGGGCCGTCTCTGGGATCTGCTCCATGTTGCTCATCTGGTGCTGGGACAGTCGTCTTTTCCACTCGTCTGCTGAGGGAAAGACCACCACCACCCGGCGCCTGAAGCCTGTGAACAGCTGCAGCTTGTAATGCCGTGCAGAGAAGAGGACGTTGCACTGGAAGCAGAGATTTGACAAAGAAAACATGTTAAGTTAATATAATGTCTATAACCTAATTAATACATGTTTTTTTTTAGTCTGTTGTGTCTTTTTTATCCATTTATTGCTTATTTCTTTCTTTCCTTGGCCATATGTCATGATGGTGCCTCACATCTTGGAAAATAAAGTAAAACAAGACTATGTTAAGAGAGCTAAGAAATACAACGTCCAAGCACAGTTATGCCTAATGATGTTTCAGTGCTTCAATTAATAACTTATTACGCATGCTTAGAACTAAAATGACTTCATAAGTTCATTTAAAAAACACTGAACCTCATACAACAATCCTTTGGTTCTACCACTACCAAACACTACCACTTAAAAGGCAGGTGCTGCGACCTACTTTTATTGGAAAAGAGTTGGCAACACTGGGCTGGGCTTTTTGGTTAGATAATTTAATTAGATAAATTTTTTTTAAAATCTAGTTTACTGTAGTAGTTAATCAACATTTGTGACCCTACCTTTTACAGGGTTTTCGGAGTTAAATCAATGTGTTTAGTAGTGAAGAGTTACCTGGTCGAGGATGTAGTTACCAGGAGTCTGAGCCGCCATCTTGATCAAATCAGTTAGGCATTGAGAGGCCTGCTGCAGCCTGCTGTCCCTCTGCCCACCACTCTGCATCATACATCACATCAAACATTTCTCGATCAGTTGGCCAGAAGTTGAACATCATCTTTGAATGTAAGTATATAACACTGGAGTAAAGACTGGAGGTTTGACTGACAATCATACATGTGAGCAGCTCCTCAGTACCCAGCAGCTTGTACTGTTTCTCAGGGTGCTGATTCATCTGAGTCCTGGCCCAGTGGCTCTTCCCAGAACCAGGAAGACCAACCATCATCAACACCTGGAGGGAAAAACAGAAAGATTAAAATGCATCAACTTGTAAACAACTTTGAAAAAATAACTAAATGTGTCGATCTACCACTTTGGTCCATCAATAACAAACTTTTCCACTAAAGGAAAGCATAAAAACACCTTGTAAAAATGTGAATTCAGACTCACCTCACACTGTGCTCTGCCGGTAGGAGGCAATGTGGAGCGCATCCTCTGCCCAGCAGAGAGTGCTGCTAGTGGTGTGAACCCTGGAGGGCCGGGGTACCAGGGAGGAACTGTGGGGTCCAGGAGGAACCTGACTGAACAGTTCTTACAGAGGACGTGAGGGAACAGAGGACGACCCAGCAACACAGAGGCGTCCAGGGAAAAGGCCTCTCCCATGAAACGGCCGTTCTTATGGAAAGAGAGCTCAGCAGCACCATCTGTGGAGAAGGACTGTCGATGTATAAACATGACACACATTTGGGATTAGAAAAAAGAAATGTCGTCAAAGTCTACAAAAACAGATCTTGGTGTGACGAGACGACAGTAACGTTTCAAATAGAGGAAGAACTGTAGAGAAACTCACAGCATAACAGCCAATGATATCTCCTTCTGAGAGGAGTTCTCCAAATGGTTCCTCCTTCCCACCTGACACTTTTTTACCACGCCCATCATAAGCAAAAGAGAAGTCATCTTCACCTGGTAGGAGACCGTCAGATAGCCAGAAGGAGAAAAAAATAAACATACATTAAAAAACAAAAGTGACTGTTGAAATAATGCTCAAAAAATGAACCTAGCTCTTACCTAGCAGTAGAGAGGTGTTGGCCACAGACCAGCCTACTCTCAGACCGTAAGGATCCACGTCTTCTTGTTCCTCCAGCTGTGCAGTCAACAACTTCCTCTCCAGCCTCACCTCAAAGCCCACCCTGCCCTGCAGCACCCCATGGGTGAGCCTGCAGCCTGACCACAGTGAGGGGAATCGAGCCCAGAACCGCGGCTGGCCGCCGGCACAATCAGGACTCACCTCAAAGTGGAGGTGACTGTCATCTGTGAAGAAAACAGAAAATCAGGGATTCAAAAAATGAGGTGTATTTAATGTGCCTTCATCAGAGAGCTGGCGCATGTGGTCCAAACACTTACATGGATCCAGTCTGACTTTATCTTCATCTTCCTCCTCCATCTCCTCTCGGTCCACTGGAGGTTGTGGAGATCTGGCTCTAAAGGAAATTGAAACACATGCTGCTTTATGACACCCTTTTCATAAAAAGTATCTAAAGAGACCAAGTTTAGGATAGTTAAGCTAGAACTCAACGCAAACCCTGTTAAATTGTTATTTCCCGTTCTAGCTCAAGAGTCATGTGTATACTCAAATTGCTTCAACCTTCTTCTTTCCTAGAACTAGTGCAATTGAAATACATAAAGTCAATGAAATCTAATAGGATGTGTGGTTTGCATCCCTCTTTTTTTATTATCAGTTTGATAACATGGATACATTGGCCTATAATCTTGCTCTGTAATCCACTTTGGGCTGCGTGACTGTACGAAAGATGCGGTGTCAAGTCTCATAAGTATTCACAAACAAATGTCAAGATATGTAACTTGTAAAACACAATGCACAAATAAATGCATTGATATTTGTATCTGTAAATCTGTTTTTGTATATGTAAACCTGAATCTGTACTGCTTATTTACACCTCCTATATCTATAACTACTATGTCACAGTTTTCCAAGGAAATATTTTTGTGAATCTCCACCTACTTGTGTGGATTCTTTTGAGACTCTGTTACTGTGCTGTTGCACACAAAATCCACAAATGAAGAGAGCACGTGTCTCATAAAACACAATGCACAAATAAATGCAGAGTGATTGGTAGCTGTAAATCTCTATCTGTACCTCTAATTTACAACTTGTATATTGTCACTTATAAATAACCACAAACAGTTAATAACAATCACAAACCTGATATAAAGTTGAGTATCATGTGAGTACTCTTATTGTTTTGTAAAAGCCTAAAGAATTGCCCCGTTTAACAGTTAACGGTGAGAAGCTGCAGAATGATATGTGGATATTCATACATTGTGGGAAACGTAATTTTAGGAGATATGAAAATCAGCAAGTCTAGGTTTTACCCAACATATTTGTTAAAATATATTATCTATAGCCTTTTATAGCTTCATCCTCACATTGATACCTGTAGAGAATGGACAAAAACTCCATGGCAGGATGGGAGGAGACAGAAGAATACTCTGTTTTGACATCGGAAGAGGAAACAGCAGTCTCCAATCGGGAAAAAGGGAGAAACTATGGCTAAGGCTTTTACATATACACATGGTTCAAAACAATTTGTCAGAGGAAGGAAAAAGGGAAAGAAACATGAGTTGGCATCCAGCTGTGTTAGACAGGAGGGATGAAGCAGATGACATAATCGTTTACTTTGTCAGAGATGTTGAGAGCAGTAAACTAATCAAGACCACCCTCACCAGGGCAAGATCAGGAACAGGAGAGAAGATTACCAATTGTGTGGAAAGGTGCCGTAGCGATGTTGATAAGAAAACCTGGCAAGGATCTGTCTAAACCCACTAGCTACAGGCTGATACCACCAACATCAAATATATGCTAGATCATGGGAAGGATGATAACAGTAAGGTTATCATATGAGGGTGGGAAGAGAGGAATGCTTGCAATTTATCAGAGTGGTTTTAGGAAAGGAAGGAACACCGTGGAATCAGAGATAAGACAAGATAATGAAATACAAAAGGTCAGGAATTGTAGTGTTTTTTGACATAGAAAAGGCGTAAGACATGATGTGCAGGGAATAATTGTTAATTAAGTTGTACAAGATGGATATTGGTGGGAGAGTCTTTAACTGAGTGAAGGATTTTCTGTTTGGAAGAAAACTCCAAGTACTGGGATTGGGTTGGACTTGTCAAATCAGTACATGGTTGGAAATAGCACACCTCAAGGCAGTGTGATAAGTGTTGGTATGCTCAGACTCATCCTCAGCCTTAGCAAGTTTAGGTCTGTTCATTCAAACAGCTGTCAAGAAGAAGACATTGGAGGAGGAGGCTTGGATAAGCGCAGGACCTGCAGATTTTGCAGAGTCAACAGCCAGAAAATCATTGTTTTGCAAAGGTGGGTAACTACCACTCAAGTGGTGATTAGATAGCTGTTAATGTGAAGGTATAGTTTTTATTTAAAATACTTGTTTTATGTAATTCATGTCTTAGATTTTGCACTCTCAACATCTCAAAAAACCTCCACTCAAGTCATAGTGATCCTCAGTCCCAGTGGTCACGTAGAGTGTCCACATTGCACATGTATGACTGGCATAGCAGAGTCCTACACACATGTTGGGGCTCTCCTGTTTAAAATTGAAGTAACAGACAATCACTGACGTCCCAGCCTCCCAGCCTGTTGGATGATGCCCGGTAGCGAGGACAAGGCCCAAGCAGAGGTGGGATGCAAGATCGACTTCTCCTCTGAGAAAGCTTAGAAGAAGAAGAGGGCATCAGTGGTGAGAGAAGTATACCAAGGATACGGACTCCTCTTGGCGGCAAGGTGACACTGAAACTCACAGTTTTGGACCTGTCACCTCTACTACAGATTTTGCACTCACAAGCAAGGCTGTCTGTCTTTCTGGAATAGAGGACAACAGCCATCATCTCAGTCTCAATGTATAATTTAAACCTAGCAGTCTCACCAAAGAGAATAACATTAATTTTAAGCCACTGCCTCTCAATAACCTTCATTATTCATGTCCCACAAGCACGGCTGTGTGCCTCTCTCTCCCCTATAGATAAAAATCTTGGCCTCTCTCTAGGTTCCGTGGTGAAGCGGAGGTTGTGACGCTCCGGCTCAGTGTGGCAACACCTGGAGGCTGCTTGACATCCTTCTGTATCCTCTCTCTTCAAGTATGATTCACATTTTATGTATTTTGTCATATGGACTGTCTATGTTGTTTATTCTGCACACACAACATGTATTGCACGTCTGTCCATCCTGGAAGAGGCATCCCTCCTCTGTTGCTCTTCCTGAGGTTTCCTCCATTTTTTCCATAGCTGGTGAGAGGGTTGTACTTTAAAGGACAGAGGATGTCATATCCGGTAGATATTGTAAAGCCCCCCCGAGGCAAATATGTGATTTGTGCTATACCAACTAAATTGACTTGATACCTGTTAAGCCATGTGTAGTACTAAAGTCCCTACAGCACCTTCATGACAAAGAAAAGGATGGATGTGAACTGTGAGGGCCTCACCCACACCCACCCAGGGAGTGGTGTAAAATAAAATGATCCTGTGGTGGGAGCATTATTTATATTATATTATAATAGAATATTTCAACATGTTCCCATATTGTTACAGGACACATGGAGGCAGTAGTGGACCTCAGAGTTGTAATTTCCACCTCTGCCCCTATTAAAACCCATAATAATACTTTACTAACAGCCCTGAAACACCTGGAGTATAATCCTAACTTATATATCTTTACCAAACTACTAACTACAATCTAGCTTGACTTACCTTTTGTATCGTATCTCCTCTTTGAACTCGTAGAAAGCTCTTCCTCTGCCCATGTCTTCTGATGACAGAGCTCTCCTGTCCTCTCCAGCATCCTCTGCACCTCCCTGCTGCATGTCAACACCCCTTTCCTCTGCTTGGTACACTGGTACACACTCTGAAATACACCCAGAGCCTTGTTGCACAGAGGAAATACACTCAGAGCTTTGCTGCACCGAGGAAATACACTCAGAGCTTTGTTGTACCGATGAAATACACCCAAAGCCTTGTTGTACCGATGAAATACACTCAGATCCTTGTTGTAGTGATGCCAGTCTGGGATCACTGTCTGTCTGTGTGCCGGTGTCTGTGTACTCTCTGGTGCAGTCCGGTTTACATCCCTCGGTAACACCAGCTCCTGTCGGGGGTGATGAGGACGGAGCTGGGAAGTCCACCGCCGGTGCTAAAGATGTTAATGAGCGGTCCTGTTGTAGTTTAACCTCTTCTTCATCATCACCGTCTTCCCCATTTTGTCCTGCCTCTAACGCGGACCACAGCCTGCCTAACAGCTCAGCCTTCAGTCCCTTGTTGTCCAATCCAAGTTCCTTCAGTCTGGACCGTAGCTCGGCCACTTTTAACTTTTTGAGGTCCGCTAGTTTCATTGTTATCGTCTGAGTACAAATTTAGCTGTTTTCTTATCGAGTTGTGGCAAAAACTCACTCGAAGTAAAGTGGAGAACAGCAGTTGGGATCAAAACATCGGTTCAATATGGTGCCCTGGTTTCTGATTGGCTCTTCTTCTTCTTCGTCTTCTATTTCCGGCAGACAAGAAACGGTGTAATTATTTTCTGCCTCCTACAGGTGAAGAGTCGCCATTGCTGTTTATATACAGGAGATAGATAGATAGATAGATAGATAGATAGATGATTAATAAATAAATCATTTGATAAATAAATATGATCAAATGTGGCAAAAATAATAAAAATAAATGTTGCCATTAATTAACCAAAAAAGGTGACGTAATTGAAACTTCTGTATTAATTTGCTTCTTTATTTATCATTGTATTAATTCTGTTATGTATTTACTGTTCTGTTTAACTTTACCTTTTATTTATTTGTGAACTGTATTGATTTTTATTATTTTTAAGTTTATTTATTTATTTTTGGTTCCAAAGAAAGATAATTAAGCTTACTAAAACAGAAATATCGATTTGTCACATTTTATCAATCTATTTTTAATGTTGTTTTGCAACATTTAATGACATGTTTACTTTATTTATTTATTGAGTCATTTATTTATTTATTCATTGATTTTTGATTTTGACAGTCTTGTTTTCAGCTTTGTGATGATGCATTTACCAGCTGATCCATGAGGCTTTTTAACGAGTTTATTTAAATTAAAACTAGGACAATTTTCTCAGCCCTGTAAAGGGACATTTAATCCTTCAATTTATCAGAAACATTCAAAACATTCAAATCTACTAAAGATATGTGGATTGTGGGGACTACTGGGGACTAGTCAGACTGTAGCGTTACGAACTGATGAAGCCACTTGGATAAGAGACAAATCTAAAGAAGAGAAGAAGAAGAACTCAAGAACTCCAGTTTTTTGTCCCTGGTTTAGAAAAACTAAAGAGCTAATCAGAGCTTCATAAAAGGGATTAAGAACAGGCGTATTATCGTTCTTTGGGAGAGCCAGAAAAATAGAAACATCCATGAAAAAAAAAAACAACAGAATTAGTTTCACCAAAAACAGTGTGGATGAGATTGACAAACACTGTGTAAGAAATAATAACTTTTATTTTGATGTATTTCTTTGATTTCCACGAAAAGCCTTTAAGGCCCTGACACACCAAGCCAAAAGCTGGCCGTTGGGACAGTTTGGGACCGTCAGTGAGCGTCTGTCAGATTAGTTTTGCAGTGTGTCCCGCACTGTCAGCTCTAGTCTGCTCATGTTGGAGTTTTTTTTTGGCCGAGTCAGCATATTGAACCTTGTCGGTGCGAGAAATCACTCTGTTTTGCAAGCCAACAAGTAAAGTCAACAGTAAAAACACAGCCGGCTCTTCTTATTATTTGCACACAGGTGCAGAACATACGTGCTAACTGGCCGTTAGCTGTAGTCTTTGCGGTGTGTTTGAATGAAACTTGTCGGCCAAAACAAAGGCGACGTGAGGCGATGCGACAGGCGGCCTTCGTCGGCGCCAGTAAAAATCTTCAGAGGCTAACTCCTGTCTTCAACCTTTACTGTAAATGTGTTTGGTACACATAGAATTAGCTGAGCATCTACACACATAGTGAAGGCAGAAGATCTGTTGAATGCTTGCAAAATAATAATTCAGTATGCAGTAGTAGATACCTGTGTAACACAGAATATCCCAAAAGACACTGTGTGGTCGATGTTGAAAAGTGTGTTTGACTTTAGTCATCTATGTGTGTTTATTTGTGAGTGCTCGTACCTGTGCCAGATTGAGCTCTGTGTAGAAAGAGGAGGTGTTCACATCCAGGTAAAGTGGAACAAACTCTGCACAGCTGAACACAAACAAACAAACATGAAGTGATGAGAAACAATCTCCAACCACACTCACAGACTTTTTACTGTTCTTGTTTTGACTTGACTGACTGGTTTTGGGGCGGCAGTAGCTCAGTCCGTAAGGACTTGGGTTAGGACGCGGAGGTCACCGGTTCAAGTCCCCCATGGACCAAGACCAACTGGTTGCTGGAGAGGTGCCAGTTTAACTCTTGGGCACTGCTGAGGTGCCCCTGAGCAAGGCACCAAAACCCCAGCTGCTCTGGGCGCTTGTCAGGAGCAGCCCCCTCACTCTGACATCTCTCTATTGACGCATGTATTTGTACTGTGTGAACAACAGAGTGTAAAACTGAATTTCCCCACTGTGGGACTAATAAAGGAATATCTTATCGTATCTTATCTTTTGATATCAGTATGTTCAAGACAGGACAGGACCGATCCACCATCAGACAATATGTACCTGTACAGCCGTGTGTTGTGATCAGTCATGGTGTCACACCAGGAGGCGAGTCCCAGAGACAAGATGACACTGGCCCCTCCAGACAGGAAGAGCACACACACTCAGCAGCACCGTCAGGAAGGATGAGAACAGGGTGCTGAATAGAAACACACAGACAGCCTTCAGACATATTGATATAATCATGGATTAAAACTAGAGGTCGACCGATTACTTTAAAAGTGCACTGCAGTGCAGACACAAAATGTAGATTGGAGAGACAGACCATAGGTGTTAAATGTTTACTGAACATATCGGGAAAACATATCCCCGACCTCTAATTAAAACTTGCTATATGTTGGTTATAGACTAGGGGTGGGCACGGTTCAGGTAAAAAAAACGAACCGTTCCGTTCGCTAGTCCCGGTTCGGTTTGTGTATGTATCGTTCGGTTCATTTGTAATAAGTTATGATCATAAACAGACACAACGAAGAATTGTGAAAGAACTGTCTAACATAGACCATGTAGCTTAGACTACAGATGGATGGACATCCAGGGCTGAATGTGGACAAACTCATCTTCTTGAAGACGATCATGAAAACAGACTGAACAGAGCAGTATTGTTTTGAACCAGTGTGTGTTTGGTTTATGCTGCTCTTTATGTTGATGGCCTTAGCCTCTGTGTGTTTTTTTATTATTATTATTATTATTATTATTATTTAAATATCAGGGAATAGAGAGACATACAGTATATCACTGTTGTTTAAAAAAGGTCTAGTGCTGGCTGCCCTGATGCACTTCTTGTTGATGGCCTGAGCCTATAATTTGTTTTTTATTTATTAGTTATTTTTAAATAACACAGTGGCACTTGTTCCTTATGTTAGCCTTGTCTACTGTTGTCCAGGCAAACAGTTGACTTATTTAAGCAAATAAATGAAAAGCTGTTCAAATTGTAATTGAAATAGGCCTCCTTGCTGTACCATAAATACCGTTTACCACTGTCCGAACTGAACACTGCGAACCAAAACCGTGAACCGAACCAAATCGTGAATTTTAAGAACTGTCCCACCCCTAGTTTAGACAGGTCAACTAGAGCTGAAATCATTCAGTTAACAGATAAACTGATCGCCATGAACTTAACTGGCAACTATTTTATCATTTACTCCGTTTTTCAAGCAAAAAGGCAACAAATCATCAGGTTCCTGTTTCTCAGATGTGATGATTTGCTGCTTTTCTTTGACATATCGCCTCGTCAAGTGAATGACTTTCGGTTTTGGACTGTTGGTCAGATACAACAAAACATCTGAGGACAGCATGAATATTAATGTGCCCTTTATCACAATTGTGTAGTTCAGATTTTAGAATGGATTACATTACAATTCCGGAATATTCAGATTGGATTTTAGAACACATAACTTTAAAATTCTGGAAAATTAAGCTTCTATTTTAGAACACATAACATTACCATTCCGGAATGTTCAGTTCAGATTTTAGAATGGGTTACGTTATAATTCTGGAATGTTCAGTTCAGATTTTTAGAATGGGTTACGTTATAATTCTGGAATGTTAAGTTTAGATTTAAGAATGGGTTACATTCCAATTCTGGAATGTTCAGTTTGGATTTTAGAATGGGTTACAATACAATTCTGGAATTTTCAGCTTGGATTTTAGAACGCATAGACTTACCTTTACGGAATGTTCAGTTCCAATTTTAGAATGCGTTACATTACAGTTCCGGAATGTTCAGTTTGAATTTTAGAACACATAATGTCACAATTCCGGAATTTTCAGCTTGTATTTTAGATCATATAATGTTACAATTCTGGAATGTTCGGTTTTGTTCTTTGGAACACATAATGTTAAAATCCTGGAATGTTCAGCTTCTATTTGAGAACACATAATGTTACAATTCCAGAATGTTCAGCTTCTATTTTAGAACGCATAACGTTAAAATTTCAGAATGTTCAGCTTCTATTTTAGAACACATGACGTTAAAATTCTGGAATGTTCAGCTTCTATCTGAGAAAACATAATGTTACAATTCCAGAATGTTCAGTTTGCATTTTAGAACACATAATGTCACAATTCCGGAGTGTTCAGCTTCTATTTGAGAACACATAACGTGACAATTCCGTAATGTTCAGCTACTATTTTAGAATGCATAACGCAAAAATTCCGGAATGTTCCGCTTCTATTTTAGAACAGATAACGTTACACTTCCAGAATGTTCAGTTCAGATTTTAAAATGTGTTACATTACAATTCCCGAATCTGCATTACAATTCCAGAATCTTCAGTTTAGAACACATAACTTTAAAATTCAAGAATGTTCAGCTTCTATTTTAGAACACATGATGTTAAAATTCCGGAATGTTCAGATTCTATTTTAGAACACAGCTCCTAATGTTCAGATTCTATTTAAAACATTAAAATTCCAGAATGTTCAGCTTCTATTTAGAAGACATGACGTTAAATTCCGGAATGTTCAGCTTCTATTTCAGAACACATAATGTTACAATTCCGGAATATTCAGCTTCTATTTTAGAACACGAGGTTAAAGTTCCGTAATGTTCAGCTTCTATTTTAGAACACATAACGTTACAATTCCAGAATGTTCAGACTCTATTTTAGAACACAACGTTAAAATTCCAGAATGTTCAGCTTCTATTATAGAACACATGACATTAAAATTCCGGAATGTTCAGCTTCTAGTTTAGAACACGACGTTAAAATTCCGGAATGTTCAGATTCTATTTTAGAACACATAATGTTACAATTCCGAATGTTCAGCTTCTATTTTAGAACACATGACGTTAAATTCCAGAATGTTCAGATTCTATTTTAGAACACATAATGTTACAATTCCTGAATGTTCAGATTCTATGTTAGAACACATAATGTTACAATTCCTGAATGTTCAGACATGACATTAAAATTCCGGAATGTTCAGCTTCTATTTTAGAACATATAACGTAACAATTCCAGAATGTTCAGCTTCTATTTCAGAACACATGACATTAAATTCCAGAATGTTCAGCTTCTATTTTAGAACACATAATGTTACAATTCCGAATGTTCAGCTTCTATTTTAGAACACATGACGTTAAATTCCAGAATGTTCAGATTCTATTTTAGAACACATAATGTTACAATTCCTGAATGTTCAGATTCTATGTTAGAACACATAATGTTACAATTCCTGAATGTTCAGACATGACATTAAAATTCCGGAATGTTCAGCTTCTATTTTAGAACATATAACGTAACAATTCCAGAATGTTCAGCTTCTATTTCAGAACACATGACATTAAATTCCAGAATGTTCAGCTTCTATTTTAGAACACATAATGTTACAATTCTGGAATGTTCAGATTCTATTTTAGAACACATGATGTTACAATTACGGAATGTTCAGATTCTATTTTAGAACACAACGTTAAAATTCCAGAATGTTCAGCTTCTATTTTACAACATGTGACGTAACAATTCCAGAATATTCAGCTTCTATTTTAGAACACATAATGTTGCAATTGTGGAATGTTCAGATTCTATTTTAGAACACATGACATTAAAAGTCAGGAATGTTCAGCTTTTATTTTAGAACATATCCTCCTGACTACCAGCAGTTCAAATTTGTCCTCTGTGGAGGACATTTGTAATCCTGAATATTTCTCACCAAGTGCATACTACTGCATTAAATCCTGTTGTTCTCTACAGAGGGCTTTTCAATGATACCAAATGTAAGGGGGTGGGTCTTTGTTACCTTTAACTTTTTCATCCTGCGAAATGGCCGCCGTCAGTGCAAGCACATTTTATGGGAAAAGGAAAAGTAAGTGCAAGGTATTCCTTTGTGTTTCCAAGAAGGGGAATTGCTTTTTGAAGTATCACGCCAAATAAGCACAAGTCAACACAAAACAAAAGTGATGATGGACAGTTATGTGAGTGTTAAACCCTGGCATTTTGTTTGGGACTAACTGTTTGCCATCAAGGTTCAGTTTCACTCATTGCGTTCAGATGTCCACCGTGGACACATGATAGTGTCAAAGCACAACGCAGAAAAAACACAAAAGTTATGGACAAATATGTGGAATGTTAAACTCCTCCTTATGTTAACTTTGATAATTTCTCCAGGACAGACTAGTTGCCGTCAAGGTTCCAATTCATATGTATGGTGTTCTGATGTCCACTACAGAGGACACATGATATCTTAAAAATAAAAACTTTTTTTTTCAAAAAAATGCTTTCAGTGTTCTAATTACCCTACAAAGAGATGGGGATAAAAAAATAATGATAATGTGACAACTTTTTTTTCCCTGGTAGTCAGGAGGATATAACATAACAATTACAGAATGTTCAGCTTCTATTTTAGAAGACATGACGTTAAAATTCCGGAATGTTCAACTTCTATTTTAGAACAGAACGTTAAAATTCCGGAATGTTCAGATTCTATTTTAGAACACATAATGTTACAATTCCGGAATGGTCAGATTCTGTTTTAGAACACACCATTAAAATTACAGAATGTTCAGCTTCTATTTTAGAACACATGATGTTAAATTCCGGAATGTTCAGCTTCTACTTTAGAACAAATAAGATTACAATTCCGGAATGTTCAGCTTCTATTTTAGAACACATGACGTTAAATTCAGGAATGTTCAGATTCTATTTCAGAACACATAACGTTACAATTCCAGAATGTTCAAATTCTATCTTAGAACACATAACGTTAAAATTCCGGAATGTTCAGATTCTATTTTAAAACACATAATGTTACAATTCAGGAATGTTCAGATTCTATTTTAGAACATATGATGTAACAATTCAAGAATGTTCAGTTTAGAACGCATAACATTAAAATTCCAGAATGTTCAGCTTCTATTTTAGAACACTTGATGTTAAAATTCCGGAATATTCAGCTTCTATTTTAGAACACCAGTTTAAAATTCCAGAATGTTCAGCTTCTATTTTAGAACACATGACGTGAAATTCCGGAATGTTCAGATTCTATTTTAGAACACAACGTTAAAATTCCGGAATGTTCAGATTCTATTTTAGAACACATAATGTTACAATTCCAGAATGTTCAGATTCTATTTTAGAACACAACGTTAAAATTCCAGAATGTTCAACTTCTATTTTAGAACACATGACATTAAAATTCCGGAATGTTCAGCTTCTAGTTTAGAACACGACGTCAAAATTCCGGAATGTTCAGATTCTATTTTAGAACACATGACGTTAAATTCCGGAATGTTCAGATTCTATTTTAGAACACAACGTTAAAATTCCGGAATGTTCAGATTCTATTTTAGAACACATAATGTTACAATTCCAGAATGTTCAGATTCTATTTTAGAACACAACGTTAAAATTTCAGAATGTTCAACTTCTATTTTAGAACACATGACATTAAAATTCCGGAATGTTCAGCTTCTAGTTTAGAAAACGACGTTAAAATTCCGGAATGTTCAGATTCTATTTTAGAACACATAATGTTACAATTCCGGAATGTTCAGATTCTATTTTAGAACACAACATTAAAATTACAGAATGTTCAGCTTCTATTTTAGAACACATGACGTTAAAATTCCGGAATGTTCAGCTTCTATTTTAGAACACATAATGTTACAATTCCTGAATGTTCAGATTCAATGTCTAGAACACAACATTAAAATTCCAGAATGTTCAGATTCTATTTTAGAACACATAACGTTACAATTCAGGAATTTTCAGATTCTATTTAAGAACACATAACGTTAAAATTCCGGAATGTACAGATTCTATTTTAGAACACATAATGTGACAATTCCAGAATGATCAGATTCTATTTTAGAACACAACATTAAAATTCCAGAATGTTCAGCTTCTATTTTAGAACACATGACATTAAAATTCCGGAATGTTCAGCTTCTAATTTAGAACACATGACATTACAATTCCAAAATGTTCAGATTCTATTTTAGAACACGACGTTAAAATTCCGGAATGTTCAGACTCTATTTTAGAACACATAATGTTACAATTCCGGAATGTTCAGCTTCTATTTTAGAACACATAATGTTACAATTCCGGAATTTTCAGCTTCTATTTTAGAACACATAACGTTACAATTCCAGAATGTACAGATTCTATTCTAGAACACATAATGTGACAATTCCGGAATTATCAGAGTCTATTTTAGAACACAACATTAAAATTCCAGAATTTTCAGCTTCTATTTTAGAACACATGACATTAAAATTCCGGAATGTTCAGCTTCTATTTTAGAACACATGACATTACAATTCCAGAATGTTCAGATTCTATTTTAGAACACATAACGTTACAATTCCAGAATGTTCAGATTCTATTTTAGAACACAACGTTAAAATTCCAGAATGTTCAGCTTCTATTTTAGAACACATAATGTTCCAATTCCGGAATGGTCAGATTCTATTTTAGAACACATGACGTTTAAATTCCAGAATGTTCAGATTCTATTTTAGAACACAACGTTAAAATTCCGGAATATTCAGCTTCTATTTTAGAACACAAGGTTAAAATTCCGGAATGTTCAGCTTCTATTTTAGAACACATGAAGTTAAATTCCGGAATTTTCAGATTCTATTTTAGAACACATAACGTTACAATTCCAGAATGTTCAGATTCTATTTTAGAACACAACGTTAAAATTCCAGAATGTTCAGCTTCTATTTTAGAACACATGATATTACAATTCCAGAATGTTCAGATTCTATTTTAGAACACAACGTTAAAATTACAGAATGTTCAGCTTCTATTTTAGAATACATCACATTAAAATTCCGGAATGTTCAGCTTCTATTTTAGAACACGACGTTAAAATTCCGGAATGTTCAGACTCTATTTTAGAACACATAATGTTACAATTCCGGAATGTTCAGCTTCTACTTTTGAACAAATAAGATTACAATTCCGGAATGTTCAGCTTCTATTTCAGAACACATAATGTTACAATTCTGGAATGGTCATATTCTATTTTAGAACACATGACATTACAATTCCAGAATGTTCAGATTCTATTTTAGAACACATAACGTTACAATTCCAGAATGTTCAGATTCTATTTTAGAACACATAATGTTACAATTCCGGAATGTTCAGCTTCTATTTTAGAACACATAACGTTACAATTCCAGAATGTTCAGATTCTATTTTAGAACACATAATGTGACAATTCCAGAATGATCAGATTCTATTTTAGAACACATGACATTAAAATTCCGGAATGTTCAGCTTCTATTTTAGAACACATGACATTACAATTCCAAAATGTTCAGATTCTATTTTAGAACACAACGTTAAAATTCCGGAATGTTCAGACTCTATTTTAGAACACATAATGTTAAAATTCCGGAATGTTCAGCTTCTATTTTAGAACACATAACGTTACAATTCCAGAATGTTCAGATTCTATTTTAGAACACATAATGTTACAATTCCGGAATGTTCAGCTTTTATTTTAGAACAAATAAGATTACAATTCCGGAATGTTCAGCTTCTATTTTAGAACACATAACGTTACAATTCCAGAATGTTCAGATTCTATTTTAGAACACATAACGTTACAATTCCGGAATGTTCAGCTTCTATTTTAGAACACATGACATTACAATTGCAGAATGTTCAGATTCTATTTTAGAACACAACGTTAAAATTCCAGAATGTTCAGCTTCGATTTTAGAACACATATCATTACAATTCCAGAATGTTCAGTTCAGATTTTAGAATGGGTTACTTTACAAGTTCTATTTTAGAACACAACATTAAAATTCCGGAATGTTCAGCTTCTATTTTAGAACACATAACGTTACAATTCTGGAATGTTCAGATTCTATTTTACAACACATAATGTTACGATTCCGGAATGTTCAGATTCTATTTTAGAACACAACATTAAAATTCCAGAATGTTCAGCTTCTATTTTAGAACACATGACATTAAAATTCCGGAATGTTCAGCTTCTATTTTAGAACACATGACATTACAATTCCAAAATGTTCAGATTCTATTTTAGAACACAACGTTAAAATTCCGGAATGTTCAGACTCTATTTTAGAACACATAATGTTACAATTCCAGAATTTTCAGCTTCTATTTTAGAACACATAACGTTTAAATTCCAGAATGTTCAGATTCTATTTTAGAACAAAACGTTAAAATTCCAGAATGTTCAGCTTCTATTTTAGAACACATGACATTACAATTCCAAAATGTTCAGATTCTATTTTAGAACACAACGTTAAAATTCCGGAATGTTCAGACTCTATTTTAGAACACATAATGTTACAATTCCGGAATGTTCAGCTTCTATTTTAGAACACATAATGTTACAATTCCGGAATGTTCAGCTTCTATTTTAGAACACATAACGTTACAATTCCAGAATGTTCAGATTCTATTTTAGAACACATAATGTTACAATTCCGGAATGTTCAGCTTCTACTTTAGAACAAATAAGATTACAATTCCGGAATGTTCAGCTTCTATTTTAGAACACATAATGTTACAATTCCGGAATTTTCAGCTTCTATTTTAGAACACATAACGTTACAATTCCAGAATGTACAGATTCTATTTTAGAACACATAATGTGACAATTCCGGAATGTTCAGATTCTATTTTAGAACATACGACGTCACAATTCTAGAATGTTCAGTTTAGAACGCACAACATTAAAATTCCAGAATGTTCAGCTTCTATTTTAGAACACATGATGTTAAAATTCCGGAATATTCAGCATCTATTTTAGAACACAAGGTTAAAATTCCGGAATGTTCAGCTTCTATTTTAGAACACATGAAGTTAAATTCCGGAATGTTCAGATTCTATTTTAGAACACATAACGTTACAATTCCAGAATGTTCAGATTCTATTTTAGAACACAACGTTAAAATTACAGAATGTTCAGCTTCTATTTTAGAACACATGATATTACAATTCCAGAATGTTCAGATTCTATTTTACAACACATAATGTTACGATTCCAGAATGTTCAGATTCTATTATAGAACACAACGTTAAAATTCCAGAATGTTCAGCTTCTATTTTAGAACACATGACATTAAAATTCCGGAATGTTCAGCTTCTATTTTAGAACACATGACATTACAATTCCAAAATGTTCAGATTCTATGTTAGAACACGACGTTAAAATTCCGGAATGTTCACACTCTATTTTAGAACACATAATGTTACAATTCCGGAATGTTCAGCTTCTATTTTAGAACACATAATGTTACAATTCCTGAATGTTCAGCTTCTATGTTAGAACAAATAAGATTACAATTCCGGAATGTTCAGATTCTATTTTAGAACACATGACATTACAATTCCAAAATGTTCAGATTCTATTTTAGAACACAACGTTAAAATTCCAGAATGTTCAGCTTCTATTTTAGAACACATAATGTTACAATTCCGGAATTTTCAGCTTCTATTTTAGAACACATAACGTTACAATTCCAGAATGTACAGATTCTATTCTAGAACACATAATGTGACAATTCCGGAATTCAGAGTTATTTAGAAAAAATTATTCCAGAATGTTCAGCTTCTATTTTAGAACACATGACGTTAAAATTCCGGAATGTTCAGCTTCTATTTTAGAACACATGACATTACAATTCCAGAATGTTCAGATTCTATTTTAGAACACAACGTTAAAATTCCAGAATGTTCAGCTTCTATTTTAGAACACATGACATTAAAATTCCGGAATGTTCAGCTTCTATTTTAGAACACGACGATTAAATTCCGGAATGTTCAGACTCTGTTTTAGAACACATAATGTTACAATTCCGGAATGTTCAGCTTCTATTTTAGAACACATATTGTTACAATTTCGGAATGGTCAGATTCTATTTTAGAACACGCCATTAAAATTACAGAATGTTCAGCTTCTATTTTAGAACACATGACATTACAATTCCAGAATGTTCAGATTCTATTTTAGAACACATAACGTTACAATTCCAGAATGTTCAGATTCTATTTTAGAACACAACGTTAAAATTCCAGAATGTTCAGCTTCTATTTTAGAACACATAATGTTACAATCCGAATGGTCAGATTCTATTTTAGAAACATGAGTTAAATTCCAGAATGTTCAGATTCTATTTTAGAAACAAGTTAAAATTCAATATTCAGTTCTATTTTAGAAAAAGGTTAAAATTCCGGAATGTTCAGCTTCTATTTTAGAACACATGAAGTTACATTCCAGAATGTTCAGATTCTATTTTAGAACACAACGTTAAAATTCCAGAATGTTCAGCTTCTATTTTAGAACACATCACATTAAAATTCCGGAATGTTCAGCTTCTATTTTAGAACACGACGTTAAAATTCCGGAATGTTCAGACTCTATTTTAGAACACATAATGTTACAATTCCGGAATGTTCAGCTTCTATTTTAGAACAAATAAGATTACAATTCCGGAATGTTCAGCTTCTATTTCAGAACACATAATGTTACAATTCTGGAATGGTCAGATTCTATTTTAGAACACATGACATTACAATTCCAGAATGTTCAGATTCTATTTTAGAACACATAACGTTACAATTCCAGAATGTTCAGATTCTATTTTAGAACACAACGTTAAAATTCCAGAATGTTCAGCTTCTATTTTAGAACACATGACAGTACAATTCCAAAATGTTCAGATTCTATTTTAGAACACAATGTTAAAATTCCAGAATGTTCAGCTTCTATTTTAGAACACATAATGTTACAATTCCGGAATTTTCAGCTTCTATTTTAGAACACATAATGTGACAATTCCAGAATGATCAGATTCTATTTTAGAACACATGACATTAAAATTCCGGAATGTTCAGCTTCTATTTTAGAACACATGACATTACAATTCCAAAATGTTCAGATTCTATTTTAGAACACATGACGTTAAAATTCCGGAATGTTCAGACTTCTATTTTAGAACACATAATGTTAAAATTCCGGAATGTTCAGCTTCTATTTTAGAACACATAACGTTACAATTCCAGAATGTTCAGATTCTATTTTAGAACACATAATGTTAGGAATGTTCAGCTTTTACTTTAGAACAAAAGATTACAATTCCGGAATGTTCAGCTTCTATTTTAGAACACATGACGTTACAATTCCAGAATGTTCAGATTCTATTTTAGAACACGTAATGTTACAATTCCGGAATGTTCAGCTTCTACTTTAGAACAAATAAGATTACAATTCCAGAATGTTCAGCTTCTATTTTAGAACACATGACATTACAATTGCAAAATTTTCAGATTCTATTTTAGAACACAACGTTAAAATTCCAGAATGTTCAGCTTCTATTTTAGAACACATAACATTACAATTCCAGAATGTTCAGTTCAATAATATTTTAAAAAAATTAAAATTCGAATTTCAGCTTCTATTTTAGAACACATAACGTTACAATTCTGGAATGTTCAGACTCTATTTTAGAACACATAATGTTACAATTCCGGAATGTTCAGATTCTATTTTAGAACACAATATCAAAATTCCAGAATGTTCAGCTTCTATTTTAGAACAATAACGTAAAATTCCAGAATGTTCAGCTTCTATTTTAGAACACAACATTAAAATTCCAGAATGTTCAGCTTCTATTTTAGAACACATAATGTTACAATTCCGGAATGTTAAGATTCTATTTTAGAACACACCATTAAAATTCCAGAATGTTCAGCTTCTATTTTAGAACACATAACATTAAAATTCCAGAATGTTCAGCTTCTATTTTAGAACATATAACATTAACAATTCCAGAATGTTCAGCTTCTATTTTAGAACACATGACATTAAAATTCCGGAATGTTCAGCTTCTATTTTAGAACAAATAACGTTAAATTCCGGAATGTTCAGATTCTATTTTAGAACACATAATGTTACAATTCCAGAATGTTCAGATTCTATTTTAGAACACATAACATTACAATTCCGGAATGTTCAGATTCTATTTTAGAACATACACGTCACAATTCTAAATGTTCACTTTTTTAGAAACATAACATTAAAATTCCAGAATGTTCAGCTTCTATTTTAGAACACATGATGTTAAAATTCCGGAATATTCAGCATCTATTTTAGAACACAACATTAAAATTCCGGAATGTTCAGCTTCTATTTTAGAACACATAACGTTACAATTCTGGAATGTTCAGATTCTATTTTAGAACAATAATGTTACATTCCGGAATGTTCAGATTCTATTTTAGAACACAACATTAAAATTCCAGAATGTTCAGCTTCTATTTTAGAACACATGACATTAAAATTCCAGAATGTTCAGCTTCTATTTTAGAACACATGACATTACAATTCCAAAATGTTCAGATTCTATTTTAGAACACAACGTTAAAATTCCGGAATGTTCAGACTCTATTTTAGAACACATAATGTTACAATTCCAGAATTTTCAGCTTCTATTTTAGAACACATAACGTTTAAATTCCAGAATGTTCAGATTCTATTTTAGAACAAAACGTTAAAAAATAATACTAAAATAAGAATCAATACTTTATAAATACAACCACTATTTAAAATACCTATTTTAAAAATTTAAATCCTTTAGTCTATTTTAGAAGTTAATTCATTACAGATTCTATTTTAAACACATAATGTACATTCCGAATGTTCAGATTCTATTTTAGAACATACTACAACTGATTTCAGTTTAGAACCACAACATTAAAATTCCAGAATGTTCAGCTTCTATTTTAAACACATGATGTTAAAATTGAATATTAGCATCTATTTTAGAACACAAGGTTAAAATTCCGGAATGTTCAGCTTCTATTTTAGAACACATGAAGTTAAATTCCGAATGTTCAGATCTATTTTAGAACACATAACTTACAATTCCAGAATGTTCAGATTCTATTTTAGAACACAACGTTAAAATTACAGAATGTTCAGCTTCTATTTTAGAACACAGATATTACAATTCATGTCAGATTCTATTTTAGAACAATATTTACACTTTTAAATAAAATCCATACTCTATTTTAAACAATAACATTAAATTCCGGAATGTTCAGCTTCTATTTTAGAACACATGACATTACAATTCCAAAATGTTCAGATTCTATGTTAGAACACACGTTAAAATTCCGGAATGTTCAGCCCTATTTTAGAACACATAATGTTACAATTCCGGAATGTTCGCTTCTATTTTAAACACATAACTTACAATTCCTGAATTTCACTATTAATAGTTAATTCCGAATGTTCAATCTATTTTAGAACACATGACATTACAATTCCAAATGTTCAGATTCTATTTTAGAACACAACGTTAAAATTCCAAATGTTCAGCTTCTATTTTAGAACACAAATGTTACAATTCCGAATTTTAGCTTCTATTAAACACAAACATAATTCATATAATACTTTTAATTAGCCTTTTAAAATCTTATTCCGATGTTAGCTTCTATTTTAGAACACATGACATTACAATTCCAGAATGTTCAGATTCTATTTTAGAACACAACGTAAAATTCCAGAATTTCACTTCTATTAAACACATACATTAAAAGAATTCAGCTCTAAACACGAAAATAAACTTACAATAATTTACAATTCCGAATTTAGCTCTATAACAAAAATCGGAATGTAATATTTAAAAGCCAAAAATCCAGAATGTTCAGCTTCTATTTTAAACACAAACATTACAATTCCAGAATGTTCAGATTCTATTTTAGAACACAAACGTTACAATTCCAAATTCAGATCTATTTTAGAAAAAAAAGTATTTAAAAAACACAAATTAAATCCGAATTTCAACTATTTACACAACTAAAAACAATGTTCAGCTTCTATTTTAGAATACATCACATTAAAATTCCGGAATGTTCAGCTTCTATTTTAGAACACGACTTAAAATTCCGGAATTTCAGACTCTATTTTAAACACATAATGTTAAATTCCGGAATGTTCGCTTCTACTTTAAAAAGATTACAATTCCGGAATGTTCAGCTTCTATTTCAGAACAATAATGTTACAATTCTGGAATGGTCAACTATTTTAGAACACATGACATTACAATTCCAGAATGTTCAGATTCTATTTTAGAACACATAACGTTACAATTCCAGAATGTTCAGATTCTATTTTAGAACACAACGTTAAAATTCCAGAATGTTCAGCTTCTATTTTAGAACACATGACATTACAATTCCAAAATGTTCAGATTCTATTTTAGAACACAATGTTAAAATTCCAGAATGTTCAGCTTCTATTTTAGAACACATAATGTTACAATTCCGGAATTTCAGCTTCTATTTTAGAACACATAACGTTACAATTCCAGAATGTACAGATTCTATTTTAGAACACATAATGTGACAATTCCAGAATGATCAGATCTATTTTAGAACACATAACATTAAAATTCCGGAATGTTCAGCTTCTATTTTAGAACACATGACATTACAATTCCAAAATGTTCAGATTCTATTTTAGAACACGACGTTAAAATTGCGGAATGTTCAGACTCTATTTTAGAACACATAATGTTAAAATTCCGGAATGTTCAGCTTCTATTTTAGAACACATAACGTTACAATTCCAGAATGTTCAGATTCTATTTTAGAACACATAATGTTACAATTCCGGAATGTTCAGCTTTTATTTTAGAACAAATAAGATTACAATTCCGGAATGTTCAGCTTCTATTTTAGAACACATGACGTTACAATTCCAGAATGTTCAGATTCTATTTTAGAACACGTAATGTTACAATTCCGGAATGTTCAGCTTCTACTTTAGAACAAATAAGATTACAATTCCGGAATGTTCAGCTTCTATTTTAGAACACATGACATTACAATTGCAAAATTTTCAGATTCTATTTTAGAACACAACGTTAAAATTCCAGAATGTTCAGCTTCGATTTTAGAACACATATCATTACAATTCCAGAATATTCAGTTCAGATTTTAGAATGGGTTACTTTACAAGTTCTATTTTAGAACACAACATTAAAATTCCGGAATGTTCAGCTTCTATTTTAGAACACATAACGTTACAATTCTGGAATGTTCAGATTCTATTTTAGAACACATCATTAAAATTCCAGAATGTTCAGCTTCTATTTAAAAGAATTAAATTATTTTAGAACACATGACATTACAATTCCAGAATGTTCAGATTCTATTTTAGAACACAACGTTAAAATTCCGGAATGTTCAGACTCTATTTTAGAACACATAATGTTACAATTCCAGAATTTTCAGCTTCTATTTTAGAACACATAACGTTTAAATTCCAGAATGTTCAGCTTCTATTTTAGAACAAAACGTTAAAATTCCAGAATGTTCAGCTTCTATTTTAGAACACATGACATTACAATTCCAAAATGTTCAGATTCTATTTTAGAACACAACGTTAAAATTCCGGAATGTTCAGACTCTATTTTAGAACACATAATGTTACAATTCCGGAATGTTCAGCTTCTATTTTAGAACACATAATGTTACAATTCCGGAATGTTCAGCTTCTATTTTAGAACACATAACGTTACAATTCCAGAATGTTCAGATTCTATTTTAGAACACAACGTTAAATTTCCAGAATGTTCAGCTTCTATTTTAGAACACATGACATTAAAATTCCGGAATGTTCAGCTTCTATTTTAGAACACACGTTAAAATTCCGGAATGTTCAGATTCTATTTTAGAACACATAATGTTACAATTCCGGAATGTTCAGCTTCTATTTTAGAACACATAACGTTAAAATTCCAGAATGTTCAGATTCTATTTTAGAACACATAATGTTACAATTCCTGAATGTTCAGATTCTATTTTAGAACACATAATGTTACAATTCCGAATGTTCAGACATGAACATTAAAATTCCGGAATGTTCAGCTTCTATTTTAGAACACATAACGTTAACAATTCCAGAATGTTCAGCTTCTATTTTAGAACACATGACATTAAAATTCCAGAATGTTCAGCTTCTATTTTAGAACACATAATGTTACAATTCTGGAATGTTCAGATTCTATTTTAGAACACATGATGTTACAATTCCAGAATGTTCAGATTCTATTTTAGAACACAACGTTAAAATTCCAGAATGTTCAGCTTCTATTTTAGAACATATAATGTTACAATTCCAGAATATTCAGCTTCTATTTTAGAACACATAATGTTACAATTCCGGAATGTTCAGATTCTATTTTAGAACACATACATTAAAATTCCAGAATGTTCAGCTTTTATTTTAGAACATATCATACAAGTTCAAATTTCCTGAAATTTGAATCTAATATTTAACAAAACATAAATCCGTCTAAAAAAAATAACTTAAAAATAAAAAAAAAAATTAAAAAAACACCATTAGCACAACAAAAACAAATTAGCATATTAAATAAATCCAATCATCATTCATCACCTCATATATACACAACAATAAAACTACAAAATTCCAGAATGTTCAGCTTCTATTTTAGAACACATGACATTACAATTCCAATGAATTTCAGTTCTATTTTAGAACAAACTTAAAATTCCTTTCAACTTCTATTTTAACAATCATTTCAAACATCATTAGATTCTATTTTAAACACATAATTACAATTCAGAATGTTCAGCTTCTATTTTAGAACACATAATGTTACAATTCCGGAATGTTCAGCTTCTACTTTAGAACAAATAAGATTACAATTCCGGAATGTTCAGCTTCTATTTTAGAACACATGACATTAATTCAGAATGTTCAGATTCTATTTTAGAACACATACATTACAATTCCAGAATGTTCAGCTTCTATTTTAGAACACAACGTTAAAATTCCGGAATTTCAGACTCTATTTTAGAACACATATGTTACAATTACATTAGACTATTTTAAATATTTAATTAAAATTATTCAGCCTATTTTAACATATGTTAAAATCCAATATTCAGCTTCTATTTTAGAACACAAGTTTAAAATTCCAAATTTCAGCTTCTATTTTAGAACACATGACGTTAAATTCGATTTCAACCTATTTTAGAACACAACGTTAAAATTCCGAATTTCAGATTCTATTTTAGAACAATAATGTTACAATTCCAAATGTTCAGATTCTATTTTAGAACACAACGTTAAAATTTCAGAATGTTCAGCTCTATTTTAGAACACATGACATTAAAATTCCGGAATGTTCAGCTTCTATTTTAGAAACAACGACTAAAATTCCAATTTCAGATTCTATTTTAGAACACAACGTAAAATTCCGATTTCATCTATTTTAGCCACGTTAAAATTCCGGAATGTTCAGATTCTATTTTAGAACACATAACTTACAATTCCAGAATGTTCAGATTCTATTTTAGAACACAACGTTAAAATTCCAGAATGTTCAGCTTCTATTTTAGAACACATGACATTAAAATTCCGGAATGTTCAGCTTCTATTTTAGAACACGAACGTTAAAATTCCGGAATGTTCAGACTCTATTTTAGAACACATAATGTTACAATTCCGGAATGTTCAGATTCTATTTTAGAACACAACATTAAAATTCCAGAATGTTCAGCTTCTATTTTAGAACACATAACGTTAAATTCCGGAATGTTCAGCTTCTATTTTAGAACACATAATGTTACAATTCCAGAATGATCAGATTCTATTTTAGAACACAACATTAAAATTCCAGAATGTTCAGCTTCTATTTTAGAACACATAACATTACAATTCCAGAATGTTCAGCTTCTATTTTAGAACACATGACATTACAATTCCAAAATGTTCAGATTCTATTTTAGAACACGAACGTTAAAATTCCGGAATGTTCAGACTCTATTTTAGAACACATAATGTTACAATTCCGGAATGTTCAGCTTCTATTTTAGAACACATAACGTTACAATTCCGGAATGTTCAGCTTCTATTTTAGAACACATAACGTTACAATTCCAGAATGTTCAGATTCTATTTTAGAACACATAATGTTACAATTCCGGAATGTTCAGATTCTATTTTAGAACACAACATTAAAATTCCAGAATGTTCAGCTTCTATTTTAGAACACATGACATTAAAATTCCGGAATGTTCAGCTTCTATTTTAGAACACATGACATTACAATTCCAGAATGTTCAGATTCTATTTTAGAACACATAACGTTACAATTCCAGAATGTTCAGATTCTATTTTAGAACACAACGTTAAAATTCCAGAATGTTCAGCTTCTATTTTAGAACACATAATGTTACAATTCCGGAATGTTCAGATTCTATTTTAGAACACATGACGTTACAATTCCAGAATGTTCAGATTCTATTTTAGAACACAACGTTAAAATTCCGGAATGTTCAGATTCTATTTTAGAACACATACGTTAAAATTCCGGAATGTTCAGCTTCTATTTTAGAACACATAACGTTACAATTCCGGAATGTTCAGCTTCTATTTTAGAACACATAATGTTACAATTCCAGAATGTTCAGATTCTATTTTAGAACACAACATTAAAATTCCAGAATGTTCAGCTTCTATTTTAGAACACATGACATTACAATTCCAGAATGTTCAGATTCTATTTTAGAACACAACGTTAAAATTACAGAATGTTCAGCTTCTATTTTAGAACACATGACATTAAAATTCCGGAATGTTCAGCTTCTATTTTAGAACACGACGTTAAAATTCCGGAATGTTCAGACTCTATTTTAGAACACATAATGTTACAATTCCGGAATGTTCAGCTTCTACTTTAGAACAAATAAGATTACAATTCCGGAATGTTCAGCTTCTATTTCAGAACACATAATGTTACAATTCTGGAATGTCATATTCTATTTTAGAACACATGACATTACAATTCCAGAATGTTCAGATTCTATTTTAGAACACATAACATTACAATTCCAGAATGTTCAGATTCTATTTTAGAACACATAATGTTACAATTCCAGAATTTTCAGCTTCTATTTTAGAACACATAACGTTACAATTCCAGAATGTTCAGATTCTATTTTAGAACACATAATTCCAAAGAACAGATCTATTTTAGAACAAACATTAAAATTCCAGAATGTTCAGCTTCTATTTTAGAACACATGACATTACAATTCCAAAATGTTCAGATTCTATTTTAGAACACGACGTTAAAATTCCGGAATGTTCAGACTCTATTTTAGAACACATAATGTTACAATTCCGGAATGTTCAGCTTCTATTTTAGAACACATAACGTTACAATTCCAGAATGTTCAGATTCTATTTTAGAACACATAATGTTACAATTCCGGAATGTTCAGCTTCTACTTTAGAACAAATAAGATTACAATTCCGGAATGTTCAGCTTCTATTTTAGAACACATGACATTACAATTCCAAAATGTTCAGATTCTATTTTAGAACACATAATGTTACAATTCCGGAATGTTCAGCTTCTATTTTAGAACACATGACATTACAATTCCAAAATTTTCAGATTCTATTTTAGAACACATAACGTTAAAATTCCAGAATGTTCAGCTTCATTTTAGAACACATATCATTACAATTCCAGAATGTTCAGTCAGATTTTAGGCTTTAAAGTTCTATTTTAGAACACAAATTAAAATTCCGGAATGTTCAGCTTCTATTTTAGAACACATAACGTTACAATTCTGGATGTTCAGATTCTATTTTAAAAAAGTTAATTCCAATTTCAGATATTTTAGAAAAAATTAAAATTCCAGAATGTTCAGCTTCTATTTTAGAACACATGACATTAAAATTCCAGAATGTTCAGCTTCTATTTTAGAACACATGACATTACAATTGCAAAATTTTCAGATTCTATTTTAGAACACAACGTTAAAATTCCAGAATGTTCAGCTTCTATTTTAGAACACATAATGTTACAATTCCGGAATTTTCAGCTTCTATTTTAGAACACATAACGTTTAAATTCCAGAATGTTCAGATTCTATTTTAGAACACAACGTTAAAATTCCAGAATGTTCAGCTTCTATTTTAGAACACATGACATTACAATTCCAAAATGTTCAGATTCTATTTTAGAACACAACGTTAAAATTCCGGAATGTTCAGACTCTATTTTAGAACACATAATGTTACAATTCCGGAATGTTCAGCTTCTATTTTAGAACACATAACGTTACAATTCCGGAATGTTCAGCTTCTATTTTAGAACACATAATGTTACAATTCCAGAATGTTCAGATTCTATTTTAGAACACATAGTAATCCGACACTTTATTTAGAACAAATAAGATTAAATTCCGGAATGTTCAGCTTCTATTTTAGAACACATAATGTTACAATTCCGGAATTTTCAGCTTCTATTTTAGAACACATAACGTTACAATTCCAGAATGTACAGATTCTATTTTAGAACACATAATGTGACAATTCCGGAATGTTCAGATTCTATTTTAGAACATACGACGTCACAATTCTAGAATGTTCAGTTTAGAACGCACAACATTAAAATTCCAGAATGTTCAGCTTCTATTTTAGAACACATGATGTTAAAATTCCGGAATATTCAGCATCTATTTTAGAACACAAGGTTAAAATTCCGGAATGTTCAGCTTCTATTTTAGAACACATGAAGTTAAATTCCGGAATGTTCAGATTCTATTTTAGAACACATAACATTACAATTCCAGAATGTTCAGATTCTATTTTAGAACACAACGTTAAAATTCCAGAATGTTCAGCTTCTATTTTAGAACACATGATATTACAATTCCAGAATGTTCAGATTCTATTTTAGAACACAACGTTAAAATTCCAGAATGTTCAGCTTCTATTTTAGAACACATGACATTAAAATTCCGGAATGTTCAGCTTCTATTTTAGAACACATGACATTAAAATTCCAAAATGTTCAGATTCTATTTTAGAACACAAACGTTAAAATTCCGGAATGTTCAGCCTCTATTTTAGAACACATAATGTTACAATTCCGGAATGTTCAGCTTCTATTTTAGAACACATAATGTTACAATTCCGGAATGTTCAGCTTCTATTTTAGAACAAATAAGATTACAATTCCAGAATGTTCAGATTCTATTTTAGAACACATGACATTACAATTCCAAAATGTTCAGATTCTATTTTAGAACACAACGTTAAAATTCCAGAATGTTCAGCTTCTATTTTAGAACACATAATGTTACAATTCCGGAATTTTCAGCTTCTATTTTAGAACACATAACGTTACAATTCCAGAATGTACAGATTCTATTTTAGAACAATATGTGACATTCCGGAATGATCAATCTATTTTAGAAAAAATTAATTCCAATTCAGTTCTATTTTAGAACACATGACATTAAAATTCCGGAATGTTCAGCTTCTATTTTAGAACACATGACATTACAATTCCAGAATGTTCAGATTCTATTTTAGAACACATAACATTACAATTCCAGAATGTTCAGATTCTATTTTAGAACACAACGTTAAAATTCCAGAATGTTCAGCTTCTATTTTAGAACACATAATGTTAAATTCCGGAATGTTCAGATTCTATTTTAGAACACATGACGTTACAATTCCAGAATGTTCAGATTCTATTTTAGAACACAACGTTAAAATTCCGGAATATTCAGCTTCTATTTTAGAACACAAGATTAAAATTCCGGAATGTTCAGCTTCTATTTTAGAACAATAAGTTAAATTCGGAATGTTCAGATTCTATTTTAGAACACATAATGTTACAATTCCAGAATGTTCAGATTCTATTTTAGAACACAAATATTAAAATTCCAGAATGTTCAGCTTCTATTTTAGAACACATGACATTACAATTCCAGAATGTTCAGATTCTATTTTAGAACACAACGTTAAAATTACAGAATGTTCAGCTTCTATTTTAGAACACATGACATTAAAATTCCGGAATGTTCAGCTTCTATTTTAGAACACGACGTTAAAATTCCGGAATGTTCAGACTCTATTTTAGAACACATAATGTTACAATTCCGGAATGTTCAGCTTCTACTTTAGAACAAATAAGATTACAATTCCGGAATGTTCAGCTTCTATTTCAGAACACATAATGTTACAATTCTGGAATGGTCATATTCTATTTTAGAACACATGACATTACAATTCCAGAATGTTCAGCTTCTATTTTAGAACACATGACACTACAATTCCAGAATGTTCAGATTCTATTTTAGAACACATAATGTTAAAATTCCGGAATGTTCAGCTTCTATTTTAGAACACATAACGTTACAATTCCAGAATGTTCAGATTCTATTTTAGAACACATAATGTTAAAATTCCAGAATGTTCAGATTCTATTTTAGAACACATGACATTAAAATTCCAGAATGTTCAGCTTCTATTTTAGAACACATGACATTACAATTCCAAAATGTTCAGATTCTATTTTAGAACACAACGTTAAAATTCCGGAATGTTCAGATTCTATTTTAGAACACATAATGTTACAATTCCGGAATGTTCAGCTTCTATTTTAGAACACATAACGTTACAATTCCAGAATGTTCAGATTCTATTTTAGAACACATAATGTTACAATTCCGGAATGTTCAGCTTCTATTTTAGAACAAATAAGATTACAATTCCGGAATGTTCAGCTTCTATTTTAGAACACATGACGTTACAATTCCAGAATGTTCAGATTCTATTTTAGAACACATAATGTTAAAATTCCGGAATGTTCAGCTTCTATTTTAGAACACATGACATTACAATTCCAGAATTTTCAGATTCTATTTTAGAACACAACGTTAAAATTCCAGAATGTTCAGCTTCTATTTTAGAACACATATCATTACAATTCCAGAATGTTCATTCATTTTAGAGGGATTTACAAGTCATTTTAGAACACAAATTAAAATTCCGGAATGTTCAGCTCTATTTTAGAACACATAACGTTACAATTCTTTCAGATCTATTTTAAACAATAATGTTACGATTCCGGAATGTTCAGATTCTATTTTAGAACACAACATTAAAATTCCAGAATGTTCAGCTTCTATTTTAGAACACATGACATTAAAATTCCGGAATGTTCAGCTTCTATTTTAGAACACAGACGTTAAATTCCAGAATGTTCAGACTCTATTTTAGAACACATAATGTTACAATTCCGGAATGTTCAGCTTCTATTTTAGAACACATAATGTTACAATTCCGGAATGTTCAGATTCTATTTTAGAACACACATTAAAATTCCAGAATGTTCAGCTTCTATTTTAGAACACATAACATTACAATTCCAGAATGTTCAGATTCTATTTTAGAACACATAACGTTACAATTCCAGAATGTTCAGATTCTATTTTAGAACACAACGTTAAAATTCCAGAATGTTCAGCTTCTATTTTAGAACACATATCACCACACTATTTTAGCAATGACATTACAATTCCAAAATGTTCAGATTCTATTTTAGAACACAACGTTAAAATTCCAGAATGTTCAGCTTCTATTTTAGAACACATAATGTTACAATTCCGGAATTTTCAGCTTCTATTTTAGAACACATAACGTTACAATTCCAGAATGTTCAGATTCTATTTTAGAACACATAATGTTACAATTCCGGAATGTTCAGACTATTTTAGAACAAAAAAAATTCCAGAATTTTCAGCTTCTATTTTAGAACACATAACATTAAAATTCCGGAATGTTCAGCTTCTATTTTAGAACACATGACATTACAATTCCAGAATGTTCAGATTCTATTTTAGAACACAACGTTAAAATTCCAGAATGTTCAGCTTCTATTTTAGAACAAATGACATTAAAATTCCGGAATGTTCAGCTTCTATTTTAGAACACAACGATTAAATTCCGGAATGTTCAGACTCTATTTTAGAACACATAATGTTACAATTCCGGAATGTTCAGCTTCTATTTTAGAACACATAAGTTACAATTCCGGAATGGTCAGCTTCTATTTTAGAACACATAATGTAAAATTCCAGAATGTTCAGATTCTATTTTAGAACACATGACATTACAATTCCAGAATGTTCAGATTCTATTTTAGAACACATAACGTTACAATTCCAGAATGTTCAGATTCTATTTTAGAACACAACGTTAAAATTCCAGAATGTTCAGCTTCTATTTTAGAACACATAATGTTACAATCCCGGAATTCAACTATTTTAAACACATATTAAACCAATCAACTATTTTAGAACACAACGTTAAAATTCCAATATTCACTCTATTTTAAACACAAGGTTAAAATTCCGGAATGTTCAGCTTCTATTTTAGAACACATGACGTTAAATTCCAGAATGTTCAGATTCTATTTTAGAACACAACGTTAAAATTACAGAATGTTCAGCTTCTATTTTAGAACACATGACATTAAAATTCCGGAATGTTCAGCTTCTATTTTAGAACACGACGTTAAAATTCCGGAATGTTCAGACTCTATTTTAGAACACATAATGTTACAATTCCGGAATGTTCAGCTTCTACTTTAGAACAAATAAGATTACAATTCCGGAATGTTCAGCTTCTATTTCAGAACACATAATGTTACAATTCTGGAATGGTCATATCTATTTTAGAACACATGACATTACAATTCCAGAATGTTCAGATTCTATTTTAGAACACATAACGTTACAATTCCAGAATGTTCAGATTCTATTTTAGAACACAACGTTAAAATTCCAGAATGTTCAGCTTCTATTTTAGAACACATGACAGTACAATTCCAAAATGTTCAGATTCTATTTTAGAACACAATGTTAAAATTCCAGAATGTTCAGCTTCTATTTTAGAACACATAATGTTACAATTCCGGAATTTTCAGCTTCTATTTTAGAACACATAACGTTACAATTCCAGAATGTACAGATTCTATTTTAGAACACAAAGTAAATTCAGAAGATCAGACTATTTTAAAACAGTTAAAATTCCGGAATGTTCAGCTTCTATTTTAGAACACATGACATTACAATTCCAAAATGTTCAGATTCTATTTTAGAACACGACGTTAAAATTCCGGAATGTTCAGACTCTATTTTAGAACACATAATGTTAAAATTCCGGAATGTTCAGCTTCTATTTTAGAACACATAACGTTACAATTCCAGAATGTTCAGATTCTATTTTAGAACACATAACGTTACAATTCCGGAATGTTCAGCTTTTATTAGAACAAATAAGATTACAATCCGAATGTTCAGCTTCTATTTTAGAACACATGACGTTACAATTCCAGAATGTTCAGATTCTATTTTAGAACACGTAATGTTACAATTCCGGAATGTTCAGCTTCTACTTTAGAACAAATAAGATTACAATTCCAGAATGTTCAGCTTCTATTTTAGAACACATGACATTACAATTGCAAAATTTTCAGATTCTATTTTAGAACACAACGTTAAAATTCCAGAATGTTCAGCTTCTATTTTAGAACACATATCATTACAATTCCAGAATGTTCAGTTCAGATATTTAGAATGGGTTACTTTACAAGTTCTATTTTAGAACACAACATTAAAATTCCGGAATGTTCAGCTTCTATTTTAGAACACATAACGTTACAATTCTGGAATGTTCAGATTCTATTTTAGAACACATAATGTTACAATTCCGGAATGTTCAGATTCTATTTTAGAACACAATATCAAAATTCCAGAATGTTCAGCTTCTATTTTAGAACATATATCGTTACAATTCCAGAATGTTCAGCTTCTATTTTAGAACACATGACATTAAAATTCCAGAATGTTCAGCTTCTATTTTATAACACATAATGTTACAATTCCGGAATGTTCAGATTCTATTTTAGAACACAACATTAAAATTCCAGAATGTTCAGCTTCTATTTTAGAACACATACATTAAAATTCCAGAATGTTCAGCTTCTATTTTAGAACAAAACGTAAAATTCCAGAATGTTCAGCTTCTATTTTAGAACACATGATATTAAAATTCCGGAATGTTCAGCTTCTATTTTAGAACACATGACGTTAAAATTCCGGAATGTTCAGATTCTATTTTAGAACACATAATGTTACAATTCCAGAATGTTCAGATTCTATTTTAGAACACAACTTTAAAATTCCAGAATGTTCAGCTTCTATTTTAGAACACATAATGTTACAATTCCGGAATGTTCAGCTTCTATTTTAGAACACATAACGTTACAATTCCAGAATGTTCAGATTCTATTTTAGAACACATAATGTTACAATTCCAGAATGTTCAGATTCTATTTTAGAACACATGACATTAAAATTCCGGAATGTTCAGCTTCTATTTTAGAACACATGACATTACAATTCCAAAATGTTCAGATTCTATTTTAGAACACAACGTTAAAATTCCAGAATGTTCAGACTCTATTTTAGAACACATAATGTTAAAATTCCGGAATGTTCAGCTTCTATTTTAGAACACATAACGTTACAATTCCAGAATGTTCAGATTCTATTTTAGAACACATAATGTTACAATTCCGGAATGTTCAGCTTCTACTTTAGAACAAATAGAATTCATTCAGCTTCTATTTTAGAACACATACGTTACAATTCCAGAATGTTCAGATTCTATTTTAGAACACTAATGTTAAATTCCGAATATTCAGCTCTATTTTAGAACAAATAAGATTACATTCCATTTCAGCTTCTATTTTAGAACACATGACATTACAATTCCAAATTTTAGATTCTATTTTAGAACACAACGTTAAAATTCCAAATGTTCAGCTTCTATTTTAGAACAATAATTAAATCCATTTATATTAGAGATTTAAATTCTATTTAGAAACAAATTAAAATTCCGAATGTTCAGCTTCTATTTTAGAACACATAACGTTACAATTCCGGAATGTTCAGCTTCTATTTTAGAACACAAATTTAAAATTCCAGAATGTTCAGCTTCTATTTTAGAACACATGACATTACAATTCCAGAATGTTCAGCTTCTATTTTAGAACACATGACATTACAATTCCAAAATGTTCAGATTCTATTTTAGAACACAACGTTAAAATTCCAGAATGTTCAGCTTCTATTTTAGAACACATAATGTTACAATTCCAGAATTTTCAGCTTCTATTTTAGAACACATAACGTTTAAATTCCAGAATGTTCAGATTCTATTTTAGAACAAAACGTTAAAATTCCAGAATGTTCAGCTTCTATTTTAGAACACATGACATTACAATTCCAAAATGTTCAGATTCTATTTTAGAACACAACGTTAAAATTCCGGAATGTTCAGACTCTATTTTAGAACACATAATGTTACAATTCCGGAATGTTCAGCTTCTATTTTAGAACACATAATGTTAAATTCCGAATTTCAGCTTCTATTTTAGAACACATAACTTACAATTCCAGAATGTTCAGATTCTATTTTAGAACACATAATGTTACAATTCCGAATTTCAGCTTCTACTTTAGAACAAATAAGATTACAATTCCGGAATGTTCAGCTTCTATTTTAGAACACATATTAATCCAATTTAGTTTTAAAAAACAAACTATTTAAAACAACTATTTTAAAATATTTAAATTAAATCAAATGTTCAGCTTCTATTTTAAAAAAGTTAAACCATATTCAGATCTATTTTAGAACAAACGTTAAAATTCCGAATGTTCAGATTCTATTTTAGAACACAACATTAAAATTCCAGAATATTCAGCTTCTATTTTAGAACACATGACATTACAATTCCAGAATGTTCAGATTCTATTTTAGAACACAACGTTAAAATTCCGGAATGTTCAGCTCTATTTTAGAACACATAATATTACAATTCCGGAATGTTCAGCTTCTATTTTAGAACACATAACATTACAATTCCGGAATGTTCAGCTTCTATTTTAGAACACATAACGTAAATTCCGAATGTTCAGATTCTATTTTAAACAATACATTAAAATTCAAAGTTCAGCTTCATTTTAACAATAACATTAATTCCAATCATTTTATTTATTAAACACAAATTAAAATTCAATTTCAGCTTCTATTTTAGAACACATAACTTACATTCTGGAATGTTCAGATCTATTTTAGAACACATAACATTACATTCCGGAATGTTCAGATTCTATTTTAGAACACAACATTAAAATTCCGGAATGTTCAGCTTCTATTTTAGAACAAATAACGTTACAATTCCGAATGTTCAGATTCTATTTTAGAACACATATTAAATTCATCATTTATTTTAACTACACCATCCTCAGCTTCTATTTTAACACATAAGTTACATTCCAATGTTCAGACTTTTTACACACCATTAAAATTCCAAATGTTCAGATTCTATTTTAGAACACATGACATTACAATTCCAAATGTTCAGATTCTATTTTAGAAACATACATTACAATCCGAATTCAGCTTCTATTTTAACAAGACTAAATTCCAGTCAGATTCTTTTAACAACGCACAATCCATGTTCAGATTCTATTTTAGAACACAACATTAAAATTCCGGAATGTTCAGCTTCTATTTTAGAACACATAACGTTACAATTCCAGAATGTTCAGATTCTATTTTAGAACACATAACGTTAAATTCCAGAATGTTCAGATTCTATTTTAGAACACAACATTAAAATTCCAAATGTTCAGCTTCTATTTTAGAACACAACGTTAAAATTCCGGAATGTTCAGACTCTATTTTAGAACACATAATGTTACAATTCCGGAATGTTCAGCTTCTATTTTAGAACACATAACGTTAAATTCCAATTTCAGCCTATTTTAGAACACATAATTTACAATTCCAATGTTCAGCTTCTATTTTAGAACAAATAAGATTACAATTCCGAATGTTCAGATTCTATTTTAGAACACATACATTACAATTCCAAAATGTTCAATTCTATTTTAGAACACAACGTTAAAATTCCAGAATGTTCAGCTTCTATTTTAGAACACATAATTACAATTCCAGAATGTTCAGCTTCTATTTTAGAACACATAACATTAAAATTCCAGAATGTTCAGATTCTATTTTAGAACACATAATGTTACAATTCCAGAATGTTCAGATTCTATTTTAGAACACAACATTAAAATTCCAGAATTTTCAGCTTCTATTTTAGAACACATGACATTAAAATTCCGGAATGTTCAGCTTCTATTTTAGAACACATGACATTACAATTCCAGAATGTTCATATTCTATTTTAGAACACAACGTTAAAATTCCGGAATGTTCAGCTTCTATTTTAGAACACAACGTTAAAATTCCGGAATGTTCAGACTCTATTTTAGAACACATAATGTTACAATTCTGGAATGTTCAGATTCTATTTTAGAACATACGACGTCACAATTCTAGAATGTTCACTTTAGAACGCATAACATTAAAATTCCAGAATGTTCAGCTTCTATTTTAGAACACATGATGTTAAAATTCCGGAATATTCAGCATCTATTTTAGAACACAAGGTTAAAATTCCAGAATGTTCAGCTTCTATTTTAGAACACATGACATTACAATTCCAGAATGTTCAGATTCTATTTTAGAACACAACGTTAAAATTCCAGAATGTTCAGCTTCTATTTTAGAACACATGACATTAAAATTCCGGAATGTTCAGCTTCTATTTTAGAACACGACGATTAAATTCCGGAATGTTCAGCTTCTATTTTAGAACACATATTGTTACAATTTCGGAATGGTCAGATTCTATTTTAGAACACGCCATTAAAATTACAGAATGTTCAGCTTCTATTTTAGAACACATGACATTACAATTCCAGAATGTTCAGATTCTATTTTAGAACACATAATGTTACAATTCCAGAATGTTCAGATTCTATTTTAGAACACAACGTTAAAATTCCAGAATGTTCAGCTTCTATTTTAGAACACATAATGTTCCAATTCCGGAATGGTCAGATTCTATTTTAGAACACATAACGTTTAAATTCCAGAATGTTCAGATTCTATTTTAGAACACAACGTTAAAATTCCAGAATGTTCAGCTTCTATTTTAGAACACGACGTTAAAATTCCGGAATGTTCAGACTCTATTTTAGAACACATAATGTTACAATTCCGGAATGTTCAGCTTCTACTTTAGAACAAATAAGATTACAATTCCGGAATGTTCAGCTTCTATTTCAGAACACATAATGTTACAATTCTGGAATGGTCAGATTCTATTTTAGAACACATGACATTACAATTCCAGAATGTTCAGCTTCTATTTTAGAACACATGACACTACAATTCCAAAATGTTCAGATTCTATTTTAGAACACAACGTTAAAATTCCAGAATGTTCAGCTTCTATTTTAGAACACATAATGTTACAATTCCAGAATTTTCAGCTTCTATTTTAGAACACATAACGTTTAAATTCCAGAATGTTCAGATTCTATTTTAGAACACAATGTTAAAATTCCAGAATGTTCAGCTTCTATTTTAGAACACATGACATTACAATTCCAAAATGTTCAGATTCTATTTTAGAACACAACGTTAAAATTCCGGAATGTTCAGACTCTATTTTAGAACACATAATGTTACAATTCCGGAATGTTCAGCTTCTATTTTAGAACACATAACGTTACAATTCCAGAATGTTCAGATTCTATTTTAGAACACATAATGTTACAATTCCGGAATGTTCAGCTTCTACTTTAGAACAAATAAGATTACAATTCCAGAATGTTCAGATTCTATTTTAGAACACATAATGTTACAATTCCAGAATGTTCAGCTTCTATTTTAGAACACATAACATTACAATTCCAGAATGTTCAGATTCTATTTTAGAACACATAATATTACAATTCCGGAATTATCAAGTTAGATTCTATTTTAGAACAATACAAATTCAATTTCAGTTTAGAAACAAATTAAAATTATAGCTTTATTTTAAAAATGTTAAAATTCCATATTAATATTTTAAAGTTAAAATCAATCAGCTCTATTTTACAATGAATTAAACAATTTCAGATTCTATTTTAAACAATAACGTTAAATTAATGTCAATTTATTTTAGAAAAACATTAAAATCAAATAGCTTTATTTTAGAAAATGATATTAATTATTTCAGATCTATTTTAGAAATAAACAATTTAATTTTTTTAAATATTTAATTAAAATTCCAAGTTCAGCTTCTATTTTAGAACACGACTTAAAATTCCGGAATGTTCAGACTCTATTTTAGAACACATAATGTTACAATTCCGGAATGTTCAGCTTCTATTTTAGAACACATAATGTTACAATTCCGGAATGTTCAGCTTCTATTTTAGAAATTAATCAATTAGATTATTTAGAAACAGACATTACAATTAAATTTCAATTATTTTACCAACTTAAAATCAATAGTCTATTTAAATATATCCAATTTATATTTTAACAAAACTAAAAAATAAAATTCTAATATAAACAAAAAAAATAATAAAAACTAAGTTAAACAACTACAAATTAAAAATACCAACAGTATTCTTTTTAAAAAACAAATAAGATTATTTAAAAACATCCAGATATTTCCAAAATCTACAAAAGTAAAGACTATTTAAAAAAAAAATAATAAAAATTAAATAAACTATTTAACAAATAATTCAATGTTCAGTTCTATTTTAGAACAATAAGTAATTCCGATGTCAGATTCTATTTTAGAACACATACTTAAATTCCAATTTCAGTTCTATTTTAGAACACATAACGTTAAACAATTCTATTTTAGAACACAACATTAAAATTCCAGAATGTTCAGCTTCTATTTTAGAACACATAATATTACAATTCCAGAATGTTCAGCTTCTATTTTAGAACACATAACGTTACAATTCCAGAATGTTCAGATTCTATTTTAGAACACAACGTTAAAATTCCAGAATGTTCAGCTTCTATTTTAGAACACATGACATTAAAATTCCGGAATGTTCAGCTTCTATTTTAGAACACATGACATTACAATTCCAAAATGTTCAGATTCTATGTTAGAACACGACGTTAAAATTCCGGAATGTTCACACTCTATTTTAGAACACATAATGTTACAATTCCGGAATGTTCTGCTTCTATTTTAGAACACATAACGTTACAATTCCTGAATGTTCAGCTTCTACGTTAGAACAAATAAGATTACAATTCCGGAATGTTCAGATTCTATTTTAGAACACATGACATTACAATTCCAAAATGTTCAGATTCTATTTTAGAACCAAAAACCTTCTATTTTAGAACACATAATATTACAATTCCGGAATTTCAGCTTCTATTTTAGAACACATAACGTTACAATTCCAGAATGTTCAGATTCTATTTTAGAACACATAATGTACAATTCCGGAATTTCAGATTATTTTAGAAAAATACAATAAAGTCAGTTTTTAACAAAAAAATCCAATCATTCTATTTAAACACACTTACCATTCAATCTATTTTACACACAAACCATTCACTTCTATTTTAGAACACAACATTAAAATCCAATGTTCAGCTTCTATTTTAGAACACGACATTAAATTCCGGAATGTTCAGACTCTATTTTAGAACACATAATGTTACAATTCCGGAATGTTCAGCTTCTATTTTAGAACACATAATGTTACAATTCCGGAATGTTCAGATTCTATTTTAGAACACACACATTAAAATTCCAGAATGTTCAGCTTCTATTTTAGAACACATGACATTACAATTCCAGAATGTTCAGATTCTATTTTAGAACACATAACGTTACAATTCCAGAATGTTCAGATTCTATTTTAGAACACAACGTTAAAATTCCAGAATGTTCAGCTTCTATTTTAGAACACATAATGTTACAATTCCGGAATGTTCAGATTCTATTTTAGAACACATAACGTTAAAATTCCAGAATGTTCAGATTCTATTTTAGAACACAACGTTAAAATTCCGGAATATTCAGCTTCTATTTTAGAACACAAGGTTAAAATTCCGGAATGTTCAGCTTCTATTTTAGAACACATAAGTTACAATTCCGGAATGTTCAGATTCTATTTTAGAACACATAACGTTACAATTCCAGAATGTTCAGATTCTATTTTAGAACACAACGTTAAAATTCCAGAATGTTCAGCTTCTATTTTAGAACACATGACATTACAATTCCAGAATGTTCAGATTCTATTTTAGAACACAACGTTAAAATTACAGAATGTTCAGCTTCTATTTTAGAACACATGACATTAAAATTCCGGAATGTTCAGCTTCTATTTTAGAACACGACGTTAAAATTCCGGAATGTTCAGACTCTATTTTAGAACACATAATGTTACAATTCCGGAATGTTCAGCTTCTACTTTAGAACAAATAAGATTACAATTCCGGAATGTTCAGCTTCTATTTCAGAACACATAATGTTACAATTCTGGAATGGTCATATTCTATTTTAGAACACATGACATTACAATTCCAGAATGTTCAGATTCTATTTTAGAACACATAACGTTACAATTCCAGAATGTTCAGATTCTATTTTAGAACACAACGTTAAAATTCCAGAATGTTCAGCTTCTATTTTAGAACACATGACATTACAATTCCAAAATGTTCAGATTCTATTTTAGAACACAACGTTAAAATTCCAGAATGTTCAGCTTCTATTTTAGAACACATAATGTTACAATTCCGGAATGTTCAGCTTCTATTTTAGAACACATAACGTTACAATTCCAGAATGTTCAGATTCTATTTTAGAACACATAATGTGAAATTCCAGAATGTTCAGATTCTATTTTAGAACACATGACATTAAAATTCCGGAATGTTCAGCTTCTATTTTAGAACACATGACATTACAATTCCAAAATGTTCAGATTCTATTTTAGAACACACGTTAAAATTCCGGAATGTTCAGACTCTATTTTAGAACAATAATGTTAAAATTCCGGAATGTTCAGCTTCTATTTTAGAACACATAACGTTACAATTCCAGAATGTTCAGATTCTATTTTAGAACACATAATGTTACAATTCCGGAATTTCACTTTTACTTTAGAACAAATAAGATTACAATTCCGAATGTTCAGCTTCTATTTTAGAACACATAACGTTACAATTCCAGAATGTTCAGATTCTATTTTAGAACACATAATGTTAAATTCCGAATTTCAGCTCTACTTTAGAACAAATAAGATTACAATTCCGAATGTTCAGCTTCTATTTTAGAACACATGACATTACAATTGCAAAATTTTCAGATTCTATTTTAGAACACAACGTTAAAATTCCAGAATGTTCAGCTTCGATTTTAGAACACATATCATTACAATTCCAGAATGTTCAGTAATTAAGGGACTTTACAAGTTCTATTTTAGAACACAACATTAAAATTCCGGAATGTTCAGCTTCTATTTTAGAACACATAACGTTACAATTCTGGAATGTTCAGATTCTATTTTAGAACACATAATGTTACATTCCGGAATGTTCAATTCTATTTTAGAACACAACATTAAAATTCCAGAATGTTCAGCTTCTATTTTAGAACACATACATTAAAATTCCGGAATGTTCAGCTTCTATTTTAGAACACATGACATTACAATTCCAAAATGTTCAGATTCTATTTTAGAACACAACGTTAAAATTCCGAATGTTCAGCCTCTATTTTAGAACACATAATGTTACAATTCCAGAATTTTCAGCTTCTATTTTAGAACACATAACGTTAAAATTCCAGAATGTTCAGATTCTATTTTAGAACACAACGTTAAAATTCCAGAATGTTCAGCTTCTATTTTAGAACACATGACATTACAATTCCAAAATGTTCAGATTCTATTTTAGAACACAACGTTAAAATTCCGGAATGTTCAGACTCTATTTTAGAACACATAATGTTACAATTCCGGAATGTTCAGCTTCTATTTTAGAACACATAATGTTACAATTCCGGAATGTTCAGATTCTATTTTAGAACACATACATAACTTAATTCTTTTAAACAAAAACAGCATTTACCAAGTTACTTCCAATTTCAGCTTCTATTTTAGAACAATAACGTTACAATTCCAATGTTCAGATTCTATTTTAGAACACATACATACAATTCCAAATACCCAACCAACAACCACAACATTAAAAAAATTAAAACAATGTTCAGATTCTATTTTAGAACACATGACATAAATTCAGAATTCAGCTTCATTTTAGAACAATACATTACATTAGATAGACCAAATTAAAATCCATTTCACCTTTTTAACACAACGTTAAATTCAATCAGATTCTATTTTAACACAATTTACATTCCGAATTTCAGATTCTATTTTAGAACACAAATTAAAATCAGTTTTGTTATTTTATAAAAAAAATTTTAAATACAAACTAATTCTATAACTTATCCAATTTAACTACATCTCCTAAATCTTTTTAACACACTTAACATGTTCACTTCTATTTTAAAAACGAATTCCAATTCAATTATTTTAGAAACAAGTTTCCGATTTCAGCTATTTTAAACACTAAAATTCCATTTCAGATTCTATTTTAGAACACAACATTAAAATTCCAGAATGTTCAGCTTCTATTTTAGAACACATGACATTACAATTCCAGAATGTTCAGATTCTATTTTAGAACACAACGTTAAAATTCCGGAATGTTCAGACTCTATTTTAGAACACATAATGTTACAATTCCGGAATTTTCAGCTTCTATTTTAGAACACATAACTTAAAATTCCAATGTTCAGATTCTATTTTAGAACAAAACGTTAAATTCCAAATTCAGACTATTTTAGAACACATAATGTTAAATTCCAATTTCAGCTTCTACTTTAGAACAAATAAGATTACAATTCCGGAATGTTCAGCTTCTATTTTAGAACACATAACGTTACAATTCCGGAATTTTCAGCTTCTATTTTAGAACACATAACGTTACAATTCCAGAATGTACAGATTCTATTTTAGAACACATAATGTGACAATTCCGGAATGTTCAGATCTATTTTAGAACAAGAAAATAGTCATTTAAACACAACATTAAAATTCCAGAATGTTCAGCTTCTATTTTAGAACACATGATGTTAAAATTCCGGAATATTCAGCATCTATTTTAGAACACAAGGTTAAAATTCCGGAATGTTCAGCTTCTATTTTAGAACACATGAAGTTAAATTCCGGAATGTTCAGATTCTATTTTAGAACACATAACGTTACAATTCCAGAATGTTCAGATTCTATTTTAGAACACAACGTTAAAATTCCAGAATGTTCAGCTTCTATTTTAGAACACATAATATTACAATTCCAGAATGTTCAGATTCTATTTTAGAACACATAATGTTACAATTCCAGAATGTTCAATTCTCTTATAGAACACAACGTTAAAATTCCAGAATGTTCAGCTTCTATTTTAGAACACATGACATTAAAATTCCGGAATGTTCAGCTTCTATTTTAGAAAATACATTAAATTCCAAAATCAGATTCTATTTTAGAACAACGTTAAAATTCCGAATTTCAACTCTATTTTAGAACAATAATGTTACAATTCCGGAATTTCGCTTCTATTTTAGAACACATAACGTTACAATTCCTGAATGTTCAGCTTCTACTTAGAACAAATAAATTACAATTCCGGAATGTTCAGATTCTATTTTAGAACACATACATTACAATTCCAAAATGTTCAGATTCTATTTTAGAACACAACGTTAAAATTCCAGAATGTTCAGCTTCTATTTTAGAACACATAACGTTAAAATTCCGGAATTTTCAGCTTCTATTTTAGAACACATAACGTTACAATTCCAGAATGTTCAGACTCTATTTTAGAACACATAACGTTACAATTCCGGAATGTTCAGATTCTATTTTAGAACACAACATTAAAATTCCAGAATTTCAGCTTCTATTTTAGAACACAGACATTAAAATTCCGAATGTTCAGCTTCTATTTTAGAACACATAACATTACAATTCCAGAATGTTCAGATTCTATTTTAGAACACAACGTTAAAATTCCAAATCAGCTTCTATTTTAGAACACAACTTAAAATCCATCAGCTTTTTACCTTACCCCTTTTTACAAAGTTAAATTCCTTTCACATTTTAAACACAACGTTATCCAGAATTCAGATTCTATTTTAGAACACAACGTTAAAATTCCAGAATTTCAGCTTCTATTTTAGAACACAACATTAAAATTCCGGAATGTTCAGCTTCTATTTTAGAACACGACGTTAAAATTCCGAATGTTCAGACTCTATTTTAGAAACATAATGTTACAATTCCGGAATGTTCAGCTTCTACTTTAGAACAAATAAGATTACAATTCCGGAATGTTCAGCTTCTATTTCAGAACACATAATGTTACAATTCTGGAATGGTCATATTCTATTTTAGAACACATGACATTACAATTCCAGAATGTTCAGATTCTATTTTAGAACACATAACGTTACAATTCCAGAATGTTCAGATTCTATTTTAGAACACAACGTTAAAATTCCAGAATGTTCAGCTTCTATTTTAGAACACATGACAGTACAATTCCAAAATGTTCAGATTCTATTTTAGAACACAATGTTAAAATTCCAGAATGTTCAGCTTCTATTTTAGAACACATAATGTTACAATTCCGGAATTTTCAGCTTCTATTTTAGAACACATAACGTTACAATTCCAGAATGTACAGATTCTATTTTAGAACACATAATGTGACAATTCCAGAATGATCAGATTCTATTTTAGAACACACTAAAACCAGAAGCAGCCTATTTTAGAACAATGACATTAAAATTCCAAAATGTTCAGCTTCTATTTTAGAACACATGACATTACAATTCCAAAATGTTCAGATTCTATTTTAGAACACAACGTTAAAATTCCGGAATGTTCAGACTCTATTTTAGAACACATAATGTTACAATTCCGGAATGTTCAGCTTCTATTTTAGAACACATAACGTTACAATTCCAGAATGTTCAGATTCTATTTTAGAACACATAATGTTACAATTCCGGAATGTTCAGCTTTTACTTTAGAACAAATAAGATTACAATTCCGGAATGTTCAGCTTCTATTTTAGAACACATGACGTTACAATTCCAGAATGTTCAGATTCTATTTTAGAACACTAATGTTACAATTCCGGAATGTTCAGCTTCTACTTTAGAAAAATAAATTACAATTCCGGAATGTTCAGCTTCTATTTTAGAACACATGACATTACAATTGCAAAATTTTCAGATTCTATTTTAGAACACAACGTTAAAATTCCAGAATGTTCAGCTTCGATTTTAGAACACATATCATTACAATTCCAGAATGTTCAGTTCAGATTTTAGAATGGGTTACTTTACAAGTTCTATTTTAGAACACAACATTAAAATTCCGGAATGTTCAGCTTCTATTTTAGAACACATAACGTTACAATTCTGGAATGTTCAGATTCTATTTTACAACACATAATGTTACGATTCCGGAATGTTCAGATTCTATTTTAGAACACAACATTAAAATTCCAGAATGTTCAGCTTCTATTTTAGAACACATACATTAAAATTCCGAATGTTCAGCTTCTATTTTAGAACACATGACATTACAATTCCAAAATGTTCAGATTCTATTTTAGAACACAAGTTAAAATTCCGGAATGTTCAGACTCTATTTTAGAAAATAATGTTACAATTCCAGAATTTTCAGCTTCTATTTTAGAACACATAACGTTTAAATTCCAGAATGTTCAGCTTCTATTTTAGAACAAAACATTAAAATTCCAGAATGTTCAGCTTCTATTTTAGAACACATGACATTACAATTCCAAAATGTTCAGATTCTATTTTAGAACACAACGTTAAAATTCCGGAATGTTCAGACTCTATTTTAGAACACATAATGTTACAATTCCGGAATGTTCAGCTTCTATTTTAGAACACATAATGTTACAATTCCGGAATGTTCAGCTTCTATTTTAGAACACATAACGTTACAATTCCAGAATGTTCAGATTCTATTTTAGAACACATAATGTTACAATTCCAGAATGTTCAGCTTCTATTTTAGAACACATAACGTTAAAATTCCAGAATGTTCAGCTTCTATTTTAGAACACATAAATTAAATTCCAAATTAGTCATTTAGAAAATATTTAGAAAATGGAATGTTCAGCTTCTATTTTAAACACATAACGTTACAATTCCAGAATGTTCAGATTCTATTTTAGAACACATAATGTTACAATTCCGGAATGTTCAGATTCTATTTTAGAACACAGACATTACAATTCCAGAATGTTCAGCTTCTATTTTAGAACACATAACATTAAAATTCCAGAATGTTCAGCTTCTATTTTAGAACACATGACATTAAAATTCCAAAATGTTCAGATTCTATTTTAGAACACAACGTTAAAATTCCGGAATGTTCAGCTTCTATTTTAGAACACATAATGTTACAATTCCGGAATGTTCAGATTCTATTTTAGAACACATAACGTTACAATTCCGGAATGTTCAGATTCTATTTTAGAACACAACGTTAAAATTCCAGAATGTTCAGCTTCTATTTTAGAACACATGACATTACAATTCCAAAATGTTCAGACTCTATTTTAGAACACATAACGTTACAATTCCGGAATGTTCAGACTTCTACTTTAGAACACATAAGGTTACAATTCCGGAATGTTCAGCTTCTATTTCAGAACACATAATGTTACAATTCTGGAATGGTCAGATTCTATTTTAGAACACATGACACTACAATTCCAAAATGTTCAGATTCTATTTTAGAACACATGACATTAAAATTCCGGAATATTCAGCTTCTATTTTAGAACACGACGTTAAAATTCCGGAATGTTCAGACTTCTATTTTAGAACACATAATGTTACAATTCCGGAATGTTCAGATTCTATTTTAGAACACATAAGTTACAATTACAATTATCAGAAATGTTCAGAATCTAATTTTAGAACACATGACATTACAATTCCAGAATGTTCAGCTTCTATTTTAGAACACATAACATTACAATTCCAGGATGTTCAGTTCAGATTTTAGAAAGGGTTACTTTACAAGTTCTATTTTAGAACACAACATTAAAATTCCGGAATGTTCAGCTTCTATTTTAGAACACATAACGTTACAATTCTGGAATGTTCAGATTCTATTTTAGAACACATAATGTTACGATTCCGGAATGTTCAGATTCTATTTTAGAACACAACATTAAAATTCCGGAATGTTCAGCTTCTATTTTAGAACAAATAACGTTACAATTCTGGAATGTTCAGATTCTATTTTAGAACACATAATGTTACAATTCTGGAATGTTCAGATTCTATTTTAGAACACAATATCAAAATTCCAGAATGTTGAGCTTCTATTTTAGAACATATATCGTAACAATTCCAGAATGTTCAGCTTCTATTTTAGAACACATGACATTAAAATTCCAGAATGTTCAGCTTCTATTTTATAACACATAATGTTACAATTCTGGAATGTTAAGATTCTATTTTAGAACACACCATTAAAATTCCAGAATGTTCAGCTTCTATTTTAGAACACATGACATTAAAATTCCAGAATGTTCAGCTTCTATTTTAGAACATATAACGTAACAATTCCAGAATGTTCAGCTTCTATTTTAGAACACATGATATTAAAATTCCGGAATGTTCAGCTTCTATTTTAGAACAAATGACGTTAAATTCCGGAATGTTCAGATTCTATTTTAGAACACATAATGTCACAATTCCAGAATGTTCAGATTCTATTTTACAACACAACTTTAAAATTCTGGAATGTTCAGATTCTATTTTAGAACATACGACGTCACAATTCTAGAATGTTCACTTTAGAACGCATAACATTAAAATTCCAGAATGTTCAGCTTCTATTTTAGAACACATGATGTTAAAATTCCGGAATATTCAGCATCTATTTTAGAACACATAACGTTACAATTCTGGAATGTTCAGCTTCTATTTTAGAACACATAACGTTACAATTCCGGAATGTTCAGATGGTCTATTTTAGAACACATAATGTTACAATTCCGGAATGTTCATTTTCAAAAAAAAAAAATAAAACACATTTAGACAAACATTACAATTCCAGAATTTCAGCTTCTATTTTAGAACACATGACATTACAATTCCAAAATGTTCAGATTCTATTTTAGAACAAACGTTAAAATCCGAATGTTCAGCTCTATTTTAGAACACATAATGTTACAATTCCGAATGTCAGCTTCTATTTTAGAACACATAACTTAAATTCCAGAATTTCAGATTCTATTTTAAACAAACTTAAATTCCGAATGTTCAGATTCTATTTTACACATAATGTTAATCCAATTCAGCTTCTACTTTAGACAAAAGATTAAATTCATTTCAGCTCTATTTTAGAACACTATGTTACAATTCCATGTTCAGCCTTTTAAACACATAACTTACAATTCCAGAATCAGATCTATTTTAGAACACATAACGTACAATTCCGAATTCAGACTATTTTAACAACAGATCAGTCAGTTTAGAACCACAACATTAAAATCAGAATGTTCAGCTTCTATTTTAGAACACAGATTAAAATCCGGAATATTCAGCATCTATTTTAGAACACAAGGTTAAAATTCCGGAATTTCAGCTTCTATTTTAGAACACATAAGTTAAATTCCGAATTTCAGATTCTATTTTAGAACACATAACGTTACAATTCCAGAATGTTCAGATTCTATTTTAGAACACAACGTAAAATTCAAATGCTTTTTACAAATATTAATTCCAGAATGTTCAGATTCTATTTTACAACACATAACGTTACATTCCAGAATTTCAGATTCTATTATAGAACAAACGTTAAAATCCAATTCAGCTTCTATTTTAAACAATAATTAAAATTCCATTTCAGCTTCTATTTTAGAACAAAAAAAATTATTAAAAAAAATTCACACTCTATTTTAACAATAATTTACAATTCCAACAGTCTATTTTAACATAACTAAATCATTCAGCCTATTAAAAAAAGATACGAATGTCACTATATTAGAACAATACATTATATAATTTTTAAAACTAAACAAGTTATTTAAAATTAACCTTACATACATCAGATTCTATTTTAAACTTAAAATAAATGCAGCTTCTATTTTAAAGATAATATTATCTTTTTAATTAATATAGCTTTTTAATAATCAGTCAATCTATAAAAAATTCCGAATGTTCAGCTTCTATTTTAGAACACATGACATTAAATTCCAGAATGTTCAGATTCTATTTTAGAACACATAACTTACATTCAAATTCAGATTCTATTTTAGAACAAACTTAAAATTCAATTTGTTATTGACCAATCTATTTTAAACAACATCCTTTAAATAAAACACTATTTAAACAACTTAAAATATATTATTCATACTTTACTTTTGAACAAATAAGATTACAATTCCGGAATGTTCAGCTTCTATTTCAGAACACATAATGTTACAATTCTGGAATGGTCATATTCTATTTTAGAACACATGACATTACAATTCCAGAATGTTCAGATTCTATTTTAGAACACATAACGTTACAATTCCAGAATGTTCAGATTCTATTTTAGAACAAAGAATGTCAGCTCTATTTTAGAACACATGACATACAATTCCAAATGTTCAGATTCTATTTTAGAACACAATGTTAAAATTCCAGAATGTTCAGCTTCTATTTTAGAACACATAATGTTACAATTCCGGAATTTTCAGCTTCTATTTTAGAACACATAACGTTACAATTCCAGAATGTACAGATTCTATTTTAGAACACATAATGTACAATTCCAGAATGATCAGATTCTATTTTAGAACACATACAAAAAATTCCGGAATGTTCAGCTTCTATTTTAGAACACATGACATTACAATTCCAAAATGTTCAGATTCTATTTTAGAACACGACGTTAAAATTGCGGAATGTTCAGACTCTATTTTAGAACACATAATGTTAAAATTCCGGAATGTTCAGCTTCTATTTTAGAACACATAACGTTACAATTCCAGAATGTTCAGATTCTATTTTAGAACACATAATGTTACAATTCCGGAATGTTCAGCTTTTACTTTAGAACAAATAAGATTACAATTCCGGAATGTTCAGCTTCTATTTTAGAACACATGACGTTACAATTCCAGAATGTTCAGATTCTATTTTAGAACACGTAATGTTACAATTCCGGAATTTCAGCTTCTACTTTAGAACAAATAAGATTACAATTCCGGAATGTTCAGCTTCTATTTTAGAACACATACATTACAATTGCAAAATTTTCAGATTCTATTTTAGAACACAACGTTAAAATTCCAGAATGTTCAGCTTCGATTTTAGAACACATATCATTACAATTCCAGAATGTTCAGTTCAGATTTTAGAATGGGTTACTTTACAAGTTCTATTTTAGAACACAACATTAAAATTCCGGAATGTTCAGCTTCTATTTTAGAACACATAACGTTACAATTCTGGAATGTTCAGATTCTATTTTACAACACATAATGTTACGATTCCGGAATGTTCAGATTCTATTTTAGAACACAACATTAAAATTCCAGAATGTTCAGCTTCTATTTTAGAACACATGACATTAAAATTCCGGAATGTTCAGCTTCTATTTTAGAACACATGACATTACAATTCCAAAATGTTCAGATTCTATTTTAGAACACAACGTTAAAATTCCGGAATGTTCAGACTCTATTTTAGAACACATAATGTTACAATTCCAGAATTTTCAGCTTCTATTTTAGAACACATAACGTTTAAATTCCAGAATGTTCAGCTTCTATTTTAGAACAAAACGTTAAAATTCCAGAATGTTCAGCTTCTATTTTAGAACACATGACATTACAATTCCAAAATGTTCAGATTCTATTTTAGAACACAACGTTAAAATTCCGGAATGTTCAGACTCTATTTTAGAACACATAATGTTACAATTCCGGAATGTTCAGCTTCTATTTTAGAACACATAACGTTACAATTCCAGAATGTTCAGATTCTATTTTAGAACACATAATGTTACAATTCCGGAATGTTCAGCTTCTATTTTAGAACAAATAACATTACAATTCCAGAATGTTCAGCTTCTATTTTAGAACACATAATGTTACAATTCCGAATTTCAGCTTCTATTTTAGAACAAAGTAAAAATTCAGCTTTTAGAACACACGAAATTCCAATCAATTCTATTTTAAACACAAAATGATTCAATTCATTTTAACACCCCCTATCACACTAAAACTATTTACCCACCACCTTTCAACCAATTTTAACACAACAAACAACAGCATTAGCAAAAATAAAAGCATTTAGAATACATTCCGATTTCAGATCTATTTTAACCAACAACAACCAAACAACAAAAAAAACTATTAAACAAAAACCAGAATTACACAATGACATCCAATTTCAGACTATTTAACAACACCACAATTCTAGAGTTCAGTTTAACCACAACATAAAATTCCAGAATGTTCAGCTTCTATTTTAGAACACATGATGTTAAAATCCGAATATTCAGCATCTATTTTAGAACACAAGGTTAAAATTCCGGAATGTTCAGCTTCTATTTTAGAACACATGAAGTTAAATTCCGAATGTTCAGATTCTATTTTAGAACACATAACGTTACAATTCCAGAATGTTCAGATTCTATTTTAGAACACAACATTAAAATTCCAGAATGTTCAGCTTCTATTTTAGAACACATGACATTACAATTCCAAATGTTAGATCACTTACACAATAAACTCAACTACTCACCACCCCCTTCCGGAATGTTCAGCTTCTATTTTAGAACACAAACATTACAATTCCAGAATGTTCAGATTCTATTTTAGAACACAACGTTAAATTCCAGAATGTCAGCTTCTATTTTAGAACACATAACATTAAATTCCGAATGTTCACTCTATTTTAGAACACAACGATTAAAAAAGAAAAAAAAAAAAGAATATTAAAAAAATAAATTCCAGAATTTCAGCTTTTTAGAACACAAAGACAATTCCAGAATGTTCACATTTTAAACCAATTAAAACCAATATCACTCTATTTAGAACAAATGTACAATTCCGGAATGTCAGCCTATTTTAAACACATTAAACCAAATCAGCTTTTAAACCAACTAAACCGAATGTCACCTATTTTAAACACCTAATCCGAGCACCATTTAAACACAAAATTCCAATCACTCTATTTTAGAACACATAATGTTACAATTCCGGAATGTTCAGCTTCTACTTTAGAACAAATAAGATTACAATTCCGGAATGTTCAGCTTCTATTTCAGAACACATAATGTTACAATTCTGGAATGGTCAGATTCTATTTTAGAACACATGACACTACAATTCCAAAATGTTCAGATTCTATTTTAGAACACATGACATTAAAATTCCGGAATATTCAGCTTCTATTTTAGAACACGACGTTTAAATTCCGGAATGTTCAGACTCTATTTTAGAACACATAACGTTACAATTCCGGAATGTTCAGCTTCTATTTTAGAACACATAATGTTACAATTTCGGAATGGTAAGATTCTATTTTAGAACACACCATTAAAATTACAGAATGTTCAGCTTCTATTTTAGAACACATGACATTACAATTCCAGAATGTTCAGCTTCGATTTTAGAACACATAACATTACAATTCCAGGATGTTCAGTTCAGATTTTAGAAAGGGTACTTTACAAGTTCTATTTTAGAACACAACATTAAAATTCCGGAATGTTCAGCTTCTATTTTAGAACACATAACGTTACAATTCTGGAATGTTCAGATTCTATTTTAGAACACATAATGTTACGATTCCGGAATGTTCAGATTCTATTTTAGAACACAACATTAAAATTCCGGAATGTTCAGCTTCTATTTTAGAACAAATAACGTTACAATTCTGGAATGTTCAGATTCTATTTTAGAACACATAATGTTACAATTCGGAATGTTCAGATTCTATTTTAGAAAAATATCAAAACCAGAATGTACTTCTATTTTAGAACATATACGTAACAATTCCAGAATGTTCAGCTTCTATTTTAGAACACATGACATTAAAATTCCAGAATGTTCAGCTTCTATTTTATAACACATAACGTTACAATTCCGAATGTTCAGATTCTATTTTAGAACAACATTAAAATTCCAGAATTTCAGCTTCTATTTTAGAACACATCATTAAAATTCATTTAGCTTCTATTTTAGAAAATTAGCTTTTAATTGTAATTCCATCAATTCTATTTTAAACACATAATTCAATTAATTTCAGATTCTATTTTACAAATTTAATGATATTTTAAGTTAAAGAATTTCAGCTTCTATTTTAAAACATACTTAAATCCGGAATATTCAGCTCTATTTTAGAACACAATTATTCATCGCTCTATTTTAGAAAATAACTTAAATTCATCATCTATTAGAAACGTTAATTAGTTCAGATTTATTTTAAATTAATAGCTTTAAAATGACTTACAATTCAAGTTAGCTCTATTTTAACAATACATTAATAAAATTTCATCTATTTAAAACTTAAAATCGATTCGACTTTTAAAAAAATTATTAGTTTTAAATTAAGATTTATTTTAAATTTATTTACAATCTTATCCAAATTCAGATTCTATTTAGAACACAACTTAAAATTCCGAATTTCAACTCTATTTTAACAAAATGTTACAATTCCATGTTCAGCTTCTATTTTAGAACACATAATTAAATTCATTCTTTTTAAAATAACTTACAATTCCAAATGTTCGATTCTATTTTAGAACACATATGTTACAATTCCAATTTAGCTTTATTTAAAAAAAATTAAATTCCGAATAGCTTCTATTTAGAACAAAGTTACAATTCCGAATTTTCAGCTTTATTTAAAAATACGTTAAATTCAAATGAATATTTTAAAATAAACCATATTATTTTAATATACAATAAACTATAATATTAATATTCTATTTTAAAAGTAAAACCAATTTAGCTCTATTTTAAAATATTAAATCGAATTTCAGATCTATTTTAGCACATAACGTTACAATTCATTTCAATTCTATTTAAACAACGTTAAAATTACAGAATTAGCTTCTATTTTAAAAATATTAATTCAAATCAATTATTTTAACAAAAATAGATTTTAAAAAATTAAAACCAATTTAGCTTCTATTTTAGAACAAATTAAAATTCCGAATTTAGCTTCTATTTTAACACAACATTAATAATCAACTATTAAATTTTATTTTAAATAGTTACAATTCGGAATTGCTCTATTTTAAACACATAACTTAATTCCAATTCAGTCTATTAACATAGATAATCCAATGTTCAGATTCTATTTTAGAACACATGACATTACAATTCCAAAATGTTCAGATTCTATTTTAGAACACAACGTTAAAATTCCAGAATGTTCAGCTTCTATTTTAGAACACATAATGTTAAATTCCGATTTCGCTTTTTAAAAATAAAAAACCAATATCTATTTTAACACATACATTAAATTCAAATTTCAACTATTTTAAAACAACTTAAAACAATGTTCAGCTCTATTTTAAACAAACATTAAAATCAATATTTATTTTAAAAATATCTTTTAAAATATATTCAATTTCAGTCTATTTAGAACAATAACGTAACCGAACAGATCTATTTAAAAATAAATAAGAATGTTCAGCTCTATTTTAAACAATACATTAAATTCCAAATGTTCAGATTCTATTTTAGAACACATAACGTTACAATTCCAGAATGTTCAGATTCTATTTTAGAACACAACGTTAAAATTCCAGAATGTTCAGCTCTATTTTAAACACAAAGTAAATTCCGAATGTCAATCTATTTTAAAAATAAGTAAATCAAATCAGATTCTATTTTAGAACACAACTTAAAATTCCGAATATTAGCTCTATTTAAAAAATCATCTATTTTAAACAAATAATCCAAAATATTTAAAACAGCTTAAAAAGTTTAAAGATTAAATGAATTCAGCTTTACTTTGAACAAATGATTAATTCAATTTCAGCTTCTATTCAGAAATATGTTAATTAGGCAACTATAGAACACATACATTAAATTCCAGAATGTTCAGATCTATTTTAAACACATAACGTTAAATTAATTAGATCTATTTAGAAACAACAAACACTATTTAGAACAATATGTTTTAAACGTAAAATCCGATTTCAGCTTCTATTTTAGAACACATAATGTTACAATTCCGAATTTCAGCTTCTATTTTAGAACACATAACGTTACAATTCCAGAATGTACAGATTCTATTTTAAACACATAATTAAATCAAATCAGACTATTTAGAAACATGACATTAAAATTCCGGAATGTTCAGCTTCTATTTTAGAACACATGACATTACAATTCCAAAATGTTCAGATTCTATTTTAGAACACGACGTTAAAATTCCGGAATGTTCAGACTCTATTTTAGAACACATAATGTTAAAATTCCGGAATGTTCAGCTTCTATTTTAGAACACATAACGTTACAATTCCAGAATGTCAGATCTATTTTAGAACACATAATGTTACAATTCCGGAATTTCAGTTTTACTTTAGAACAAATATATTCCAATTCAGTCTATTTTAGAACACATAGTTAAATTCCAATTCAGATTCTATTTTAGAAACATGTTAATTCCATCAGCTTCTACTTTAGAAAATAATTACAATTCCGGAATTTCAGCTTCTATTTTAGAACACATGACATTACAATTGCAAAATTTTCAGATTCTATTTTAGAACACAACGTTAAAATTCCAGAATGTTCAGCTTCGATTTTAGAACACATATCATTACAATTCCAGAATTTCAGTCAATTTTAAATTTATTACAATTCTATTTTAGAACACAACATAAAATTCAATGTTCAGCTTCTATTTTAGAACACATGACATTAAAATTCCGGAATGTTCAGATCTATTTTAGAACACATACATTACATTCCAGAATGTTCAGATTCTATTTTAGAACACAACATTAAAATTCCAGAATGTTCAGCCTCTATTTTAGAACACATAACGTTACAATTCCAGAATTTCAGCTTCTATTTTAGAACACAAACTTAAATTCCAGAATGTTCAGCTTCTATTTTAGAACACATGACATTACAATTCCAGAATGTTCAGATCTATTTTAGAACACAACGTTAAAATTCCGGAATGTTCAACTCTATTTTAAACAAAGTAAATCAATTATTTTTTAAAAAGCTATTTTAAAACAAACGTTACAATCCAAATCAATCTATTTTAGAACAATAATTTACAATTCCGAATTTCACTTTACTTTAGAACAAAAAATAAATTCCAATGTTCAGCTTCTATTTTAGAACACATAATGTTACAATTCAATTTCAGCTCTATTTAAACACATACTTAATTCCAAAACTATTTTAAAAAAAACAATTTCAATTCTATTTTAAAAAAAAAAAGTACCACAAATAAAATCAAATTAGCTCTATTTTAAAAGTTAAAATCCGATTTCAGAATTTAAACAAAGTTAAAACCAAGTAGCTCTATTTTAGAACACATAATTAAATCCAATTCAGATCTATTTTAGAACACATAACGTTACAATTCCAGAATGTTCAGATTCTATTTTAGAACACAACGTTAAAATCCAGAATTTCAGCTTCTATTTTAGAACACATAATTACAATTCCAAATGTTCAGATCTATTTTAAACAAAATGTTAAATTCCGAATTCAGCCTATTTAAACAAAGTATCCGGAATTTCAGCTCTATTTCAGAACACATAATGTTAAATTCTGAATGTCAGATTCTATTTTAGAACACATGACACTAAATTCCAAATTCAATCTATTTTAAACACAACATTAAAATTCCAAATTTCAGCTTCTATTTTAGAACACGACGTTAAAATTCCGGAATATTCAGACTCTATTTTAGAACACATAACGTTACAATTCCGGAATGTTCAGCTTCTATTTTAGAACACATAATGTTAAATTTCGATAAGATCTATTTTAAACACACATTAAAAACAAAGTCAGATCTATTTTAGAACACAAATTACAATCCAGAAGTTCAGCTTCTATTTTAGAACACATAACATTAAATTCCAGATGTCACATAAAAATAGTAAATCACAGCCATTTTAGAACATAACGACATTCCAATGTTCAGATCTATTTTAGAACACATAACGTTAAAATTCCGGAATGTTCAGACTCTATTTTAGAACACATAATGTTAAAATTCCGGAATGTTCAGCTTCTATTTTAGAACACATAACATTACAATTCCAGAATGTTCAGACTCTATTTTAGAACACAAATGTTACAATTCCGGAATGTTCAGCTTCTATTTTAGAACACATAACATTACAATTCCGGAATGTTCAGCTTCTATTTTAGAACACATAACGTTACAATTCCAGAATGTTCAGATTCTATTTTAGAACACATAATGTTACAATTCCGGAATGTTCAGCTTCTACTTTAGAAAAATAAGATTACAATTCCGGAATGTTCAGCTTCTATTTTAGAACACATAACATTACAATTCCAGAATGTTCAGATTCTATTTTAGAACACAACGTTAAAATTCCAGAATGTTCAGCTTCTATTTTAGAACACATACATTACAATTCCAGAATGTTCAGCTCTATTTTAGAACACATAACATTAAAACCGAATGTTCAGCTATTTTAGAACAAGAAAATTCCAGAAGTTCACTATTTTAGAACACAACATTAAAATTCCGGAATGTTCAGCTTCTATTTTAGAACACATAACGTTACAATTCCGGAATGTTCAGATTCTATTTTAGAACACATAATGTTACGATTCCGGAATGTTCAGATTCTATTTTAGAACACAACATTAAAATTCCAGAATGTTCAGCTTCTATTTTAGAACACATGACATTAAAATTCCAGAATGTTCAGCTTCTATTTTAGAACACATGACATTACAATTCCAAAATGTTCAGATTCTATTTTAGAACACAACGTTAAAATTCCAGAATGTTCAGCCTCTATTTTAGAACACATAATGTTACAATTCCAGAATTTTCAGCTTCTATTTTAGAACACATAACGTTTAAATTCCAGAATGTTCAGATTCTATTTTAGAACAAAACGTTAAAATCAGAATGTTCAGCTTCTATTTTAGAACACATGACATTACAATTCCAAAATGTTCAGATTCTATTTTAGAACACAACGTTAAAATTCCGGAATGTTCAGACTCTATTTTAAACACATAATGTTACAATTCCGGAATGTTCAGCTTCTATTTTAGAACACATAAGAAATTCATGTTCAGATTCTATTTTAACACATAATGTTAATTCCGGAATGTTCAGCTTCTACTTTAGAACAAATAAGATTACAATTCCGGAATGTTCAGCTTCTATTTTAGAACACATAATGTTACAATTCCGGAATTTTCAGCTTCTATTTTAGAACACAACGTTACAATTCCAGAATGTTCAGATTCTATTTTAGAACACATAATGTGACAATTCCGGAATGTTCAGATTCTATTTTAGAACATACGACGTCACAATTCTAGAATGTTCAGTTTAGAACGCACAACATTAAAATTCCAGAATGTTCAGCTTCTATTTTAGAACACATGATGTTAAAATTCCGAATATTCAGCATCTATTTTAGAACACAAGGTTAAAATTCCGGAATGTTCAGCTTCTATTTTAGAACACATGAAGTTAAATTCCGGAATGTTCAGATTCTATTTTAGAACACATAACGTTACAATTCCAGAATGTTCAGATTCTATTTTAGAACACAACGTTAAAATTCCAGAATGTTCAGCTTCTATTTTAGAACACATGATATTACAATTCCAGAATGTTCAGATTCTATTTTAGAACACATAGTTACAACCAGATTCAGTCTATTTTAGACACAACGTTAAAATTCCAAATGTTCAGCTTCTATTTTAGAACACATACATTAAAATTCCGGAATGTTCAGCTTCTATTTTAGAACACAGACATTACAACCAATTTCAGCTATTTTAGAACACAACGTTAAAATTCCGAATTTCACTCTATTTTAGAACACATAATGTTAAATTCCGAATTTCAGTTCTATTTTAGAACACATAATGTTACAATTCCGGAATGTTCAGCTTCTATTTTAGAACAAATAAGATTACAATTCAGAAAATTAAACACAAAAATCAATTATATTTTAAACACACTTAAATTCCAATTCATTATTTTAAACACATAAATATTCATTTATTTTAAAATAACAAATTCAACAATTTTAACAACACCCAGCTCTTTACACAAAGAAATTTAACTTACTTTTACCACCATTTAAATCCGAATTTCAGCTTCTATTTTAAACACATATGTTACAATTCCGAATGTTCAGATTCTATTTTAGAACACAACACTAAATTCCAAAATTTCAGATTCTATTTTAGAACACATGACATTAAAATTCCGGAATATTCAGCTTCTATTTTAGAACACGACGTTAAAATTCCGGAATGTTCAGACTCTATTTTAGAACACATAACGTTACAATTCCGGAATTTCAGCTTCTATTTTAGAACAATATGTTACAATTTCGGAATGGTAAGATTCTATTTTAGAACACACCATTAAAATTACAGAATGTTCAGATTCTATTTTAGAACACATGACATTACAATTCCAGAATGTTCAGCTTCGATTTTAAACACATAACATTAATTCCAGAGCAAATTAAAAGGGATACAAGTTCTATTTTAGAACACAACATTAAAATTCCGGAATGTTCAGCTTCTATTTTAGAACACATAACGTTACAATTCTGGAATGTTCAGATTCTATTTTAGAACACATAATGTTACGATTCCGGAATGTTCAGATTCTATTTTAGAACACAACATTAAAATTCCGGAATGTTCAGCTTCTATTTTAGAACAAATAACGTTACAATTCTGGAATGTTCAGATTCTATTTTAGAACACATAATGTTACAATTCCAGAATGTTCAGATTCTATTTTAGAACACAAATAAAACCAATTTAGATTTATTTTAAAATAACTATATTAAAAAAAACTATTTTAAAAAAATCAAAATTAAATCATAAATATTTAAAAAATCAATAGCTATAAATAATATATTTAAAATAAAAAAACAAAAGAAAAAAATTACTATTTAAAAAAAAAAATAAAATAAATTAATTCCGGACAGATCTATTTTAAAAAATAAAATACTATTTTAACCAACTTAACAACATTAAACCAGTTTTAAAATAATATAAAAAAAAAACTTAAAAAAAAGCTTAAATAATAAAATATTTTAAAAATTAAAAAATAGCCTATTTTAGACAAACATAATTAAAAGTTCAATCTATTTAAAAAACGTTAAAATTCCGGAATGTTCAGACTCTATTTTAGAACACATAATGTTACAATCCGAATTTAGCTTTATTTTAAATAACGAATAATAATCTATTTTACAACGTACAGAATTTACTTTACTTTAGACAAAAAGATTAACAATTTAGCTTCTATTTTAGAAACATAATGTTAATGATTTTCAGCTTCTATTTTAGAACACAAACGTTACAATTCCAGAATGTACAGATCTATTTTAGAACAATATGTGACAATTCCGGAATTCAGATCTATTTTAGAAATAACGAATTTAATAGTTTAAAAAATTAAAATCAGAATTTCAGCTCTATTTTAGAACAATGATTAAAATTCCGGAATATTCAGCATCTATTTTAGAACACAAGGTTAAAATTCCGGAATGTTCAGCTTCTATTTTAGAACACATGAATTAAATTCCGGAATGTTCAGATTCTATTTTAGAACACATAACTTACAATTCCAGAATGTTCAGATTCTATTTTAAACAAACATTAAAATTACAGAATTTCAGCTTCTATTTAAACACATGATATTACAATTCAATTTCAGATCTATTTTAGAACACATTTTACATTCAAATCAATTCTTTATAGAACAACTTAAAATTCCAGAACGTTCAGCTTCTATTTTAGAACACATGACATTAAAATTCCGGAAGTTCAGCTTCTATTTTAGAACAAACATTAAATTCAAAATTCAGATTCTATTTAGAACACGACGTTAAAATTCCGGAATGTTCACACTCTATTTTAGAACACATAATGTTACAATTCCGGAATGTTCAGCTTCTATTTTAGAACACATAACGTTACAATTCCTGAATTTCAGCTTCTACGTTAGAACAAATAAGATTACAATTCCGGAATGTTCAGATCTATTTTAAACACATACATTAATTAGATTTTTAAAATTTAAAAAAAAAAACAAAAACCTATTTTACACAAATTCCAATTCAGATCTATTTTAACACAACTAAAATTCCAATCAGCTTCTATTTTAGAACACAACATTAAAATCCATTAGTCTATTTTAACACAATTAACAAATTTTAAAAAATCAGCCTATTTTAAAATATATCAATAATATTTTAACAAAAAAAGAATCAGCTCTATTTTAAAACATGACATTAAATTCCAGAATGTTCAGATTCTATTTTAGAACACATAACGTTACAATTCCAGAATGTTCAGATTCTATTTTAGAACACAACGTTAAAATTCCAGAATGTTCAGCTTCTATTTTAGAACACATAACGTTAAAATTCCGGAATATTCAGCTTCTATTTTAGAACACAAGGTTAAAATTCCGGAATGTTCAGCTTCTATTTTAGAACACATAAGTTAAATTCCAAGTTAGTTATTTTAGAAAATAACATTACAATTCCAGAATGTTCAGATTCTATTTTAGAACACAACGTTAAAATTCCAGAATGTTCAGCTTCTATTTTAGAACACATCACATTAAAATTCCGGAATGTTCAGCTTCTATTTTAGAACACGACGTTAAAATTCCGGAATGTTCAGACTCTATTTTAGAACACATAATGTTACAATTCCGGAATGTTCAGCTTCTACTTTTGAACAAATAAGATTACAATTCCGGAATGTTCAGCTTCTATTTCAGAACACATAATGTTACAATTCTGGAATGGTCAGATTCTATTTTAGAACACATGACATTACAATTCCAGAATGTTCAGATTCTATTTTAGAACACATAACGTTACAATTCCAGAATGTTCAGATTCTATTTTAGAACACAACGTTAAAATTCCAGAATGTTCAGCTTCTATTTTAGAACACATGACAGTACAATTCCAAAATGTTCAGATTCTATTTTAGAACACAATGTTAAAATTCCAGAATGTTCAGCTTCTATTTTAGAACACATAATGTTACAATTCCGGAATTTTCAGCTTCTATTTTAGAACACATAACGTTACAATTCCAGAATGTACAGATTCTATTTTAGAACACATAATGTGACAATTCCAGAATGATCAGATTCTATTTTAGAACACATGACATTAAAATTCCGGAATGTTCAGCTTCTATTTTAGAACACATGACATTACAATTCCAAAATGTTCAGATTCTATTTTAGAACACGACGTTAAAATTGCGGAATGTTCAGACTCTATTTTAGAACACATAATGTTAAAATTCCGGAATGTTCAGCTTCTATTTTAGAACACATAACGTTACAATTCCAGAATGTTCAGATTCTATTTTAGAACACATAATGTTACAATTCCGGAATGTTCAGCTTTTACTTTAGAACAAATAAGATTACAATTCCGGAATGTTCAGCTTCTATTTTAGAACACATGACGTTACAATTCCAGAATGTTCAGATTCTATTTTAGAACACGTAATGTTACAATTCCGGAATGTTCAGCTTCTACTTTAGAACAAATAAGATTACAATTCCGGAATGTTCAGCTTCTATTTTAGAACACATGACATTACAATTCAAATTTTCAGTTCTATTTTAGAACACAACGTTAAAATTCCAGAATGTTCAGCTTCGATTTTAGAACACATATCATTACAATTCCAGAATGTTCAGTTCTATTTTAGAAATTATTTTAATAGAAAAAATTAAATTCCGAATGTTCAGCTTCTATTTTAGAACACATGACATTACAATTCCGGAATGTTCAGATTCTATTTTAGAACACATGACATTACAATTCCAAAATGTTCAGATTCTATTTTAGAACACAACGTTAAAATTCCGGAATGTTCAGCCTCTATTTTAGAACACATAATGTTACAATTCCAGAATGTTCAGATTCTATTTTAGAACACATAACGTTTAAATTCCAGAATGTTCAGATTCTATTTTAGAACACATGACATTAAAATTCCAGAATGTTCAGCTTCTATTTTAGAACACAACATTAAAATTCCAGAATGTTCAGATTCTATTTTAGAACACAAACGTTACAATTCCGGAATGTTCAGATTCTATTTTAGAACACATAATGTTACAATTCCGGAATGTTCAGCTTCTATTTTAGAACACATAACGTTACAATTCCAGAATGTTCAGATTCTATTTTAGAACACATAATGTTACAATTCCGGAATGTTCAGCTTCTATTTTAGAACAAATAAGATTACAATTCCGGAATGTTCAGCTTCTATTTTAGAACACATAATGTTACAATTCCGAATTTTCAGCTTCTATTTTAGAACACATAACGTTACAATTCCAGAATGTACAGATTCTATTTTAGAACACATATGTGAAATTCCGGAATGTTCAGATTCTATTTTAGAACATACGACGTCACAATTCTAGAATGTTCAGTTTAGAACGCACAACATTAAAATTGCAGAATGTTCAGCTTCTATTTTAGAACACATGATGTTAAAATTCCGGAATATTCAGCATCTATTTTAGAACACAAGGTTAAAATTCCGGAATGTTCAGCTTCTATTTTAGAACACATGAATTAAATTCCGGAATTTCAGATTCTATTTTAGAACACATAACGTTACAATTCCAGAATGTTCAGATTCTATTTTAGAACACAACTTAAAATTACAGAATTTCAGCTCTATTTTAAAACATATATTACAATTCCAGAATGTTCAGACTCTATTTTAGAACACATAATGTTACAATTCCGAATGTTCAGCTTCTACTTTAGAACAAATAAGATTACAATTCCGGAATGTTCAGCTTCTATTTAGAAAATAATGTAATCTATCAACTATTTTAGAACACATACACTACAATTCCAAAAGTTCAGATTCTATTTTAGAACACAAATTAAAATTCAATTTCAGCTCTATTTTAAACACGACGTTTAAATTCCGGAATGTTCAGACTCTATTTTAGAACACATAACGTTACAATTCCGGAATGTTCAGCTTCTATTTTAGAACACATAATGTTACAATTTCGGAATGGTAAGATTCTATTTTAGAACACACCATTAAAATTACAGAATGTTCAGATTCTATTTTAGAACACATGACATTACAATTCCAGAATGTTCAGCTTCGATTTTAGAACACATAACATTAAATTCCAGGATGTTCAGTTCAGATTTTAGAAAGGTACTTTACAAGTTCTATTTTAGAACACAACATTAAAATTCCGAATGTTCAGCTTCTATTTTAGAACACATAACGTTACAATTCTGGAATGTTCAGATTCTATTTTAGAACACATAATGTTACGATTCCGGAATGTTCAGATTCTATTTTAGAACAAAGAAGCAGCTATTTAGAAAAACATTAAAATTCCGGAATGTTCAGCTTCTATTTTAGAACAAATAACGTTACAATTCTGGAATGTTCAGATTCTATTTTAGAACACATAATGTTACAATTCTGAATGTTCAGATTCTATTTTAGAACACAACATTAAAATTCCAGAATGTTGAGCTTCTATTTTAGAACATATAACGTAACAATTCCAGAATGTTCAGCTTCTATTTTAGAACACATACATTAAAATTCCAGAATTTCAGCTTCTATTTTAGAACACATAATGTTACAATTCTGGAATGTTAAGATTCTATTTTAGAACAAATAAAATTCCAATGTTCAGATTCTATTTTAGAAATATGAATTAAAATTCCAAGTCATTATAATTTAAACATTAAAATATCATTTATTTTAAAAAAATAAAATCCGAAAATTTTAGAAACAATAAAATTCAAATGTTCAGCTTCTATTTTAGAACAAATGACGTTAAATTCCGGAATGTTCAGATTCTATTTTAGAACACATAATGTTACAATTCCAGAATGTTCAGATTCTATTTTAGAACACAACATTAAAATTCCAGAATGTTCAGATTCTATTTTAGAACAAGACATTAAAATTCCAAATGTTCAGCTTTATTTAGAACAAATTAAAAGATAGATTTTAACACAATTTAAAATTCCGAATATTAGAATCTATTTTAACACAAGTTAAAATTCAGAATTTCAGATTCTATTTTAAAATACTTAAAATCAATTAGACTATTTTAACAAATTAAAATTCCAGAATCATTTATTTTAAACAATGAATTAAAATTCCAATTTCAGATTCTATTTTAGAACACAACGTTAAAATTCCGGAATTTCAGCCTCTATTTTAGAACACATAATGTTACAATTCCGGAATGTTCAGCTTCTATTTTAGAACACATAATGTACAATTACAGAATTTCAGCTTCTATTTTAGAACACATAACATTACAATTCCAGAATGTTCAGATTCTATTTTAGAACACATAATGTTACAATTCCAAATGTTCAGATTCTATTTTAAACAATAGTAAATCCATTAGATTCTATTTTAAACACATAACGTTAAAATTCCAGAATTTCAGATTCTATTTTAGAACACATAATGTTAAAATTCCGGAATGTTCAGATTCTATTTTAGAACACATAACGTTAAAATTCCAGAATTTCAGATTCTATTTTAGAACACAACATTAAAATTCCAGAATGTTCAGCTTCTATTTTAGAACACATGACATTAAAATTCCGGAATGTTCAGATTCTATTTTAGAACACAAATTAAAATTCCGGAATGTTCAGCTTCTATTTTAGAACAAATAACATTACAATTCCGAATTTCAGATTCTATTTTAGAACAATAATGTTACAATTCCGGAATTTCAGATTCTATTTTAAAAAAGGAATAAATTCAAGTCAGCTTCTATTTTAGAACACATGACACTACAATTCCAAAATGTTCAGATTCTATTTTAGAACACAACGTTAAAATTCCAGAATGTTCAGCCTCTATTTTAGAACACATAATGTTACAATTCCAGAATTTCAGCTTCTATTTTAGAACACATAACGTTTAAATTCCAGAATGTTCAGATTCTATTTTAGAACACAATGTTAAAATTCCAGAATGTTCAGCTTCTATTTTAGAACACATGACATTACAATTCCAAAATGTTCAGATTCTATTTTAGAACACAACGTTAAAATTCCGGAATGTTCAGACTCTATTTTAGAACACATAATGTTACAATTCCGGAATGTTCAGCTTCTATTTTAGAACACATAATGTTAAATTCCCAGATATTTTAGAAAACGTTACAATTCCAGAATGTTCAGATTCTATTTTAGAACACATAATGTTACAATTCCGGAATGTTCAGCTTCTACTTTAGAACAAAAAGATTACAATTCCGGAATGTTCAGCTTCTATTTTAGAACACATAATGTTACAATTCCGGAATTTTCAGCTTCTATTTTAGAACACATAACGTTACAATTCCAGAATGTACAGATTCTATTTTAGAACACATAATGTGACAATTCCGGAATGTTCAGATTCTATTTTAGAACATAGACGTCACAATTCTAGAATGTTCAGTTTAGAACCAAAATTAAAATTGCAGAATGTTCAGCTTCTATTTTAGAACACATGATGTTAAAATTCCGGAATATTCAGCATCTATTTTAGAACACAAGGTTAAAATTCCGGAATGTTCAGCTTCTATTTTAGAACACATGAAGTTAAATTCCGGAATGTTCAGATTCTATTTTAGAACACATAACGTTACAATTCCAAATGTTCAGATTCTATTTTAGAACAAACATTAAAATACAAATTTCAGCTTCTATTTTAGAACACATATATTAATTCCAATTCAGATTATTTTAAATACCATAAAAAAAAAATTCAAATTTGCTCTATTTTAAACAATAATTAAAATTCCAATTAGCTTCTATTTTAGAAAATTATTTAATTTATTTAACAGATTAAAATCCAGTTAATCTATTTTAGAACAATAATGTTACAATTCCGAATTTCAGCTTCTATTTTAGAACACATAACGTTACAATTCCTGAATTTCAGATCTACTTTAGAACAAATAAGATTACAATTCCAATTTCAGATTTATTTTAACACATACATTACAATAATTTCAATTCTATTTTAAACAACGTTAAAATCCAAATTGCTTCTATTTTAACAATATGTTACAATTCCGAATTTAGCTTCTATTTTAACACATAATTAAATTCCAATGACAACTATTTTAAATAAGAAATTCCGAATATCAATCTATTTTAAAATTTATTTTAATTCATTTATTTTAACAATCATTATTCATCTATTTTAGACACAACTTAAAATTCAATTAGCTTCTATTTTAGAACAATAATTAAAACGATTAGCTCTATTTAGAAACTTAAATCGAGACACAAAAGTTACACCGAGCTCATAAACAATAATGTTAATCCGAATGGCAATCATTAAAAATACAATAGTTTATTTAGAACAACATAAATAATTCAGATCTATTTAGAAACAATAAAAAAAATTTAAAAAAAACTTTATTAAACAAAAGAACCGATGCAGATATTAAAACAAGTAAAAAAAAATTTTTTACATTAAAATAAATTATAAAATAAAAATCAAATTTAAAAAAAAAAGTTTTAAAAATTTAAAGCAATGTATATAAGTAAATCAAATTATAACAAACATACAAACAGATCTATAAAAATAACTTAATTCAAAGACTATTAAAAATAAAATCAAATTTAGCCTATTTAACACATGAATAAATTCCAAATGTCAGATTCTATTTTAGAACACAATGTTAAAATTCCAGATGTTCAGCTTCTATTTTAGAACACATAATGTTACAATTCCGAATTTTCAGCTTCTATTTTAGAACACATAACGTTAAATTCCAGAATGTACAGATTCTATTTTAGAACACATAACAAACATCGACATTTTAGACACAATTAAATTCGAATTCAGCTCTATTTTAGAACACATACATTACATTCCAATGTTCAGATTCTATTTTAGAACACAACGTTAAAATTCCGGAATGTTCAGACTCTATTTTAGAACACATAATGTTAAAATTCCGGAATGTTCAGCTTCTATTTTAGAACACATAACGTTACAATTCCAGAATGTTCAGATTCTATTTTAGAACACATAATGTTACAATTCCGGAATGTTCAGCTTCTACTTTAGAACAAATAAGATTACAATTCCGGAATGTTCAGCTTCTATTTTAGAACACATAACGTTACAATTCCAGAATGTTCAGATTCTATTTTAGAACACATAATGTTACAATTCCGGAATGTTCAGCTTCTACTTTTAGAACAAATAAGATTACAATTCCGGAATGTTCAGCTTCTATTTTAGAACACATGACATTACAATTCCAAAATGTTCAGATTCTATTTTAGAACACAACGTTAAAATTCCAGAATGTTCAGCTTCGATTTTAGAACACATATCATTACAATTCCAGAATGTTCAGTTCAGATTTTAGAATGGGTTACTTTACAAGTTCTATTTTAGAACACAACATTAAAATTCCGGAATGTTCAGCTTCTATTTTAGAACACATAACGTTACAATTCTGGAATGTTCAGATTCTATTTTACAACACATAATGTTACGATTCCGGAATGTTCAGATTCTATTTTAGAACACAACGTTAAAATTCCAGAATGTTCAGCTTCTATTTTAGAACACATGACATTAAAATTCCGGAATGTTCAGCTTCTATTTTAGAACACATAACATTACAATTCCAGAATGTTCAGATTCTATTTTAGAACACATCTTAAAATTCCATTTTATTTTAGAACACATAACGTTACAATTCCAGAATGTTCAGCTTCTATTTTAGAACAAAAACGTTAAAATTCCAGAATGTTCAGCTTCTATTTTAGAACACATAACATTACAATTCCAGAATGTTCAGATTCTATTTTAGAACACAACGTTAAAATTCCAGAATGTTCAGACTTCTATTTTAGAACACATAAAGTTACAATTCCGGAATGTTCAGCTTCTATTTTAGAACACATAATGTTAAAATTCCGGAATGTTCAGCTTCTATTTTAGAACACATAACGTTACAATTCCAGAATGTTCAGATTCTATTTTAGAACACATAATGTTACAATTCCGGAATGTTCAGCTTCTACTTTAGAACAAATAAGATTACAATTCCGGAATGTTCAGCTTCTATTTTAGAACACATAATGTTACAATTCCGGAATTTTCAGCTTCTATTTTAGAACACATAACGTTACAATTCCAGAATGTACAGATTCTATTTTAGAACACATAATGTGACAATTCCGGAATGTTCAGATTCTATTTTAGAACATACGACGTCACAATTCTAGAATGTTCAGTTTAGAACGCACAACATTAAAATTCCAGAATGTTCAGCTTCTATTTTAGAACACATGATGTTAAAATTCCGGAATATTCAGCATCTATTTTAGAACACAAGGTTAAAATTCCGGAATGTTCAGCTTCTATTTTAGAACACATGAAGTTAAATTCCGGAATGTTCAGATTCTATTTTAGAACACATAACGTTACAATTCCAGAATGTTCAGATTCTATTTTAGAACACAACGTTAAAATTACAGAATGTTCAGCTTCTATTTTAGAACACATGATATTACAATTCCAGAATGTTCAGACTCTATTTTAGAACACATAATGTTACAATTCCGGAATGTTCAGCTTCTACTTTAGAACAAATAAGATTACAATTCCGGAATGTTCAGCTTCTATTTCAGAACACATAATGTTACAATTCTGGAATGGTCAGATTCTATTTTAGAACACATGACACTACAATTCCAAAATGTTCAGATTCTATTTTAGAACACATGACATTAAAATTCCGGAATATTCAGCTTCTATTTTAGAACACGACGTTTAAATTCCGGAATGTTCAGACTCTATTTTAGAACACATAACGTTACAATTCCGGAATGTTCAGCTTCTATTTTAGAACACATAATGTTACAATTTCGGAATGGTAAGATTCTATTTTAGAACACACCATTAAAATTACAGAATGTTCAGCTTCTATTTTAGAACACATGACATTACAATTCCAGAATGTTCAGCTTCGATTTTAGAACACATAACATTACAATTCCAGGATGTTCAGTTCAGATTTTAGAAAGGGTTACTTTACAAGTTCTATTTTAGAACACAACATTAAAATTCCGGAATGTTCAGCTTCTATTTTAGAACACATAACGTTACAATTCTGGAATGTTCAGATTCTATTTTAGAACACATAATGTTACGATTCCGGAATGTTCAGATTCTATTTTAGAACACAACATTAAAATTCCGGAATGTTCAGCTTCTATTTTAGAACAAATAACGTTACAATTCTGGAATGTTCAGATTCTATTTTAGAACACATAATGTTACAATTCCAGAATGTTCAGATTCTATTTTAGAACACAACATTAAAATTCCAGAATGTTCAGCTTCTATTTTAGAACATATAATCGTTACAATTCCAGAATGTTCAGCTTCTATTTTAGAACACAACATTAAAATTCATTTCAGCTTTATTTTATAACAAAATACCCCCACCCCCATCATCTTTTACTCCAACCTTACAAACAAATAATATTACTATTTTACAAACCAAGATTTAAAACATCATTCTTATTTTAATAATTAAAATTAGCAACACCATCAACTTTTTACAACTTAAATTCAAATTTACTTATTTTGAATACATTAAATTCCAAATGTTCAGATTCTATTTTAGAAAAAGTTAAAATCGAATGTTCAGACTCTATTTTAGAACACATAATGTTACAATTCGGAATGTTCAGCTTCTATTTTAGAACACATAACTTAAATTCCATTTCAGCTCTATTTTAACAAACAAATCCAAATGTTCAGATTCTATTTTAGAACAATAATGTTAAATTCCGAATCAGCCTATTTAAAAATTATCCGGAATTTCAGCTTCTATTTTAGAAAATAACGTTACAATTCCGGAATTTCAGCTTCTATTTTAGAACACAAGTTACAATTCCAGAATGTACAGATTCTATTTTAGAACACATAATGTGACAATTCCGGAATGTTCAGATTCTATTTTAGAACATAACGTCACAATTCTAGAATGTTCAGTTTAGAACACAAACATTAAAATTCCAGAATGTTCAGCTTCTATTTTAGAACACATGATGTTAAAATTCCGGAATATTCAGCTTCTATTTTAGAACACAAGGTTAAAATTCCGGAATGTTCAGCTTCTATTTTAGAACACATGACGTTAAATTCCGGAATGTTCAGATTCTATTTTAGAACACATAACGTTACAATTCCAGAATGTTCAGATTCTATTTTAGAACACAACGTTAAAATTCCAGAATGTTCAGCTTCTATTTTAGAACACATGATATTACAATTCCAGAATGTTCAGATTCTATTTTAGAACACAGTTAATCATTCAGTTTTATAAACAAAAGCTATTTTAGCACTACATTAAATCCAATTCAGATTCTATTTTAGAACACGACGTTAAAATTCCGGAATGTTCAGACTCTATTTTAGAACACATAATGTTACAATTCCGGAATGTTCAGCTTCTATTTTAGAACACATAACGTTACAATTCCGAATTTCAGCTTCTATTTTAGAACAATAAATTAATTGTTTTTATTTTAGAACAATGACATTACAATTCCAAATTTCAGATTCTATTTTAGAACACAACGTTAAAATTCCAAATGTTCAGCTTCTATTTTAGAACACATAACGTTAAAATTCCGGAATTTCACTTCTATTTTAAACACATAACGTTACAATTCCAGAATGTACAGATTCTATTTTAGAACACATAACGTTAAATTCCAAATGTTCAGATTCTATTTTAGAACACAATTTTCCAATTTCAGTTCTATTTTAGAACACATACATTAAAATTCCAAATTTCAGCTTCTATTTTAGAACACATGACATTACAATTCCAGAATGTTCAGATTCTATTTTAGAACACAACGTTAAAATTCCAGAATGTTCAGCTTCTATTTTAGAACACATGAATTAAATTCGAATTTCAGCTTCTATTTTAGAACACGACATTAAATTCAAATTTCAGATCTATTTTAAACACATAATGTTACAATTCCGAATTTAGCTTCTATTTTAGAACAAATAAGTTACAATTCCGGAATGTTCAGCTTCTATTTTAGAACACATAACGTTAAATTCCGGAATGTTCAGATTCTATTTTAGAACACATAACATTACAATTCCAGAATGTTCAGCTCTATTTTAGAACACATAACATTACAATTCCAGAAGTTCAGACTATTTTAGAGAATCCAAATGTTCAGCTTCTATTTTAGAACACATACATACAATTCCAAAATGTTCAATTCTATTTTAGAACACAATGTTAAAATTCCAGAATGTTCAGCTTCTATTTTAGAACACATAATGTTACAATTCCGGAATGTTCAGCTTCTATTTTAGAACACATAACGTTACAATTCCAGAATGTTCAGATTCTATTTTAGAACACATAATGTGACAATTCCAGAATGATCAGATTCTATTTTAGAACACAACATTAAAATTCCGGAATGTTCAGCTTCTATTTTAGAACACATGACATTACAATTCCAAAATGTTCAGATTCTATTTTAGAACACGACGTTAAAATTGCGGAATGTTCAGACTCTATTTTAGAACACATAATGTTAAAATTCCGGAATGTTCAGCTTCTATTTTAGAACACATAACGTTACAATTCCAGAATGTTCAGATTCTATTTTAGAACACATAATGTTACAATTCCGGAATGTTCAGCTTCTACTTTAGAACAAATAAGATTACAATTCCGGAATGTTCAGCTTCTATTTTAGAACACATGACGTTACAATTCCAGAATTTTCAGATTCTATTTTAGAACACGTAATGTTACAATTCCGGAATGTTCAGCTTCTATTTTAGAACAAATAAGATTACAATTCCGGAATGTTCAGCTTCTATTTTAGAACACATGACATTACAATTGCAAAATTTTCAGATTCTATTTTAGAACACAACGTTAAAATTCCAGAATGTTCAGCTTCTATTTTAGAACACATATCATTACAATTCCAGAATGTTCAGTTCAGATTTTAGAATGGGTTATTTACAAGTTCTATTTTAGAACACAACATTAAAATTCCGGAATGTTCAGCTTCTATTTTAGAACACATAACGTTACAATTCTGGAATGTTCAGATTCTATTTTAGAACACATAATGTTACGATTCCGGAATGTTCAGATTCTATTTTAGAACACAACATTAAAATTCCAGAATGTTCAGCTTCTATTTTAGAACAAATAACATTAAAATTCCGGAATGTTCAGACTCTATTTTAGAACACATAATGTTACAATTCCAGAATTTTCAGCTTCTATTTTAGAACACATAACGTTAAAATTCCAGAATGTTCAGATTCTATTTTAGAACACAACGTTAAAATTCCAGAATGTTCAGCTTCTATTTTAGAACACATGACATTACAATTCCAGAATGTTCAGATTCTATTTTAGAACACAACGTTAAAATTCCGGAATGTTCAGACTCTATTTTAGAACACATAATGTTACAATTCCGGAATGTTCAGTCTTTTAACAAAAAAAAATGTCAGATTCTATTTTAGAACACATAATGTTACAATTCCGGAATGTTCAGCTTCTATTTTAGAACACATAAGATTACAATTCCGGAATGTTCAGCTTCTATTTTAGAACACATAATGTTACAATTCCGGAATTTTCAGCTTCTATTTTAGAACACATAACGTTACAATTCCAGAATGTACAGATTCTATTTTAGAACACATAATGTGACAATTCCGGAATGTTCAGATTCTATTTTAGAACATACGACGTCACAATTCTAGAATGTTCAGTTTAGAACGCACAACATTAAAATTCCAGAATGTTCAGCTTCTATTTTAGAACACATGATGTTAAAATTCCGGAATATTCAGCATCTATTTTAGAACACAAGGTTAAAATTCCGGAATGTTCAGCTTCTATTTTAGAACACATGAAGTTAAATTCCGGAATGTTCAGATCTATTTTAGAAAAACGTTACAATTCCAGAATGTCAGATTATTTAGAACAAACAAAAAATTAGCTCTATTAAAAAAAAATTCAACCTTTTTAAACAATAAGAATCCGAATGTTAGTTCTACTTTAGAACAAATAAGATTACAATTCCGGAATGTTCAGCTTCTATTTAAAAATAATGTTACATTCTGAATGTTCAGATCTATTTTAAAAAACACTAAATTCCAGAATGTTCAGATTCTATTTTAGAACACAGACATTAAAATTCCAGAATATTCAGCTTCTATTTTAGAACACAACGTTTAAATTCCGAATGTTCAGACTCTATTTTAGAACACAAACGTTACAATTCCGGAATGTTCAGCTTCTATTTTAGAACACATAATGTTACAATTTCGGAATGGTAAGATTCTATTTTAGAACACACCATTAAAATTACAGAATGTTCAGATTCTATTTTAGAACACATGACATTACAATTCCAGAATGTTCAGCTTCGATTTTAGAACACATAACATTACAATTCCAGGATGTTCAGTTCAATTTTAGAAAGGGTTACTTTACAAGTTCTATTTTAGAACACAACATTAAAATTCCGGAATGTTCAGCTTCTATTTTAGAACACATAACGTTACAATTCTGGAATGTTCAGATTCTATTTTAGAACACATAATGTTACGATTCCGGAATGTTCAGATTCTATTTTAGAACACAACATTAAAATTCCGGAATGTTCAGCTTCTATTTTAGAACAAATAACGTTACAATTCTGGAATGTTCAGATTCTATTTTAGAACACATAATGTTACAATTCCAGAATGTTCAGATTCTATTTTAGAACACAACGTTAAAATTCCAGAATGTTGAGCTTCTATTTTAGAACAATAACTTAAATTCCAATTTCAGCTTCTATTTTAGAACAATACTTAAAATTCAAATCAGCTTCTATTTTAAACACATAACGTTAAATTCCGAAAAAATTTAAAAAAAAAGAAACAATAGTATTTAAAAAAAATCATAAAAAAACATCATCTATTTTACAAAAAAACGATTCAGTCTATTTTAAACAATAACATTAAATTCGAATTTCAGATTCTATTTTAGAACACATACGTTAAATTCCGATTTCAGATTCTATTTTAAATTATTCGATTAGCTTTTTAGAAAACATTACATTCATTCTATTTTAAACACATGACATTAAATTAATGTTCAGATCTATTTTAGAACACAACGTTAAAATTCCAAATGTTCAGCTTCTATTTTAGAACACATAATTTACATTCCGAATTTCAGCTCTATTTTAGAACACATAACGTTAAATTCCAAATTTCAGATCTATTTTAGAACAAATTAAATTCCAAATTTCAGCTTCTATTTTAGAACAATGACATTAATTCCAGAATGTTCAGATTCTATTTTAGAACACAACGTTAAAATTCCGGAATGTTCAGACTCTATTTTAGAACACATAATGTTACAATTCCGGAATGTTCAGCTTCTATTTTAGAACACATAACGTTACAATTCCAGAATGTTCAGATTCTATTTTAGAACACATAATGTTACAATTCCGGAATGTTCAGCTTCTACTTTAGAACAAATAAGATTACAATTCCGGAATGTTCAGCTTCTATTTTAGAACACATAATGTTACAATTCCGGAATTTTCAGCTTCTATTTTAGAACACATAACGTTACAATTCCAGAATGTACAGATTCTATTTTAGAACACATAATGTGACAATTCCGGAATGTTCAGATTCTATTTTAGAACATATGACGTCACAATTCTAGAATGTTCAGTTTAGAACGCACAACATTAAAATTCCAGAATGTTCAGCTTCTATTTTAGAACACATGATGTTAAAATTCCGGAATATTCAGCATCTATTTTAGAACACAAGGTTAAAATTCCGGAATGTTCAGCTTCTATTTTAGAACACATGAAGTTAAAATTCCGGAATGTTCAGATTCTATTTTAGAACACATAACGTTACAATTCCAGAATGTTCAGATTCTATTTTAGAACACAACATTAAAATTCCAGAATGTTCAGCTTCTATTTTAGAACACATGATATTACAATTCCAGAATGTTCAGATTCTATTTTAGAACACATATTTCATAAATTCCGAATGTTCAGCTTCTATTTTAGAACACATGACATTACAATTCCAAAATGTTCAGATTCTATTTTAGAACACGACGTTAAAATTCCGGAATGTTCAGACTCTATTTTAGAACACATAATGTTACAATTCCGGAATGTTCAGCTTCTATTTTAGAACACATAACGTTACAATTCCTGAATGTTCAGCTTCTACTTTAGAACAAATAAGATTACAATTCCGGAATGTTCAGATTCTATTTTAGAACACATGACATTACAATTCCAAAATGTTCAGATTCTATTTTAGAACACAACGTTAAAATTCCAGAATGTTCAGCTTCTATTTTAGAACACATAATGTTACAATTCCGGAATTTTCAGCTTCTATTTTAGAACACATAACGTTACAATTCCAGAATGTTCAGCTTCTATTTTAGAACATATAATGTCACAATTCCGGAATGTTCAGATTCTATTTTAGAACACAACATTAAAATTCCAGAATTTTCAGCTTCTATTTTAGAACACATGACATTAAAATTCCAGAATGTTCAGCTTCTATTTTAGAACACATGACATTACAATTCCAGAATGTTCAGATTCTATTTTAGAACACAACGTTAAAATTCCAGAATGTTCAGCTTCTATTTTAGAACACATGACATTAAAATTCCGGAATGTTCAGCTTCTATTTTAGAACACGAAGATTAAAATTCCGGAATGTTCAGACTCTATTTTAGAACACATAATGTTACAATTCCGGAATGTTCAGCTTCTATTTTAGAACACATAATGTTACAATTTCGGAATGTTCAGATTCTATTTTAGAACACATACATTAAAATTCCAGAATGTTCAGCTTCTATTTTAGAACACATGACATTACAATTCCAGAATGTTCAGATTCTATTTTAGAACACATAACGTTACAATTCCAGAATGTTCAGATTCTATTTTAGAACACAACGTTAAAATTCCAGAATGTTCAGCTTCTATTTTAGAACACATAATGTTCCAATTCCGGAATGGTCAGATTCTATTTTAGAACACATAACGTTTAAATTCCAGAATGTTCAGATTCTATTTTAGAACACAACGTTAAAATTCCAGAATATTCAGCTTCTATTTTAGAACACAAGGTTAAAATTCCGGAATTTCAGCTTCTATTTTAGAACACATGAAGTTAAATTCCGGAATGTTCAGATTCTATTTTAGAACACATACGTTACAATTCCAGAATGTTCAGATTCTATTTTAGAACACATATTAAATTCCAAATGTTCAGATTCTATTTTAGAACACATGACATTAAAATTCCGGAATGTTCAGCTTCTATTTTAGAACACGACGTTAAAATTCCGGAATGTTCAGCTTCTACTTTAGAACAAATAAGATTACAATTCCGGAATGTTCAGCTTCTATTTTAGAACACATAATGTTACAATTCTGGAATGGTCAATTCTATTTTAGAACACATGACATTACAATTCCAGAATGTTCAGATTCTATTTTAGAACACATAACGTTACAATTCCAGAATGTTCAGATTCTATTTTAGAACACAACGTTAAAATTCCAGAATGTTCAGCTTCTATTTTAGAACACATAATGTTACAATTCCGGAATTTTCAGCTTCTATTTTAGAACACATAACGTTACAATTCCAGAATGTACAGATTCTATTTTAGAACACATAATGTGACAATTCCAGAATGATCAGATTCTATTTTAGAACACATGACATTAAAATTCCGGAATGTTCAGCTTCTATTTTAGAACACATGACATTACAATTCCAAAATGTTCAGATTCTATTTTAGAACACAACGTTAAAATTCCGGAATGTTCAGACTCTATTTTAGAACACATAATGTTAAAATTCCGGAATGTTCAGATTCTATTTTAGAACACATAACATTACAATTCCAGAATGTTCAGATTCTATTTTAGAACACATAATGTTACAATTCCGGAATGTTCAGCTTCTACTTTAGAACAAATAAGATTACAATTCCGGAATGTTCAGCTTCTATTTTAGAACACATGACGTTACAATTCCAGAATGTTCAGATTCTATTTTAGAACACGTAATGTTACAATTCCGGAATGTTCAGCTTCTACTTTAGAACAAATAAGATTACAATTCCGGAATGTTCAGCTTCTATTTTAGAACACATGACATTACAATTGCAAAATTTTCAGATTCTATTTTAGAACACAACGTTAAAATTCCAGAATGTTCAGCTTCGATTTTAGAACACATATCATTACAATTCCAGAATGTTCAGTTCAGATTTTAGAATGGGTTACTTTACAAGTTCTATTTTAGAACACAACATTAAAATTCCGGAATGTTCAGCTTCTATTTTAGAACACATAACGTTACAATTCTGGAATGTTCAGATTCTATTTTACAACACATAATGTTACGATTCCGGAATGTTCAGATTCTATTTTAGAACACAACATTAAAATTCCAGAATGTTCAGCTTCTATTTTAGAACACATGACATTAAAATTCCGGAATGTTCAGCTTCTATTTTAGAACACATGACATTACAATTCCAAAATGTTCAGATTCTATTTTAGAACACAACGTTAAAATTCCGGAATGTTCAGACTCTATTTTAGAACACATAATGTTACAATTCTAGAATTTTCAGCTTCTATTTTAGAACACATAACGTTTAAATTCCAGAATGTTCAGCTTCTATTTTAGAACAAAACGTTAAAATTCCAGAATGTTCAGCTTCTATTTTAGAACACATGACATTACAATTCCAAAATGTTCAGATTCTATTTTAGAACACAACGTTAAAATTCCGGAATGTTCAGACTCTATTTTAGAACACATAATGTTACAATTCCGGAATGTTCAGCTTCTATTTTAGAACACATAATGTTACAATTCCGGAATGTTCAGCTTCTATTTTAGAACACATAACGTTACAATTCCAGAATGTTCAGATTCTATTTTAGAACACATAATGTTACAATTCCGGAATGTTCAGCTTCTACTTTAGAACAAATAAGATTACAATTCCGGAATGTTCAGCTTCTATTTTAGAACACATAATGTTACAATTCCGGAATTTTCAGCTTCTATTTTAGAACACATAACGTTACAATTCCAGAATGTACAGATTCTATTTTAGAACACATAATGTGACAATTCCGGAATGTTCAGATTCTATTTTAGAACATACGACGTCACAATTCTAGAATGTTCAGTTTAGAACGCACAACATTAAAATTCCAGAATGTTCAGCTTCTATTTTAGAACACATGATGTTAAAATTCCGGAATATTCAGCATCTATTTTAGAACACAAGGTTAAAATTCCGGAATGTTCAGCTTCTATTTTAGAACACATGAAGTTAAATTCCGGAATGTTCAGATTCTATTTTAGAACACATAACGTTAACAAAAATTCCAGAATGTTCAGATTCTATTTTAGAACACAACGTTAAAATTCCAGAATGTTCAGATTCTATTTTAGAACACATAATGTTACAATTCCGGAATGTTCAGCTTCTATTTTAGAACACATAACATTACAATTCCAGAATGTACAGATTCTATTTTAGAACACATAATGTTACAATTCCGGAATGTTCAGCTTCTATTTTAGAACACATACATTACAATTCCGGAATGTTCAGCTTCTATTTTAGAACACATGACGTTACAATTCCAGAATGTTCAGATTCTATTTTAGAACACATAATGTTACAATTCCGGAATGTTCAGCTTCTATTTTAGAACACATAACGTTACAATTCCGGAATGTTCAGCTTCTATTTTAGAACACATAATGTTACAATTCCGGAATGTTCAGATTCTATTTTAGAACACATGACATTACAATTCCAGAATGTTCAGATTCTATTTTAGAACACATGACATTAAAATTCCAGAATGTTCAGCTTCTATTTTAGAACACATATCATTACAATTCCAGAATGTTCAGCTTCAGATTTTAGAACACATAACGTTACCCAATTTTCACAAGTTCTATTTTAGAACACAACATTAAAATTCCGGAATGTTCAGCTTCTATTTTAGAACACATAACGTTACAATTCTGGAATGTTCAGATTCTATTTTAGAACACATAATGTTACGATTCCGGAATGTTCAGATTCTATTTTAGAACACAACATTAAAATTCCAGAATGTTCAGCTTCTATTTTAGAACACATAACATTACAATTCCGGAATGTTCAGCTTCTATTTTAGAACACATATGACATTACAATTCCAGAATGTTCAGATTCTATTTTAGAACACAACGTTAAAATTCCGGAATGTTCAGACTCTATTTTAGAACACATAATGTTACAATTCCAGAATTTTCAGCTTCTATTTTAGAACACATAACATTTAAATTCCAGAATGTTCAGCTTCTATTTTAGAACACAAACGTTACAATTCCAGAATGTTCAGCTTCTATTTTAGAACACATGACATTACAATTCCAAAATGTTCAGATTCTATTTTAGAACACAACGTTAAAATTCCGGAATGTTCAGACTCTATTTTAGAACACATAATGTTACAATTCCGGAATGTTCAGCTTCTATTTTAGAACACATAACGTTACAATTCCAGAATGTTCAGATTCTATTTTAGAACACATAATGTTACAATTCCGGAATGTTCAGCTTCTACTTTAGAACAAATAAGATTACAATTCCGGAATGTTCAGCTTCTATTTTAGAACACATAATGTTACAATTCCGGAATTTTCAGCTTCTATTTTAGAACACATAACGTTACAATTCCAGAATGTACAGATTCTATTTTAGAACACATAATGTGACAATTCCGGAATGTTCAGATTCTATTTTAGAACATACGACGTCACAATTCTAGAATGTTCAGTTTAGAACGCACAACATTAAAATTCCAGAATGTTCAGCTTCTATTTTAGAACACATGATGTTAAAATTCCGGAATATTCAGCATCTATTTTAGAACACAAGGTTAAAATTCCGGAATGTTCAGCTTCTATTTTAGAACACAT
>CAMQGK010000276.1:172500-198025 GCA_947000775.1 Pterois miles | reverse complement strand
ATAACCTCCTGATGTGTGGATGTAAATGGGTTCTCTGGGTCCCCACCAGTCTCCCCTTTACAGACATGCCCACTTTCTGAGTCCCAGTCAGTCTGGATCAAGTCCTAGTCAAGTCAGCACTCTGACACACTGACAGCTGTTGTTGCCTGTTGGGCTGCAGTTTGCCATGTTCTGATTGGAGCAGATTGTTGATGCTAAAGTCAGAACCTGGGAGGGTTTCTGGACTATATCTGGCATTGATTAGTGTTGGTATTGATTTATAATAATAAATATATACATACATTTACATGAAGCAGCATATTAGTCCAGTAACATGTTGATAAGAGGATTAAATACTGGACTGATCTGCCTTTAAGGTTCATATTGACACAATCATGGGTTTAATTGCGATCAAAAATCTGAAAAGACTGACAGCCCTAATTCAAATAAAAACTAAAATACTACTTGAAAGAATCCAAACAGCTCCAAGCCGATCCAGCAGTGCAGTTGCCGTTAGTAACTGAGATGTCACCGCTCAGGGCAGGGTTAGGGTTATCTCACCTCATTTATCAAACTGTTTTCCTCAGTTCCTCCTTTACTGCATCTCTCTGCTGCACATTAAACAGAAGGAACTGGGACATAAATAAGATAAATGTGGTGATAATTAATTAATGTGGATAAATCAATGGACCCATCAAACAAATCTTCCCTTCAGCTGTGGTTGGGTGCACAATATCTTCAAGTAAATGATGTTAGCGTGGTCACAATGACTCCAGTAGATGGTGTAAAAAAGTTGGGGTTTAGCAAATGCATTGGGATTCATCCTGTTCATTTGTAGGATGTTCTTGCTTTTCAATGCTAATTATTTTAGGGATTCTTTGTGAGTTATGTGAGATTATCTGTCCTGTCTTTTGTCCTCTATATCCATAAATTAAATCATCAAATCCTATACTGGGACCACTTTCATGGTAATCCAACCAATAGTTGTAGAGATATCACCACAGCAGCAGACTGACATTCCCAGGATGGCACTAGTGTGTAAAATCATCAACACAAAACTACACGGACTACAAAACGCCATCAACAGAAATCAATTCATAAAAAAGGGTCAAATTTTATAACCATCACTTAGAAATGGTAAATTTATGTGTAATTAGAGGGTCACAGGTACAAATCCAGCTTGGGCTCCTTCTGTGTGGAGTTTCCATGTTCTCCCCATGTTAACGTGGGTTTTCTCCAGGTGCTCCGGTTTCCTCCCACAGTCCACAGACATGCAGGGTAACTGATGACTCTGAATGTCCTGTAGGTGTGAATGTTCGGCTGTCTCTATGTGATAGTCAACCTGTCAAAGCATCACTAAATATTTATATAAATAGTTAAGACTGTCAATAATAATAATAATAATTATGATTACTCTATTATTATTTTTATTATTATTATTATTAGTCTCTGGTCCATCTATGTGTGTAATTTTAATTTAACTTTAATTTAAACCTTTAAAAAATAAAAATGAAAAAAGTAATAACGGTAACGGTATGATGATGTGCGCACATGTGCGTTTTGGTGTGTACCTGCAGTATTTGGCATCGGTCTGAGGAGCAGTCGATGTTCTCGCAGGGCTGGTACATTCCCAGGGTCACGCAGTTCAGCAGGATCACCATCATACTCACTCGCTCGAACCACCTGGAAACATGGAGGGTTAAGGAGAAGAGCTCGTAGTGGAGTGGACACAGAACAGGACACCACCGGAGAGGGACAACCCGGGACATTCATAATTCATAATCAGCGCAGTGACTGAAGATGAGAGACTGGCCGGTCTGTGAGAGGCAAACCCTGCAGCGTCCAACTCAGCCACTTAAAGGTTCAGAGTACGGCTCGACTTTCAGCGCCTGCTGGGGTTTTCTGGGACAGTCTTTTGCCATTTGTGCGTCTGTTGCCATTAAAGAACACTTCTTTTGAGCAGTTAAAGCACCAGCAAACAAACATATAATGTGTGTTGTTTACGCTGTGTACACCATTAAACAGTTTCAATTTAACTCTATTACTCCTCCAACACTCACACAACCAATGTTGAAGCTAAACACGTTAGAGGCTATGTACATTTCACAGAAGTGAAGTCCACCACCATGTACTGTCAGTGTGTCCTCAGGCGAAGCGCTAAAACCCTACCCAACATACAAAACCTGCCAAAATAAAAGAACAAAAAATGAATAAATAAACACATTAGTCAATAAATTCATAAATATGTCATTAAATGTAGCAAAAATAATATTAAAGGTGTGCAAAGCAAAAATAAATATGCATTTTCTGTTTGTCACACCATAGAAAAACCTGTTACTAACCATCCAGCCAAGTTTGAATGATTAGAAAAAAAGTGTATAAAATTAACTTTGAAAATGTGGAAAAATGAGCAGCGTTCTCTGCTCTGAGGTGCTGGGGGTGTGGCTGCTGAGACCACGCCCACAGGGCGGGAAAGTGCAGCCTCTCAGGGAGGGACGAGCCCAGAGCTGACTCCCATCAGACGGGCAGATTGGGGAAAGGTAGCGTACCGAAGACCGCTCGCCTGGTGTTGCTCGGGGGGCCGAGTCCTTCTGACCAGGCCTCAGCCTGTGGACGGCGTGAGGCCGGTAACGGCCCCGTCACGCCTCTGAGGCGTCACGCCGTGACCTGTTGGCTTGGGAAGCCTCAGCGTAAAGCCACATCCTGGGACAAAGTGCTTGGTTTTGTGCTCCTGATAGTCTCTAAGACATTCATGGCCCTGGTACTTCATACTCTGACACTGTGTCATTTTTTCTGCTTACAGAGAAAGAATAAATAGAAACATAGGACAGATTACAAACATAAAAATAAAAACCGAGCTGCTCTGTAAATTCTGCCATCCAGGGGAGATGCATTAGCAGGGTGGTGTTGATGAAGGTGTAGCTAGCTAGCAACTGTAAGCTGTAGTGAACGCAGTACTTCCCGATGGAGCAGGATAACACACTGATGCTACAGCGCTCTAGTTGTTATACGGCGCTCGGGGAGCGGTTATGTTCAGGAGGCTCCAGTGCCCATGGAGCCTCCTTTCAGCCTCGCCTAAAAATCCTGAACAGGAAACTGGAGAAAAACAGTTTAACGGTCTAACTCCACAATCCAGAGCTACAACGTTCAGTCTTTGCATGTTTTCAGTCACTATTTTCCAACATTGATGTGTTTAGAGATAAATCTCTGAATTTCCTTTACAGCCATTAATTAACTAACAAAATGTGACATAAATTGATATTTGTTTTAATTTGCTTCTTTATTTATTTATCTTTGTATTATTTCATTTATTTATTTATATATTTATTTATTTATTTATTCATTCATTCATTCATGTATGTTTAATTTATTTCCATATATTTACTTATGAATTTGTTTTTATTATTGTGTAATTCATTTTGCATTATTTTTTAATTTATTTTATTCATGTATGAATTCATTTTATTTATTTGGTGTTTATGCATTCATTTATCTGTGTTTGCATGATTTTCCCTTTGTATTTCACCCTTATTTATTTCCCAAAAACTCTCTTCATACATTTCTTCACATTTATGCCTCATTATGCAAATGCAGTGGCTGTCACTCAATGTGTGTCACCATGGGGTCAGAATGCATGGGTCCATGAAATAAATATAAAATAAAAAAATAATTAATAAAAATAAATGCAAATATACACACATGAATAAGTATATTTCCATGTAAAAATAAATGAATAAATTAAAGACATAATAAAATAAATGCATAAATAAAAGGGAAAATTTAAACAATTACACACAGTAATTAAAAGGAGTTATAACAATGATGACTAAATAAAACAAATCAAAACAAATAGAAATTTAAGTAACATTTTATCAACAAATTGATTTAAATTTATTTTTGTTGCTACATTTAATAAAATACTTATTAATACTTAATACTTAAATACTTATTAATGTATTGAGTAATCCAGAGTCGTAGTAGTCCAGAGGGAGTACCGTGAGTGTAGCATCATGTGTTTCACAGAAACATGGCTACACTCACACATCCCGGACCACAGCGTAAACATACCCGGCTTCAGGACGGTTCGGGCGGACAGGGACGTTATAATGAGCGGTAAGAAGAAGGGGGGCGGGATTGCACTTTTGGTGAATGAGAGGTGGTTTAATCCCGGACATGTGACTGTTAAGGAACGTCTCTGTTGCTCGGATATTGAACTGCTGGCTGTGGGATTTCGCCCGTTTTACCTGCCGAGAGAGTTCACCTCCACCATTGTTGTTGCTGTTTACATCCCGCCGTCAGCTGATGGGGGTGTGGCGATGGACATTATCCACTCTACTGTGGCAAAACTCCAGAACCAGCAGCCAAACGCCTTTAACCATGTCACACTGGAGAAGACTTTGCCAACTTTTCACCAGTATGTTGACTGTCCCACAAGAGACAATAAGACTCTCCTGTATGCAAATACCATGGATGCATACAGTGTCACTGCCCTCCCCCCACTCGGCAGAGCAGATCACAACCTGGTCTTGTTGTCCCCTAAGTATGTCCCCCTTGTCCAACGCCAGCCTGTGGGCACAAGGACTGTGAGGAGGTGGACTCAGGAGGCGAGGGACAGACTGCAGGACTGCTTTGAGACAACAGATTGGGACGTGCTGTGCGCACCACATGGGGAGGACATCAACTCCATGACGGACTGCATCACAGACTACATTAAGTTCTGTGAATACACTACCCTTCCGACCCGGACCGTACGCTGCTACCCCAACAACAAGCCCTGGATTACCAGTGACCTGAAGGAGCTTCTCAACAAGAAGAAGAAAGCTTTGAGGGCTGGGGACAGGGATGAGCTGAAAAGGGTGCAGCGTGACCTGAAGGTGAAGCTGAGGGAGTACAGAGACTCCTACAGGAGGAAGTTGGAGGACAAGCTCCAACAAAACAACACCAAGGAGGTGTGAGCTGGTATGAAGGAGATCACCGGCTTCAAGGTGAAGGACAGGGAACCAGCCCACAGCGTGGAGAGGGCCAACGAGCTGAACTGTTTCTTCAACAGGTTCAGTTCACCACCTCCTGCTGCCCCCCACCCCCCTCACTTCCAACAATGCAATTTGCCTACCAGCCTCATCTAGGTGTGGAGGATGCCATCATTTATCTCCTGCAGAAGGCTCTCTCACATCTGGATGGTGTTGGGTGCACAGTGAGAGTCACATTTTTTAAATTTCTCTAGTGCATTCAACACCATCCAGCCTTTTCTTCTGAGGGAGAAGCTGCGGGCGATGAATGTGGACGCTCCCACCATCTCCTGGATCATGGACTACCTGACAGACAGGCCACAGTTTGTCCGGCTGGGCAGCGGCCTGTCTGATGTGGTGGTCAGTGGTACAGGAGCTCCACAGGGTACGGTGCTGTCTCCTTTTCTGTTCACCGTGTACACCTCGGATTTCAAATACAACTCAGAGTCTTGTCACCTACAGAAATTTTCTGATGACTCGGCAGTTGTAGGGTGTATAAGTGGTGGACAGGAGGAGTACAGGGCTCTGGTGGGTGATTTTGTGGAGTGGTCTGGTCGGAATCATCTGCATCTCAATGTGGCCAAGACAAGGGAGATGGTGATTGACATCAGGAAGAAGAGGACACCCACACAGCCCCTGAAGATCGTGGGGGAGGACATTGCTATTGTGGAGGAGTATAAATACTTGGGCATCATCTTCATCTTCATCGACAACGGACTGAATTGGAGGACCAACACTGATGCTGTGTACAAGAAGGGGATGAGCCGCCTCTACTTCCTGAGGAAGCTCAGATGCTTCAACGTGTTCAGCAGAATGCTGGAGATCTTCTACCAGTCCGTTGTAGCCAGCGCCCTGTACTCTGCTGTGGTCTGCTGGGGGACCAGCACCCTGTACTCTGCTGTGGTCTGCTGGGGGAGCAGCACCCTGTACTCTGCTGTGGTCTGCTGGGGGACCAGCACCCTGTACTCTGCTGTGGTCTGCTGGGGGACCAGCACCCTGTACTCTGCTGTGGTCTGCTGGGGGAGCAGCATCAGAGCCGGCGATGCCAACAGACTGAACAAGCTGATCAGGAAGGCCGGCTCTGTGATTGGCTGCAGACTGGACACTTTTGAGGCTGTGGTGGAAAGGAGAACTATGAACAAGCTGTTGTCCATTCTGGACAATCCGGACCACCCACTTCACCCGGTACTGGAGCGACAGCGGAGCAGCTTCTCAAACAGACTGGTTCAGCTCCGCTGTCACAAGGACAGATACAGGAAATCCTTCCTACCAACAGCTATCAAGCTGTTCAACACATCACCTCTGGCTGGCAGAGAGCTCCCTGCTCCCCCTGACATCTGACATTGCACAATTTAACTTTAACATCTGCACTACTGACTGTATATATAGAGTGTTATTCTTTATTTCTTCTATATTTTTTTATATTTAGTGTGATTAATAGACCCCCAGCTAAGTGTTGGTCAGGTGTATTATATAGCATTATACAGTATTACATTAAGTTATATTGTGTATTGTCGTGTATATTGTATTATATTATTATACCACATCTCTATATATCTATTTCTACTTATATTATATTATATATATCATACATACATATCATGTTATGTTATACAAGATTACATTATATACTATATCATTATATCATATCATTATTTTATTATTATTATTATTATGGTGTATAATGTTTACATTTCTTAGAATTAGATTAGTTTATAACAAGATTCTCTGTATATACTTCACACTTAGTACAGATGTGTATATTCTCTTTTTTATGTGTACATAGATGTGTATATTCTCTCATGTTTATTGTGTTGATAACCTGCTGCTGTAACACCACAATTTCCCAACTTGGGATCAATAAAGTATCTATCTAATTTATTTATTCATTCATTTTGACGGGTTCTGTCCTCCACACCCATGAAGATAATCAAATTTCTCTCTGACTGCTCCTCAGAAAAAAGCTGCAGAACAAATGTCAGACAATATCTGTGGTGATGTTTTGAGAGCACCACAGCTTGAACAACACGTATTCAGAGGAAAGGTTAATGGAGCAAGCAGAACATGCAAAACCCAGCTGCAAGCCAAGGAATAAAACAACAGAAACAAAGCAGCAGAGTGTGGCAGAGTGATTCAATATGCATTTTCTGTGTTGAAGGATTCAGCGCACTGCTTGGTTAACAAGCGTGTGAAGGAGGATATGCTGTTACAGCTCTGGAGGTCCAATCCCTCCCTGAGGCGATATACAGCACAGGAAGTTGAAATGCTCCCCCAGCAGCCTCCAACTCAGCCTGCAGGATGGGAGGGAAACAACCTGTTCTTCTCTAAGCCAACTACGCTGCCTGTTTGAACAGAAATCCCACAAAAAGAGATTCACCTCAACATGCTTCTCTTGGCCTTGAATGAACCTTCCAAGAAAGAGACGGACTAGTGTGGATATCACAGCACGTTTAAAGATAGGCTGCGAGTGGGCAAAACACATGCATATGCATAAACATGCAGAGCTGCGCACACACACACACAAACACCCACACGAGCAGGGAGGTACGCAGATATGCACGTGTTCAAAAGCATAATCGCCCACCCACCCACCCGAGAACACACATTCACACTCACCTTCGCATTAGTCTCACAGTTAAATCAAACATGAAATCAGTGTTTGTCAGCTGACTGGGATCATTTAAAGAGAAATATTCAGCACTGCAGGGAGGCATGTTTACCATTGCTGTCCTGCAGGCTAATAACAGTAACATAGACATGTAAGACAAAGTAAAGAGATAAAGATCAGTCATCTAGCACTCGTCTGTCCAACCCCACAGATTGTACTGGCGAGCCAACGTCACACACAGGGATTAATTCACTGTAGGATCTTCTTTAAATTGGGTTATACCTTTAAAATATTGCTGTAAAAAGAACTGGCTGCCAGCTTCTAGCTATTAAATACGCAGTGGGGGTGGGGGGGGGGGGGGGGGGGGGGGGGGGAGCTTGTACAGGAGGTGGAATCCTACAGCCGTTAGGCCTCTATGCTCAGCCTCGGCTGTGGAACCATTCTCCTAGACAGGGGTTGGACTATTCTTCTCTGGAGTTGCCCAAGGTGTGAGGCGCCAAGTGGGTGTGGGGATACTCACGAATCCCCAGTTGAATGCCGCTATGTTGGAGTTTACCCTGGTGGACAAGAGGGTCGCCTTCCTGCACCTGTGGGTTGTGGGGGGAAAAACTCTGACTGTTGTCTGTGCATATGCACTAAACGGCAGTTCAGAGTATTCAACCTTCTTGGGGACCCTGAATGGAGTCCTGTATGGGGCCCCAGTAGGGGACTCCATTGTTCTGCTGGGGGGACTTCACCATGCATGTGGGCAACAATGGAGGCACCTGGAGAGGCGTGATTGAGAGGAATGGCCTCCCTGATCTGAACCCGAGCGGTCGTTTATTACTGGACTTCTGTGCTAGTTGTGGACTGTCCATAACAAATACCATGTTCGAACAAAAGGATGCTCATAAGTGTATTTGGTACCAGAGCACCGTAGGCTGAAGATCGATGATCAATTTTGGCAAAACAGCGGGTGTGGGAGGAGTCCAGAGCAGCCATGGAGAAGGACTGTCGGTCGGCACTAAGGTGCTTCTGGAAAACCATCCGGCACCTCAGGAGGAAGAAGCGGGGACCCATCCAAGCTGTGGACAGTAAGGATGGGACACTGTTGACCTCAACTGAGGAGGTAACTGGGCGGTGGAAGGAGCACTTCGAGGGACTCCTGAACCCGACTGATACGCCCTCTCTTGTAGAGGCAGAACTGGAAGCTGATGGGGGATCATCATCAATTTCCCTGGGGGAAGTTACTGAGGTAGTTAAACAGCTCCGCAGTGGCAAGGCCCGGGGATTGAAGAGATCCGTCCAGAAATGCTGAAGGCTCTGGGTGTGGAGGGGCTGTCATGGATGACACGCCTCTTCAACACTGCATGGAAGTCGGGGACAGTACTTATTCAATTTTTCATTCAATTTAATTTATTTGAATAGCCCAAAGTCACAATTTTGCCTTTACAAAAATGACCCTGACATCGGATAAGGAAAAACTGCCCAACCAAAAAAAAAAAAAAAAAAAATAAGGAACAAAGAAAAAAAAAATAGTTTACATGTGTTTTGTAGACTTGGAGAAGGCGTATGATTGGCTCCCCCAGGGTATACTGTGGGAGGTGCTGTGGGAGTATGGGGTGAGGGGGTCACTTCTAAGGGCCATCCAATCCCTGTACTCCCAAAGCGAGAGCTGTGTCCAGGTTCTTGGCAGTAAGTCGGACTCATTTCTGGAGGCAGCTGGTCTCCACCAGGGTTGCGCCTTGTCACCAATCCTGTTCGTGATATTCATGAACAGGATATCAAGGCATAGTCCGGGGGAGGGGGGTTTGCTGATCGGTGTGCTGAGGTCTCATCACTGCTTTTTGCAGATGACATGGTTCTGCTGGCATCATCGGTTTGCAGCCGGGTGTGAAGCTGCTGGGATGAGGATCAGCACCTCTAAATCGGAGGCCATGGTTCTCAGCAGGAAACCGATGGATTGTCTACTCCGGGTAGAGAATGAGTCTTTACCCCAAGTGAAGGAGTTAAGTTACCTCGGGGTCTTGTTCGCGAGTGAGGGATCAATGGAGCGTGAGATTGGCCGGAGAATCGAAGCAGCGGGGCGGTATTGCAGTCGCTTTACCAGACCGTTATGACCAAGAGAGAGTTGAGCTGGAAGGCAAAGCTCTGGATCTACCGGTCAATCTTCGTTCCTACTCTCACCTGTGGTCATGAGGGCTGGGTCAGGACCCAAAGAACTAGATCGTGAGTGCAAGCGGCCGAAATGGGTTTTCTCAGGAGGATGGCCGGCATCTCCCTTAGAGATAAGGTGAGAAGCTCAGTCATCCGTGAGGGACTCGGAGTAGAGCCGCTGCTCCTTTGGGTTGAAAGGAGCCAGTTGAGGTGGTTCATTTGGTAAGGATGCCTCCTGGGCGCCTCCCTAGGGAGGTGCTCCAGGCACGACCAGCTGGGAAGAGACCCCGGGGACGACCCAGGACTAGATGGAGAGATTATATCTGGATTATATCTAGATTATCAATGGCCTGGGAAACGCCTCAGGATCCCCCAGTCAGAGCTGATTAATGTTCCCTGGGAAAGGGAAGTTTGGGCTCCCTGCTGGAGCTGTTGGTCCTGTGACCCGACCCGGATAAGAGGTTGAAGATGAAGATGAGAAATGAGTGATGATTAAAAAAAGTTATTTTTATAAAACATCTAAAACCGTAACACTCACTATATCCTGACAGTAGTACATGAGACGGGTAATATGAAAAAAACATCATGATCCTCTGTGTCCTCTAGTCCTCCTAACTGCATCTACAAGATTTCACAGAGGAAAAGGAAAATAACCAATCAGAGCTGATCTGGAGTCTGCCGTCTCAGATCAGCTGTCAATCATTCTGAACTCTGATCAGATATGGATCAATACTCTGTTGCTGTAATGACTATCTCTCTCCTCAGATGTTCTCAGAAACATCTTGTAGTTACTGTTTAGCTGTAAAATGAAAATTTGCCAAGCACCACCCACCAGCCGGAGCACAGCCAATAGGAATACTCTCTCTCTTTGAAATGACCTGTGATTGGTCAAAGTCTCCCTTAACAGGCTAGATGTTTGAAATCCTGGAAACTGAGCCATGAGGAGGAGCACAAGTGTAGTTTTCTCTCAACAATAACAAACAACACAAGCAAATACACTGCTGCCCATAAAGTTGGAAAAATATTGTTTTCAGATGCATTCCCCTTTTTATTCCTTTTTCTACACATCAGTAATCATCTTTGACCAGGTGCAATGATTACATACTGAGTCCCAGTCACCCAGGTGAAACAAAATCATGCTTATGTTTGGTGCTATAAAAGGCAAGATATTTGCTGTGTTGTCCTTTTCCTGCTTTACGTCTGGATGCAGTAAATCCACGTTTTCAGAAGTGGCAATATAATTTTCAACCAAATTTCATACAGAAGTTCCCTTGGCTATGCCTCGTTCAACGCAACTGGCAATACCCAAAAGAGTGCTTGCACTCTGACAGGACGGACACCAACAAGCCAACACTGCTGATTTCCTTGGACTATCACAGAGTATGGTCTGTAAAATGCTCAAACATCTTCGAGAGGATGGTCATTTGAGGCCACAAAAACCGCCAGGACCACCACGGCAGACTACCAGACGGGATAATGGGCAATTGCTTAATCTGTGCCATAGAAATTGGAACATGCACACAAGCTGCCTTCGTCATTTGTGGAGAAGTCACCATGGAATCAACGTTTCCCACCAAACTGTAAATCAAAGATTGCTTCAGCATTGTTACCAAGTAAGACAAATGACCAAGTGTCCAGGCCTAACTGTTCACCACAGAGTTGCTGTTCTGGGAGCACAGAAGATTACAGCTTGGACACTGGAGACGTGCTGTCTTTACAAATGAGAGCCACTAGCGTGAAGAAGAACGGAGCCAGAACCATTCCCTGCAGTGTGGGGGCCCCGCAGGGAACGGTTCTAGCTCTGTTCCTCTTCACGCTCTACACTGCAGACTTCACTTACAATTCACCAACCTGTCACCTGCAGAAGTTCTCTGATGACTCTGCTATCGTCGGCCTCATCACTGATGGGGACGATGGGGAGTACAGAGAACTTTCCTAGGACTTCGTGGACTGGTGCCTGCGGAACCACCTCCAGATCAACGCGGGGAAAACTAAAGAGCTGGTGGTGGATTTCCGCAGGCAAACTCATCCCCCTCCAACACCAGGGAACATCCAGGGATCAGACATTGAGATGGTGACATCTTATAAATACCTGGGTGTTCACCTGAACAATTAACTGGAGTGGACTACAAATTCCTCTGAACTCCATAAAAAAGGCCAGAGCAGGCTGTATCTGCTCAGGAGACTGAGGTCTTTTGGAGTGCAGGGGACACTCCTGAAAACATTTTATGACACTGTGATGGCATCAGCCATATTTTATGGAGTGGTTTGCTGGGGCAGCAACATCACAGCTGCAGACAGGAAGAGGCTGGATAAGATTATTAAAAGGGCCAGCTCTGTCCTGGGATGCTCTCTGGACACAGTACTGGTGGTGGGAGAGAGGAGGATGATGGCTAAGCTGTCATCCATGATGGAGAAGGACTCCCACCCCATGAGAGACACCATCAGAGCTCTGGAGAGCTCCTTCAGTGACAGGCTGCTACACCCTAAGTGTACGAAGGAGCGTTACAGAAGGTCCTTCCTGCCTGCAGCTGTTAGACTCCACAACCAGCACTGCTCCCAGTAGACCACATACACATTCACAACCAGCACTGCTCCCAGTAAACCACATACACATTCACAACCAGCACTGCTCCCAGTAGACCACATACACATTCACAACCAGCACTGCTCCCAGTAGACCACATACACATTCACAACCAGCACTGCTCCCAGTAGACCACATACACATTCACAACCAGCACTGCTCCCAGTAGACCACATACACATTCACAACCAGCACTGCTCCCAGTAAACCACATACACATTCACAACCAGCACTGCTCCCAGTAGACCACATACACATTCACAACCAGCACTGCTCCCAGTAAACCACAATCACAGTCACATTCACAACAAACTTATTTATTGATATAAAGGACATACTTCTGGCTTTACTTACTTTTTCTATTATGTATATACTAATTTATTTATTTTATTGTATTAATACTGTTTTTAAATCTATGCTTCTTGTCTTTATTGCACTATCCACTTTGCTGCTGTAATGTGTGAATTTCCCCACTGTGGGACCAATAAAAGAATATCTTATCTTATATCTGTGATCATACAAATGGAAGACAAAGGGTGCTGTGAGAACAGAATAATAATTACATGAGAAGAGGTCAATGATATTTTATTCCAACTTTATGGGCAACAGCGTACAGCTGTCACACACAAGTGAACGAGCACAGTATCAGTTTGTATGCAACACAAAACCAGCTATAACACACAGTGTGGATCAATGTCAACATGATTCAGTGACCTGTCTTGATCCTTTACTAATATGGAAATGACAAAAACTGCAGAAAAGTTTGTACAAAACATCCCTGACTTTGGTTATTTGTAGGACTTTGACTAGCAGGATCATAGCGGGGCCAGACTTGATGGAAACTGATCAGCTTTTCAATGTGTTGATTGGCTGAAAATAGAAAAATAGATGTATTCAGCAGGGAGACATATGACACTGTAAAGTCTCAAATAAAAGCGGGTTTGAAACAGTAACAGCCTCAGTTAATTTGCTTAATTCAAGCTGCCGTTACTGAAATGCTTCCTTTCCCACAAATATTTTAAATTAAAGACACACAGAAACATTCAGTCTCCCACCAAACACAGATTTTTTTCTGCTATTACACTTTTTATCGCAGCTGTTATTTATTTGTTTTTATTCTAAACTACATGAAGAAAGAGAAGCCTGTGAAATGTCATTGTACCGGAGTATAATGACAATAAAGATGATTCTGATTCATTGTGATTCTGAACCCATGGAGGGCTTTTATACGTCAGGTTGAGTTTCACTGTAGCACCAGATGAAAAACAAAGATGAAATCATCAGGAAAACTAGGATTACCGCGTCACGGTTGTCTGCCTCCACCAATCAGTCAAGTTTCAGTTTGCATCTACATCTGTACAAAATGTTATCACTATATCACTTTATCCTGAAATTGTCAAAATTAGCTAAAATTATGTATTATGGCCAAAAAACCTTTGAACACCAAATTGTAATCAGTTCATCCTCTAAGTGGATGTTGGCACAGATGTAATACAATTCCCTCGAGGCGTTCCTGACATATTGCTTTCATAAGAACGAGAGGAATATAAGGTCACAGTGACCTTTGACCACCAGTTCTGACCAGTTCATCCTTGAGTGTGGTGAGGCGTTCCTGAGGTATCGTGTTCATGAGAACGGTAGGTAGGTGGGGGCTGATGTATGGATGTCTGAACAGAAGGACGAGCTGGTAGGACGTAGAGCTCTGTTCATGGCTGCCACCGATACCGCGGCATAAAAACAGTAACAGCGTCGTGTCTGTAAGAGCAGGAAACCTGAGCTGAGCATGACGAGCATCTGCTGTTCTACTGGTCAAATTAGCACTGTGGAAATGTGCATAGCGACACGAAGAGTTTTGAGTATGGCTGTAACAGTTAACACCATAACAACTTGTTAACACAAAATCAAGTTAACAACACTATTACCTTTAACACATTAATGGAATCAATCTTTAGGAGGTTGTAGCGACTACAGTGACGATACTACCAGAAACTAGAAAACGAATCTACTGCTGCCTACCGTGTCATACCAGACATTTTAAAAGGGGTCCTTGACCTTTGACCTCAAGATATGTGACTGATAGTGGGTTCTCTGGTTGATAGCCCTAGTTTTGGGATTACATCAAGAGTAAATTAAAAGATAAGATAAGATGAACCTTTATTAATCCCCAGAGGGAAATTAAATTTTTTCACTCTGTTGTTAACTTATACACAGCACACACAGATCTGAAACACACACATGCACATACAGGACCCATATACATGCATCAATGGAGAGGTGTCAGAGTGAGGGGGCTGCTCCTGACAACAGAAACACAACTCCTTTAATACCCATTTTAGTGTTTTGTACAGTAAACTTAAAAATATGTCTCAGATGTTGCTTTCCATAGTGGAAAAAAAAAACTTTGCGGGAGTGACTTTGATTTGGCTCTGAACATTATTTGAATGATTTTATGATATACTAAACCACTGAATTTCATAGCATAGCATTTAAATCACCCAACAAGTTACCTTTCAGTAGCTATATGTAGGGTCTTACTTTTAGATAATAAAACTTAAATCTTGTTGGGTCAAAAAATATTACTTGTGGGCATTACAGGCTCATTATGATACACAAACCAATACTATGGCACTAAAGCTCAAAATTCAAATCAGTTCAAAATCACAGCTAATTTCAAGATCTCTTTTTGTATAGAAATGCCTAAATATTTTATATTATTTCAAGAAATCTGGCAAAATGAATCGTTTTTTGTTTTTTTTTTAACTTATTACAAGTAAATGAGAAATAAAGGCCTCAGTAAAATCCTGGTTGTTGCTGCAGAAGGGCTACTTTTTTAAATTTTAGGTATGTTTGATTTAATTTTTATGTTGTATAACTTGGTTGATATACATTTTGGAAATGAAATGTCTGTATGTAATAAAATCAGCTTTCACAGATGCTGCCAGCTCAGCTCGTTTGTGGATGGCCGTCCTTTAATGAGGACGCAGATCTGACCTTTCCAGGCAGATACACACTTTAATGTGAACAGCATGGCTGGATAAATCCACAGGTCAGCACTTTCTTATTCCCCAGTCTGAGTAATGATGACAGCCTTTGGGCTAATGCTGTACGGATTATCTCTGGGTTATTTCCACTCTCAAATGCATTCTTTAAAAACAGCCTCTGCAAGTTGCCAAAGTGCAAAAGCTTTCTTCTCATGCACGCTGCCGATACATGAGCTGCCTTTAACAATGTGAAAGTGTCTGTCTGTCGCTCTCCACTTCTGAAAAATGAGTCAATTAGTGAAGGTGCCTTGGAGGAAGCTTTTTCCTCCCTCACAAAGACGCACATACTGCACATCAACACGGCAGCTGGGTGGTGGATGAGGTGAAATTCAAAGCAAAAAGCTCTATTACAGACTGAGCGCTCCATGAAGAATAAGTTTCACCTCTGGTATTCTTTAACCTGCTTTTATTTTTGTAAAGTAGGGTGGTGTTTTTCAGCATCACTGCTTCACATTCATCCATCACCTGTCACTCAGCTGCACAGTATTACAGCCTACAGTATTTCTACATGGGCCACCAAGCAGCTCCGTTAAAACGGCTCAAAGTGCAGTGTGACGGATTGAGCTTTCTAATCGCTCTCAGTCTGAGCTTTGGTGTCAAATAAAGCATTTAGCTCAGAACTGGGCATGATACAGCCAGCGGGCCAGAATCGGTCCTTGTGATGGTTATGTCCAGCCGGTCTCAGACAAACCACATAATTTTACTTATGAGGTGGGGAAAAAAGTAAAGAAAATAGCTTTTGTTTTGAAATGCCGGTGTATTGTTAGTGTGCTTCTTCCTGTCACAATTGACAACTAACGTGAGTGATGTTTGAAGCAGCGTCACCTGCTGAGGCTGCACGTCTATAATAAGTCATGACTAATAAGTATTTTTTCGGAGGTTGGCGGTAAAGCTGTGTGCTTAGTTTGCAACAAACATGGCTAAATTCAAAAAATACAACTAGAATCCACATAATAGTGAACCAGGACATATAGCGAGCAGCGAACGCCAAGTAGGGAGGAGATCGGGGTGGATGGACAGGCCAAAAAACCCAGAAGACTGGCGTTCATGTCCGTGTGAAACCAGAAGTCAACGCTGGTTTATTTATCATGCAACTAACATACTTTAGCAACGCCACTTCCACAGTTATCTCAAGCCAAACCACAAAGGTACAGCAGAGTTTGATCCAAAGCTCCAGGAGCTGATTCAGTGGCATCACACAGCCGGCAGGAGACACATCCAAGACGTTTAAAAGGACAGATAAAATTCAGTGGCATCAGAGACCATTACCCCACAGATTTAGATGTGCCGAAAGCATCGGCGTGACAGAGCTAGAGAGAGCTGGGAGGCTGACAGTGTGTGGCAGCGGGGGCTCAATGAAATCTTAATACCTCGCTGCATGGCGTCACTCTTTCTCGCCCATTCTGCATGTCTCTCTGCCTCTTCTCTCTCTCGCGTTCACTCTCTTCTTTTTACTGTATCTAAAGAGACACACAGGAAGCAAACGACCTCCGGTTTCCGTGGCAACCAATCGACTATCAAATGAAGTAAATCAGAACAAGAGAGGGCAGAAGGATAGAGAGAGACAGAAAGAGTTGTCTAATTTTTCAGAAATAGTAGAAGAAGAAGCTGGACTTCCGCCTGTGTTGTAAACAGACGCAGTCACGCTGCGTCACGCTGACATAGCGCACATGCTCAGTAGAGACAATTTCACCCAACCAGGAAGACGGGATCCGAATGGGTGTGTACGTGGACGCCGATCGGAACAACGATCGGCATAAACCACCTCTCTCATTTGTAATGAAATTTCTTTGCAATTGACGTGTTTACAAGAAGCATTTTTAATCTGATTGGCTCCTTATTCTGATTATTTGTGTCCATATAAACATAGCTACCGTTAGTTAAACCAGGACACTCCATTTGTGATTGAAGAGACAGGCACTACATTTAGAAAATATGATGATCGGCCACAAAACAGCACACTAAACTTTTGCGTTAGTCCTTCAGATTGTGGTGTGGCATTTGAAATAGCAGCTCAGGTAATGTAGTGATTTTAAGGTGATGTGCTAACCACCAGCCGCGAGCAGTGAGGAGTCCCAGTGAGAAGACCACTCCACCTTTTGAGCATTGCCCTTCTCTAACACTGACGTTGGACAGGAAAAGATCCAACTTGATGCAGCACAATCAGAGATCGCATTTTGTACTCCATGCGATCTTCTTCCTTGGTGAAACCTGCTGGCTATTTTACCCACCATGCAACTCATCACAAGACTTGGGTGTGTTATGCTACAACATACACTGTGTAACAAAGCAACGTGGTTGTATCGTAGCTAACTAAATAAGAAAATGTTATTCCTCATTTTTCCTGCGTTTTCCTACAAATGTCCAGCAGCACAATGTGCTCTTTACATGCGTAATCTTTTCAAAATAAATAAATAAATAAACAACAGTAATAATAATAATAATAATAATAATAAGGAAAGCGACAGTAATGTTCTTTGAAACTAAGAGGATATCACCTCTGTATTGCTTACTGAGCATGAAATGTCTGTCAGTTAATTTATGTTGTTTTAAAAGCAACGTCTGTCTGCAGTTTATACTGATGTAATTTACTGTGCTGCCCTCAGCACATTCAGCCCTTTATTCCAACATTTACTGCTTTGTTCATCCTATTTTCTTGTTTCTCTACACATTTATCTCAACTGCAGCTGTCCATTCCTCTCTCTCTCTCTCCCCATGCCTCTTCTCCCTATCCCTCCATCCTCTCCCTCCGTCACTGTATAATGCTCACAGAGGCCGGCAGGTCCTTTTCTTTTTCAATCCCATACAGCTGACTGGAGAGAGGAAGGATGGACTGAGGGAGAGTGTGTGCGTTGGACAGCAGCAAATGTCATGGGATATCTCAGGATGCTTGACAGCGTCTCCTGTCAGCTCCTCCTCCCACTACGCTGTCCGGGTCCGAGTGCACGAACACTCACTCATGCATGGTGAAGGGTATGAGGATAACTGTCAGGATGTCGGTAACAACAGAAGCTATAACTCCTTCTATGAATCTGTCATTACCCATCGGCCCGCTGCCTTCAAACTGATGTTTGGTTAACGGTGTGATATGAAGCTTTCATTAACAAATTAACTCTGCAACATTAGAATAATTAAATGAACAAATGAGACCATCTCACTCGAGACTGGCTGCCTCCACCTAGTCTGGCTGATGCTGACTGTGTGCTCCAGCAAACTGCATCCAGCAGGTCTGGGTCTCCTCACTGTGTGAATTTCCCCACTGTGGGACTAATAAAGGAATATCTTATCTTATCTTATCTTATATCTGAATATCCAGAGTGCAAGTCAAGAAGTCTTTTTTGACTTCTTTTTGAAGTGGCCTTTTTCTTGGCGGTTTAACACTCAGTTTCTCAGGTGTGTCGGAGAACCACGGTGGCCTTCAGGTAAAGTAAAAATGTTAAAGTCTTTCTCTAGAGCCAGAGTTTGGTTTGTCCATTCTGGGCTACTGTAGAAACATTCAAGTAGAAACTTGTTCCCTCAGTAGACATGAAGGACTCAGATTCTTAGTTTCAGGTGATTATACACAAATGAAAACATGAATGTGAACATGAACATCACTGACATCCACCAAACTTCCCAGTTACATTCCTCTCTATATTCTGGAGGACTTTACCGAGGGGTTTGTTCAGATATCATTCATAGTCTGATTTATACAACATTTTAGAAAAAGAAGAAGAAGAAGAAGAAGAAGAAGAAGATATTCCTTTATTAGTCCCACAGTGGGGAAATTCAGTTTTACACTCTGTTGTTCACACAGTACATATACATGCGTCAATGGAGAGATGTCAGAGTGAGGGGGCTGCTCCTGACAAGCGCCCAGAGCAGTTGGGGGTTTGGTGCCTTGCTCAGGGGCACCTCGGCAGTGCCCAAGAGGTAAACTGGCACCTCTCCAGCAACCAGTTGGTCTTGGTCCATGGGGGACTTGAACTGGCGTCCTCCGCGCCCTAACCCAAGTCCTTACGGACTGAGCTACTGCCGCCCCCCATTTATTCATAAAAACATGGCAAAAACAGATTTTTTTATGGCTGTTTATAGTATTTTCTAATTCATGGAGGTAACTTTAATATATTAACAAAATGAAACCACAATCTTGAACCTGCTTTGACAATTAGCACGTTTGAAGAGATAATGCCTTATTTGCATATTTAAACAAAAAACTCTGAAAACTGGTAATATAAAATGAACTGAGTTAATGGAAGTACTCAAAGTGTCATGGCGATATCGATTAGCTAAGTTTACCCTGTTCACCGGCACCGTCTCCCTTAAATGATAAACATTTGGTCACATAAATCAGAGTTTTTCTGAACTACTCAGCTCTCCTCCTCCTCACATCGCTGACTGTCGCCCACTCCAGCGCACCCCTGCCATAGGATTCCTTAAGACAAGCTGTTGCTGTGGCAACCAGTGCTGTGAAATATATATATATATATATATATATATACATATATATAAGGAAGCCTGCGCTGAGTGTGGATGCTGCATTTGGGATTGTGCATTTTGTGTTGTGAACAGTTCACATTTTGGCCCATTAAATCATCCGTTCAGCATTTGATATCTTGATTGAGCAGCCATTCTGTAGATATGTAGTTTAACACTGTAAAGTGGATGTCGCTTATGATCGGACTTTAACTGCATGCACACACATCTTCTGAGGATTAGGGCACTATGAGTTCATTTAGCAGTCCATCACCTCCTGGAAAATAGACTAAGGCAGATAAACTGCAGCAACACTGAGGGTTGAAGGTATGGGAAGAGATAGCAAGTCAGTAGAAGTTCATTTAATAGCTGCAAATTAAGGTGACTTTTAGCAGCGATGGTGAGATACGAGTTAGCGAGGAAATACTTACTAAATACTCTGTCCAATTTCAGATGAGATAAGACAAGAACCGACAAACATGCACACAGAGTCTTCCTTTAGACCGCCTGGTGGGATTCTCTGTGCATTATCTCCCCCTCTCTCTATCTGTGATGTAGCATGGTGGTAATATGATGCAGACATTAAGGCTGTAGATTTCCTCTCCTGCCCACGTCCACTCGTACACACCATTCCCACCCAGCAGCACTGCCAGGCTGACAGAGCTAAAAATACTGAGACCAGTGGAAAATCATCACAACACCATCAAAGGCCACACTGATGTTTACTATAATGTCAAATAACAGTCAGAACATGTGTGTATCTGCTGTTAATCTACACCGTGGAGGTATCGGTGCACAGCTGCTCATTTCTCACAGTTTTAATTTGTTCTCTGCTGAGTACAGCAGACCTAAACAGAGCAACGTAATGAGAACCAATGATGGAGAGGAACCCAGAACGAGGGAGAGGACAGGAACGTAAGTGGACGAGAGACAGTTAACTAGAGAAAAAAGCAGATGTGTTGTGTATATCTTGTACTATAAGCCAAAATAATCACAGCAGTATACTAGCCAATGACAGACTTCCTCGCTGCAGTGTGTTCTCACCTGACACCTGGTCAGTGGCCCAATGATTCAGACTATGATGTTCTAGGCACAACGGCGTGGCAGTTCCCTCCTCACATGCCAGCCAACTCTTTTTGGAGCTCCCCAACAAAAGCTGCAGATCTGAGGCAAATCAGCATTCACTTGTTATGTAACTGGAGATAGTAAGTCAGGTAAAAAACCTATGGAGAATCAGTGATTGATGATGGCTTCACACGGGACAGTTGCTCTGAGTGTCTATTAATGATGTGAACGGGTTCACACTGATTGATTGATTCACATGATACAGACGTTAAAAGGTGCCTCTGAGCATCAGTATGAGTACTTGTTGGCATATTCACCGTTCAGCTTGCAATATTACAGGACTGCTATAAGGAGCTTGAATTAATAGAGTGAACTTATAGTCCAGCATTGTTTTTATGTTTCTGTACTTGTTGATCGCCTTTCACAACAACATACCACTTTCATTTTTCATGGATAATATCACACACCTGCTGCTGCCTTTATGCCTTTATACTGTATAAATTAACGATAAATTTAATGCACCTGGAATTGAGATTCAGTAAATAAGACCTGCTAAGATTCAGTCAGCAGCTGGAGATAAATGAATACTGATGAATCTCATGGTGAGGTGAGGTTTTATAGATAATGGTGCGTTAAGCAGTGATGGGTTTAGTGATCAGTAGGTGAGAACCTTTTCAGTATCGTATAACAGTGGTGACGACCTGTCTATCTCGATTTCTCTACCCTGCTCCCGTTCACACTGAGCTCACAGAACACGACCACCCGCTCATTCAGTTGAAGACAACATGAATTAACCACTGCTATGCTGTGCATACTCACTGTAGCTATGATCTGTTGATCTGATATGATCTGTACGACCCTTCTGCTGGTCAGATCTGTCTTTTAAAGCTGCGCTAACATTGTTTTTGTGCATCGCTGACACTTTATAGGCCTAATAGTTATTACGTCTGCCTGCTGCTCAATAATCACGTTAAGAAAAAAAATTAAACGCCAACAAATATGTATTTAAGCAGAATATTTGGTTAGATAAAACATGAATTTTGGAAATGATTACCATCTTTTTTAAACAAATTTTGACTTTTGAACTTTGAAAAAGTTCAATCTGTACATGGTTAAAACCAAGTGTTGGCTCAAGCCCTCTTTTTTAAGACTTATTTATGTCCCTTCCCTTACTCCATCATTCAACAGCTATTCCCTTCATAGCCTTTTACGTTCCTATTTTCTTTTGTATATTTGCGTTGCTCTAACATCTGTCTCTGTGTTGGGAGGTCATCAGCTTAGTCCTCGGCGTTTGACAATGCGCCGTCCTCACAAGGTGATAAGTTAATATTGACAATCTTAACGTGGAACAAAGCGTGGTATCTGTAGGAACAAGCAGGGACGAGGCGCTTCCTAAATTGAGATACTAGTTTTGGTTCGCGGAGCAGCATTAATACATGCCAGTCAGCAGCTCCCACGATAACACCATGCAGATAGCAATCATTAGCAGCCAGTGGAAATGACAGACTAATGACTGTCATTTACCAAACTTGGGAGGATGGCTTCATTTGGGTCTGTCTCAGTTTTTCGCTCTTCATCTGTTTATTAAAGTTTATTACCAGTGTCCTATCAAAAAAATTTTGTTATAAAATGAACACGTCTTGAAAAATAAAAGCGATTCTGTCTGTATCATTTCTGTAATTCATCAGTTATTTTTGTGATTTAAAGACTTATCTGTCAACATTTACAGTTTACCTGTGCTGCAGTGTTCCTGTTCCTTAAAAGGAGGGTGCTGTCTGGACCTGATCCCAGCTGGCTCTGGGTGAAGGCGGGTTCACCTGGACAGGTCTCCAGTCCATCACAGGACACATAGAGACAGACAACATTCACACCTACAGGACATTTAGAGTCATCAGCTGCATGTCTTTGGACTGTGGGAGGAAACCGGAGCACCTGGAGAAAACCCACGTTAACATGGGGAGAACATGGAAACTCCACACAGAAGGACCCAAAGCCGGATTCAAACCTGTGACCGTCTTGCTGTGAGGTGACAGTGCTAACCCTACAGCCCCTTCCTGAAACTGTGATAAATCAGATGTGATGATCATTGGCCTCAAATCCCTCACCAAAACGTCACAACTTCAGCCTCCCCATCGATAACTCCGCTCTGTCCCCTTCCCCTCACATCCATCCAACACCACAGTCATTTTTCAGCAGCAACCAGGTCAATCAGATCCCCAGGACTGCCTTTTTCCACCCTAAAAAACAGAGCTCTTCTCCACCCAACACTCTCCATTTCTGCAGATGAAACTCTGACCCATGCCTTCATCACATCCAGCATTGAGTACTGAACCAGCATTCTTATATGGCACATCCTCCAGTCCTAAATAAACTCCAGTACATCCAGAGCTCTGCTGCTCATCTGCTCACACCCTGGTCCACCAAAGAACATACATGTATGTATTTATATCGGCACCAAGCCACAGAGCTACACTCCTGCCTGTTTACAACAAACTGACACTTCTTGACTGACAAAATTACCTTTTTAAATTGATAAACATCGTATGTGTGAGTCATGGCCCAATTCAAATATTTCTCTCTCTCTGTTGACTACCGTTCATAGTTTTTCTGAATAAGGTCCCATGGTGGTCCACCAGAAGGGGCAGGACTTCGCCTGTTTATTATCATTTATATCATGGAACATGAAAACACTAACAAATAAATTTTGCTATATAAAGATGCAACTATGCCTTATACTGTAAGTGCAACAACAGGAGTTCAGGGAAAGTATTTCCAGTGAGTACCAGGTCGGACCACCTGACTTCTACATCGCCATGTGAGGTGCAAGAAAGTGAAAGAGAAGGATGAGGCATGAGAGGAGGCAGGAGGACAGGAACACCAGAGGTGAAGCTAGTGATGCTGACACACAACCCCACATACAGTAACCTTCTGGGCTAGTAACTGCTCACCTGGGAGGAACCCTTGTTCACACACAGACTCTGGTGTTATACCCTTTAAGCATCTCTCTACAGGACCCAGTGTATTACTTCAGCACCTGCAGGCCCAGTAGGCGATGCCAAGCTGACATTAACATGTATTGGCAGCAACCAGCATGAAGTTAGAGCAGCAGTACGTGAGATCAGCAGCACGGAGCTGTCTGGAGCCGGGGGGGGGGGGTATACATTAATCAATTAAACATCTCTGGGGTCTGATCACTTGTTGAAGTTGTTAAACTTGAATAAACAATTAATTTGAAGATATTGGTGCAATTAGGGGCAACCTCTCCTTGCTTTCATACTGGGATTCATGTTATTTGGCACTGGGTTGGGTTCCACACACATCGTTAGTACTAGAGAAGTGTGCTGCTCAATTTTCAGAGGATCTACTGATGTCAGATTGTCAAAGTAGTGGGAGGCCATTGAAGAACGTGTTACTTAATCTAACTTCCTAAAATATGCACTATGAGAGCAACAGCAGGAAAAAGGAGGTAGCTCCACAGCAACACCACCTTTACAACAGACTCATGGTCTCGATTTCACACAGTCAAACCAAACTTAAATCCCTAAAGTCCCTAAATCCTGACCCTTTCATATGGGATGGCTGTAGCTCATCAAACAAGCCAATTATTACCTTTCCCAGCATAGTAGTATTATATATTCAGTATTATCTCCTCTAGTAACAGTCAAATGTGAAGCATCTTCATGGCCCGTTTTTTTTTTGGTTCTCTTTGTTTGGTGTGGAATACCCTATAGTGTATAATACCAAGAATGTAGCCTCAGTCTCCAGGTGTGTCAATTTCCCCATCACAGCGCCCGCCCCCCCCCCCCCCCCCCCCCCCGATTTTTTCTTTTTTTTTTCTTCCTTTTTTTTTTTTTTTTTTTTTTTTTTTTTCTTTATTTTCCCCCGACCGTGGTTCGGTGGGGGAATGGTTCTCGAATTGGTTTTAGTAGATATTTTTTAGTAAATTAGGTTTGGGAGGTTTTCTTTGTTGTTCTTGGGTGGTGGGGTGGAGTGGCAGCTTTCATCCTTTTATTTTATTGTTTATTGGTGGAATATTTTTTTTTTTTGTTTTTGTCTTGTTTTAATTTTGTTGTGATTTTGTTTTTTGTTTTTCTTTTTTCCTTTCTCTTCTTTCTGTTCTCTTTTCTCTTTTTTTTTTTATTTTTGTTGTGTGTTGTTTTTGATGTGGTGATTTTTCATAGGCCTGCTTTGCTTGTTTATGCTTTGCTTTCTCTCCCGGTCCCCCGCCCCGCGTCTTTTTTGATTTTTTATTTTTTTTTTATTTTTTTTGATTTTTTTTCACCCAAATATTTATTTTATTTTATTTTTCCATTTTTTTTTAAAACTTTTTTTTTCCCTTTATATTCTTTTTGATCTTGGAGTTGTATTACCGTCTTTTGTTCTTTTAATTTTTATCTACCCCGCCCTCCTTCTCCTCTGCTCTCTTTTAATTATTTTATATCTTTTCACTTCCCCCTCCTTTCTTCCCCTCTCTCAAGATATTCTATCTTTTTATTTTTTTATAATATTACTTCTTTTTAATTTCCTCCTTTTTTTTTTTGTTATTTTTTTATGTCATTGAAGCAGAGGAAGCATTATTTTTATTTACCATAAGAAATTATTAAAACCACTCTAATTCCACATTCTCTTTCTACTTCCTCTCCCC
>CAMQGK010000276.1:127500-167500 GCA_947000775.1 Pterois miles | reverse complement strand
TGTTATCCAGAGAGGTCCACTTCCTCTGGATTTAAAAGGAAAAGCTTTTATCGTAGCCCAGCCTCCCAGCTCTCCTCAGCAACAGTCGGGCGGTGTCCAGCCAGCATGGGCCACAGCTGTAGAGCAGTTTTTGAGCCGTCTGAAGTCTAAAGGAAGCAACCTTGGACTTAATATTTATTAAACCCTGCCCTCCTCACCCGCAGGTAGAGCGCTGCTGCCCGGATCCAGTGCCGGCCAGACCAGAAGAAGTCGACAATGGATTTCTGGATATCCTCCATCAGGCCACTTGTGGGGTCAAAACAACCAGTCTATCCATAACAACACCAATTGTTAGCAACCAAAACTCTTCCCCTATATACACTGGTAGCAACCATTTCCATTTAGACAACCGTGCGCACACTTTCTCCTAGCTCCCTCCCATTCCTCCTTTAAACCCTCGGTTCCCAAAACACTCCCACACATTCAGCCCCTCCTTCCCCCACTCAATCCTCCAGCAGGGTGGGCACCACCTGGTCCCTCCACTTCCCACCAACAACCCTCACTCTTTCCCCATCACCCCAACGCCCTTCTACAACGAGTACCCTCAACTTTACGTCCCCCTAGAGGACACAAACACGCACACATCATCTGCATAAGCGGAAACAGTAGGGGGACGCCAAAGCAGAGGAACCGGGAATTGAGATACCACTGAGCCGCCCTCGCAATCTGCACAGCAAGGGCTCAATGGCAAGGCTGTAGAGTTGTCCTGATATAGGACAGCCCTGCCTGATCCCTCGCTGCACAGGAATCGGCCGACTCAGCCCTGCCCCCATCTTCACCAACACTCACCACAACAAACCAACCCAACACAAAACCACACCAAAACCAAAACCTTGAGTGCAAAAACAAAAAAAAGCCACCCTCAAAAGCCTCTCCTATCAAGGACAGAACCCAATATTACATTCAACCTTCACAAATCAAACCTCTCATGAAACATTCCATATTCATCCAACAGCTCAGGACATTAATTCTAGAATGACCTCTATTTACAGAGCTCTGGAGAGCACCTTGTAGTCAGGACATAGAAGAGCAACCGGTCTCCAGTTCCTGAGCAGTGCCAGGTCTCCCTTCTTCGGCACAAGAAACGCCTCTGCAAGACACAGGAAAAAACAGTCTGAGCACCTAGGAAAACACAGCAACCGGCCCAAGGACCAGAATCGCTGGAGAACGGGGTGAGCCCATCGACTCCCGGCGCCCCCCGACGCCATCTATTGACCGCTATACGCTCCTCCAGCGCAGCCAGACTCCAACAGCCTTCTCCTCCAGACTCTAGGAAGACCCTCCAGAGCTCCTCTTGGCACTCCACCACATACTCGCCCCAAGGCCGTGTGACCCATGCGGGCTCCTCATCTCACCCGGGCGAGGCACCTTGCCTCCAGAGCCGCAGGCTCTTCCTTTAGCCACCGATCTCTCCAGGTTGAAGAAAAAGAGCCGGAGCATCCATGTCCCTCAGCGGAGGAATCGAGACCTACCGCCCTTACTCTTTCCTCAGAACAACTAGCTCCTGCCTCTTTTCCTCAGCAGGGACCTGTGTTGGGGTCTGGGTCCTATGTAACCCCCCTCAAAACCTAATTTCAGCTCGAACTTAATTCTCCTTACTTTGGCAGTAGAATGGGATGATACTGCTGGCAGAAGAGCCGGATCTGTGTCTTCCCGACCTCCCACCACAGCTTCAGAACAAAATCTCTTCGCTCCCATCTTCCCCAAAACACCCCCAACCCACTTTCCCATTGAGTTAACCCTTTCACCTGAGGTGACGGCTACTTTCCTGCTAACCAACATCCGCTAACCTTACAGACCTTAACCCCACTGCTCACAACCTTTTCACCCAACCCATTTACTCCCTTTGTACTTACCCTCCACATCTACCAACTACAGCATATAATGTTTTTAAGGACATGTGCTGACTAGGAGGGGCCCTCACCTTCCTCACTAACTAGTGCATAAAACACCACCAACAAGAGCTCGTAGCCCTCCACCTTTCCAATAGCTACACCCCCCTGGGAAAAAAAACAAAAACCAACCCTCTATTTCTCCCTACCACCACCACCCTTCACTCCTCCAAGGAAAAACATTACATAACAGACTAAACAAACACCACCCTCCTACTATGCCAGCTAGGCAAACGACCCCTCCCACCATAAGCCCCATCTCCTCAGAGGAGGGAGTGAGTCTCCTAAACCCACTCTTCTTAGGACCCGCCTTTCTTCTCACCCCAATTTAGAGACCCACCTAAGGCTCTGCATAGAGAGGGCAGAGAGGAGGAACAGACAGGAAACAACGATTAAAGAACAGCATAAAAATACCTGCGACATGCATTTGGACTCTTTACTTTAACAATTTTACCTTTCTTTTCCTTCCTCAGGATGCTTTAGGCGGAAACGCCTTTCATCCAAAGACGACCTACCCCTTTTAGGACATAACAACAATAAATTTATCATTCCCAAAAAATCCTTCAGCAAACCAAACAATTCCTCCAACACCACAATGGAGGCTCACCCACAAAATTCTCTCGGAGCATACCACTCTCTTCACAGAGACCTACTGTTGGACACAACCTTCCTCATTCATTTACAGTATTTACATTGGAGGCAGCAAAAGCGCCATTCACATAATCAGAGAACTCCTCAGTGATCTCAGCCTGAGAGCTGCTGTCCTCTGCAGCACAGAGACCTGCTGCTCCTCAGCCTACCCACATCTCTTTCTCATATGGGCTCCAGTGAGACCAGCCACCGCCACCGTCGCGCCGGCACCGGAGGCAGCGCCAGTCACCGGAGCGTCGGCACCGGAGGCAGCGCTAGACACCGGAGCGTCAGCACCGGAGGCAGCGCCAGACACCGGAGCGTCGGCACCGGAGGCAGCGCCAGACACCGGAGCGTCGGCACCGGAGGCAGCGCCAGCCGCTGCCGCGGCGCTGCGCGCCGCACCCTCGGCCCCACCGGCAGCGCGAGCGACAGCAGCGGAGGCGCCCGCCGCATCAGATGCGGAAGCGGCTTCCGCCTGCTTGTGCGGACACGCGAACCGTTTATGGCCGACATCACCACATTCAAAACATTTAATCTGTCCTGAACTAGCAAAACCATGTAGGCACCGTCACCATGCTTCACTCTGAAGGACACCTCCAGAGTCTGAGCAGGTGAGTCTAAGAACATGAACACCTGCCTCCGCAGGGACTGAACATGCTTCAGTTTAGGACCTTACATCCAAACTCACCGTTTTAAATCCGCTCGCAAACTCCAACTACACTCGCTCAACACTCTCGGGAGAAACGGCGGAACACCGGACACGGTGATCCGCGTGGACGGAGCTGACAGCGGGGAAACCTGAACAAACAGCTGCCTATGAACACGCCGCCTCTATCACATAGACACCGCATCGTTCAGAACACAACGACACTTTATTCATCCTAGACGCAAGAGACATTATCGTGACCTACCTGCTCACCGACTCCACAAACCTCCTCCACCGACCGTGCTATCCGGCGGGACGATCCGCACTCCCTGCCGGAGAGACGGAGGTGGCGTCTCGGCGGACGCCATTCCGCCCGAAAAACGCCGCACAAAACCACCACACACAATATCCCAAAAACCAAAAACCCATCACAACAAAAAAAAACAGGAAAAGCCAATAACAGGAAAAACATCAAACACCGCCCACCTCTCCAACACCCAACCACACCACCGGAACCGGAAAGGAGGAGAGGAGAGGAGGAGAGGAGAGCAGGAGAGTGGGAGCAGGAGAGGAGAGCAGGAGAGGAGAGCAGGAGAGTGGGAGCAGGAGAGGAGAGCAGGAGAGGGAGAGCAGGAGAGGAGAGCAGGAGAGTGGGAGCAGGAGAGGAGAGCAGGAGAGGAGAGCAGGAGAGGGTGAGCAGGAGAGGGAGAGCAGGAGAAGGGGAGCAGGAGAGGGGGAGCAGGAGAGGAGAGCAGGAGAGGGGGAGCAGGAGAGGAGAGCAGGAGAGGAGAGCAGCAGAGAGAGGAGAGCAGGAGAGTGGGAGCAGGAGAGGGGGAGCAGGAGAGGGAGAGCAGGAGAGGGGGAGCAGGAGAGGAGAGCAGGAGAGGGGGAGCAGGAGAGGAGAGCAGGAGAGGAGAGCAGGAGAGGGGGAGCAGGAGAGGGGGAGCAGGAGAGGGAGAGCAGGAGAGGGGGAGCAGGAGAGGAGAGCAGGAGAGTGGGAGCAGGAGAGGAGAGCAGGAGAGTGGGAGCAGGAGAGGGGGAGCAGGAGAGGGAGAGCAGGAGAGGGGGAGCAGGAGAGGAGAGCAGGAGAGGGGGAGCAGGAGAGGAGAGCAGGAGAGTGGGAGCAGGAGAGGAGAGGAGAGCAGGAGAGTGGGAGCAGGAGAGGGGGAGTAGGAGAGGGAGAGCAGGAGAGGGGGAGCAGGAGAGGAGAGCAGGAGAGGAGAGCAGGAGAGGGGGAGCAGGAGAGGAGAGCAGGAGAGGAGAGCAGGAGAGGGGGAGCAGGAGAGGGAGAGCAGGAGAGGAGAGCAGGAGAGGGGGAGCAGGAGAGGGGGAGCAGGAGAGGAGAGCAGGAGAGGGGGAGCAGGAGAGGAGAGAAAAAAACAGGTCCTTGAATGCACCCTGTCCACCAGTTTTATGGAGACGTACAGCGACATCAGCATAATGATTAATACCAGCATTAGCATAATGATTGATTAATACCAGCATTAGCATAATGAATAATACCAACATTAGCATAAGCACAGCTGCTGGGAGAGAGCCAGAAAAAAAGACGAGGTGAGAGAAGAGGAAGAGTAGTGAGTGGCAGAGGAAACTGGACAGGAAAAAGGATGAAGACATCACAGATACTGACAGCTTGAGTCCATTTCAACGTGTCTTCATGAGTAAGTTTAGCCTTCATCCGTGGTGAACGTCCACTTATGTCCCACAGAGGGACACTACAAGCCATGTCCATTTCTATAGGCGGCGATACTGACTGAACCCACCTGGCAATAATTCAGTACTCTGTCACTAATACTGCTGTCACCCTGTGCACTATTACAGATACTCTTATTTACACCATGCCTGCATTTATATTAAATACACTTAATAGATCCCATTGTACTTTTTATTTATTTATCTGCACTGTGGTTAAACGGTATATTGTAGGTCGGAATGCATTTATTTGTACACATTTCTTATATTTTTCTTGTTTAATTCTTATCTTATTATTTACTTATATTTCACGTGGGGCTGTCAATCAAGTCACATATTTAATTGCAAATTAACTGCACATTTTCGAACTGTTCAAAAAGTCAAGTATTATGTTTTATAAGTATGTAAGACTTTCAGATTGTCGACAGTGTTTGTTCAATGAGAGTCAGAAGCAGCTACAGTGGTTTTGTCCTGAAGATGCTTCATGACTCACTGTGGACACTTCTGACATCTCAAGGATACGATGAACCCAAGTTGCATTTGACTTCCCTTTAGCTATCATGTGACCTGGATGGGTGAGAAACTGCTCAGACATCGCACACTGTTGTGGAGAGCAGGGTTATTATAATAAACTAAAACTGAAACTAAAACAAAAATAAATAGCCAAAATATATTTTTAGTAATCTGAAACTAAATAAAATCTGAATCCTTTATGAAAACTAAAACTATGGGGGCTACCAATTGATTAAAATATTTACTTGTGATTAATCACATGATTGTTCATACTTAATGTGCAATTAATCACAAATTAATTGCACATTAATTATCTGTTCAAATGTACCTTACAGGGAGATTTGTCAAGTATTTAATCCTGGTGGTTCAGCATCGAGTAAGGATAATGGGGGCGGCAGTAGCTCAGTCTGTAGGGAGTTGGCTTGGGAACCGGAGGGTCACCGGTTCAAGTCCCGACATGGACCAAAAACTGAGTGTGAACTGGTAGCTGGAGAGGTGCCAGTTTACCTCTTGGGCACTGCCGAGGTGCCCCTGAGCAAGGCACCAAACCCCCAACTGCTCGGGGCGCTTGTCAGGAGCAGCCCCCTCACTCTGACACCTCTCCAATTGTTGCATGTATATGGACCTGTTTGTGCATGTGTGTGTATTAGTTAACAGAGTGAAAAAAATTGAATTTCCCCTAGCGGGACTAATAAAGGACTATCTTCTTCTTCTTCTTCTTCTAATACCTGCAACACCCAGCAACTCACACCAAAACAATCCAGACTGATAAACAGCACTACAGGTATGAAGACAAATATGCATTTTTTAGGCCTGTCAATCAATTAAAATATTAGTCGCGATTAATCATGATTGTACATGGTTTATCGTGATCAATCATAAATTAATTACATTTCTTATTGGTTCAAAATGTACCTTAAAAAAAGATTTTTCAAGTATTATCAACATATTACCATAATGCATCTTCATCTTCATCTTCAACCTCTTATCCGGGGTCGGGTCTCAGGGCCAACAGCTCCAGCAGGGGACCCCAAACTTCTCTTTCCCGGGCCACATTAACCAGCTCTGATTGGGGGATCCCGAGGCGTTCCCAGAGATATAATCTCTCCATCTAGTCCTGGGTCGTCCCTGGGGTCTCCTCCCAGCTGATCGTACCTGGAACTCCTCCCTAGGGAGGCGCCCAGGAGGCATCCTTACCAGATGCCCGAACCACCTCAACTGGCTCCTTTCAACCCAAAGGAGTAGCAGCTCTACTCTGAGTCCCTCACGGATGGGTGAGCTTCTCACCTTCTCTCTAAGGGAGCCTCAGCCTCCCTCCTGAGAAAACCCATTTCGGCCGCTTGTACTCACGATCTAGTTCTTTGGGTCCTGACCCAGCCCTTATGACCACAGGTGAGAGTAGGAACGAAGATTGACTGGTAGATCCAGAGCTTTGCCTTCCGGCTCAACTCTCTCTTGGTCACAACGGTCCGGTAAAGCGACTGTAATACCGCCCTGCTGCGCAGATTCTCTGGCCACTATCACATTCCATTGTTTCCTCACTCGCGAACAAGACCCCGAGGTACTTGAGCTCCTTCACTTGGGGTAAAGACTCACTCCCTACCCAGAGTAGACAATCCATCGGTTTCCTGCTGAGAACCATGGCCTCCGATTTAGAGGTGCTGATCTTCATCCCAGCAGCTTCACACTCGGCTGCGAACCAATCCAGTGAGAGCTGGAGGTCACAGACTGATGATGCCAACAGAACCACGTCATCTGCAAAAAGCAGCAATGAAAGCCTCAGCACACCGATCAGCAAAACCCCCTCCCCCAGACTACGCCTTGATATCCTGTCCATGAATATCACAAACAGGATTGGAGACAAGGCGCAACCCTGGCGGAAGCCAACTGCCACCGGAAACGAGTCCGACTTACTGCCGAGAACCCGGACACAGCTCTCGCTTTGGGAGTACAGAGGTTGGATGGCCCTGAGAAGTGACCCCCTCACCCCATACTCCCACAGCACCTCCCACAGTATACCCCGGGGGACCCAATCATACGCCGTCTCCAAGTCTACAAAACACATGTAGATTGGATGGGCATACTCCCAGGAGAGTGAAGAGGCCAGGACAAAATTCACATTGTTCCTCTTCAATCCGAGGTTCGGCTATCGGCCGAACCCTCCTTTCCAGCATCCTGGAGTAGACTTTACCAGGGAGGCTGAGTAGTGTGATACCCCTGTAATTGGCACACACTCTCTGGTCCCCATCCATGACAGCCCCTCCACACCCAGAGCCTTCAGCATTTCTGGGCGGATCTCGTCAATCCCCGGGGCCTTGCCACTGTAGAGCTGTTTAACTACCACAGTGACTTCCACCAGAGGCATGTCTACTTTAATATAACTAGTGCAGATTCATACAGTTTTAGTAGGGCTGTCAGTCAATTTATAGATTTAATCGTGATTAATTGCATAATTGCCCATGATTAATTGCTATTAAGTTACTAGTAAGTAGACCTGGAGTCCAGATCATTTTGTCAAATTAGTGACTGTGATGCAGAATTGATGGAAATGAAAAACACACCTCTAAAAGCCCATGTAGACTAATGATGAATCATAAGATCATAAGATGCAGTTGAAAACACCAGGAAAAGCCAGTACAGTAAGTAGATTATTTCCAAAGTCCAAAATGAATATTCATGCTCAACAATCTCTGATGTTTAACATTATTCAGCAAAACTGAGAGAAATAAACACATAAGGATGCATAAGGATCTGTGATCATCATAAGAAATGTTGAATATTGGCAGATTAATTTCTTCCTCAGTGGTTTTATCTCATTAAAAATGTTCGTGGACAAATATGCTGCTTCATGTAAATGTATGTATATATTGATTATTGTAAATCAATAACAGCACTAATCAATGGCAGATATTGTCCAGAAACCCTCCCAGGTTCTGACTTTAGCATCAACAATCTGCTCCAATCAGAACATGGCAAACTGCAGCCCAACAGGCAACAACAGCTGTCAGTGTGTCAGAGTGCTGACTTGACTAGGACTTGATCCAGACTGACTGGGACTATCATAAAGTGGGCATGTCTGTAAAGGGGAGACTGGTGGGGACCCAGAGAACCCATTTACATCCACACATCTGGAGGTTAGAGGTCAACAGACCCCTCTGAACATGGACAGGTCAGTTTTCCCTCACCAAAATTTAGTGTAACTTCATAGCGACACCTCAGCCAGCACCAACCTCTGAAAGATCAGCCTCTACATATGTGTTATATATTGAAGCATTATGTACATAGTTTACATGTTATATACTCTATTATTTCTATTTTCTTACATTTTTTGTTCTATAAGAGCAACTCTGACGCCCCTCCTTATCCTCTGGGTTAAATTAAGTACATCTGATTCTAAAACACTGCAAACAAACGCTCTGAAAAAGTACAGCCAAACAATCCAGACCTTTATTCTAAACCTGAAGACTAAAACTAGTCCAGTAAAATATTCACCATACCACAACCTCATTAATATGTCAATCAAACCTGAATGACAGAGAGGAATCCTACAGTTGTGATTTTTTTCACAGGGGCAGGAGCTCAGCAATAAATGGATTGTGTCACCAGAAACTTGCCCTCCCCTCTGACTGATGAACACCTCCTCTGGGTCGGAGGTAGAAACTATTTAGTTTGAGGCAACATAGTTGGTCTCCTTGGGAATTCAAACAGTGTCATTTTGAATGCTACAATGCAGCAGTGAGAGACGTCGCACCACCTAAAGTGTCACTACTACACTTCAGTGTAATAGCAAATGCCAGAGTACAGCAATGATGCACAGCTAAATCAGATCGGTGGATCTGGTTTGGATGGCCAGAATCTGGATTCCATTTTTGGGAATATATGAAGAGACTCAGTCACAATCATATTGGTTCATATGTAGTATCCAACACATGACAGTGGTCCTGTCCTCATCAAGACCATGACAACAAGCATCTGTGTGGATTCATATCACTGTTTATAGCACACAGAGATGGCAACATGTTTTAATGTCCCCAGCTGCAGCAAGGCAGCACAGCAAATGGACAACCTGGACATGACATGTAGACATTATGACAAATCAAGGAGAATTCAGGTGCTTTCAGACAGCAAGCAGGACGGCATCTACGCCACCATGGTCAGCGGACGGAGGGCGCTGCTGCTGCATTCACATTTTACGATGACTCAACGTTTTTCAACTTGCTGAATGTGTGACCATGACAACCAGAGAAACTACAGTAAGAGACATGATAGATGAGCTGGATCTGAATTAAACACCTCTTCACCAGCAGAGAACACACAGATCAAGGACAAGAAATGCAACAACAACGGAGCAACATGAGCCTCAAAATCTGTTTCAAAATTGGCTTTTATGATACTAGTAAGCAAAACTTGCTATATTAAAGGTGGCATAGTTGTCTATATATTTAACTGGGTGATGGCATTAGGTAGCAGCAGCCTGTCGTTTATGAATTTGTGGTATACAAACCAATGTCACACCAAAGCGCATAATAGAAGACAGTATTGGTGTTACGTTTTACCTCACAGAGTCGTGAATATTACACACCTGTATTAACATGTAGTACCAGTGGGGGGTAACAAAGCCACTGACTTGGGGTTAAGCAAGAAAACCACTGTATGAAGTTAAGGGAAAACGCTATAGTTACTCACTTAGGACCAGGCAAAAAACTCGCTTAGTTAAAGTTAAGGGAAAATATCGTGGTTGGGCTACAAACACAATATCACCACAAAACACAAATGTCACTAACACCAGCCTCAAACTCAGATCTCCCATTTGATAGTCCTGTTTTTGTTGAACCCATCCACCTCCCAACCCACCATACATGGTCTTTCTCACTTTATATGCTACGTAGCTAGATCTAAAGTTAGACCTCCATCACAAAGCAACACGTGACAAACATCACTACAAAACACCACCTTCATGCAGGCGTGTAATATTCAGCGACACAGTGTGACACTGACACGCTGTCTTCTGGTGAACAGGTGTGTCTATTACAGGCTTTGCTGTTAGACTGGGCTGGGTACAAGGTGGTTGGATCAGAGGTAGCCAGTATCCTGCTGCCACTGCTGTAAATACAGAGCGCTGTGGCAGCAGAAGGGTGTTACAGTAAACCAACGATCGCTGAGGCTTGAAGAGGAACAGATACACAAAGTCAAGACCACCAATGCAACATGCGAACCTTAACAAGTTGATTAGCTGATGCCCTTCCTGTCACACATGAAGTACAAAACATGGCAGTGCTATACTTAAAAAACATAATAATCATTATAAAGCCATTCAATAATTTCCAAACAAACAACAGGCATGTTCATTTGTGTGCAGCCCAGAAAGCATGTTCAATCCTGAACATCCCAGTCTCAATTAAAAATCCTCCAGGATGCAACAAAACCAAAAAAAATCAAACCAACTCAGATGGAGGCTGACTTATGCCAACAGTGTCCCCCTGTACAGGTGTGTTCTGCCAGAACCAGCCTCCTAGTTACAGGCTGAAAGGGCTTCACAGGAGGATGTAAAACAACACATTGACAGCTCTTGAAAAAAATGATGAAGACAACATCCATGTTTAGCAGCTCCAGAGACAAAACAACAACAAAAGATGATGTGGGCAATTTACCAAAACTCCAGTGTGGCCAATCACATCGCTGCTCTTACAGATGGTGTTCTGCTGCAGTACGCAAGCTGCCTGCCAAGCACAGTTCAGCAAAACAGTCTCTTTCACCATCATTGAAGGAAATACCTGCAGCCACTGCCAGGAGATTAATTCACCCACTAAACTGAGTCTGCAGAGCAGACATCTTGAAGATAGCTGAGACAGTTTAGCTGCAATAATCAAACACCATCCAATCACATAAACCGAAGGGTATTTCACATCCATCCCCTTGTGTCTAATGATTTTTCCAGCTGTCAAGATGCATTAAATGTAGCTGCCCCCCATTCATTAAGAGGTAGTCATATTGATGTGGTGTCTGCATCCTACACTTGAAGCTCATATAACTTTAGTGCCAGAAACTTGTCCTAATGTTCAATTACAGGCATCAGATGCTGCTGTTAATCAAAGAGATAAGCTAGGAGATAAAACTCTGCCGCCATTTTGAACTGAAAAATCCAATGAGTCACCTTCCTAGTACTAACACTTATATTGTCAAATCATTATGTCCTAAAGAATTATTTTCCTCCATATTGATCATCAGACCCTCAGACTGTTCCGCCCTGCAGCTCATATCCCATATCTGCTTCTACCAGCTTCCTGCTAGCTGGATGAGGCTGGAATAATGGATCTACTGGCTGTACTCCATTTAATTATCTTCTAATCCTCCTATGTATATACTCTGTATGCTGTCTGCCTGTACCATGGTGGATGTATTGACATCTCTGTTCCCAAACAACCGGCTATCGGCCAGTAGTTAGCAGTGCTAGTAGCATGACATCAACAGGATTTAATGGAGTTGTTTACTAGCCATGCAGGGCAAACAACAGGGGACACTCACTGGACTCCATTTTGGATCCTTGACATGAAAATGTTTGAGATTGCTCTGAAAATCTGTGTGCTTGATTTTTCTAACTTCCATTTATGGCCATTGCTCACTTTATGCTCCTCTGGAAAGCAGCCGGGCAAAACGTTTAAGAAATAAGTAAGTAAACAGTTATAATAGTATGCACATGTATGATATTTTATTGGGCCATTTCAGTAGAAACATTAGATAGGACAATACATAGAATAGAACATTTCGTTTTACTTTTGTACGGCACTTTGTAGGTGGATGTTTTACTGCCGTCTGGTAACTGCTTTCAGTCCAAAATGGCGGAAGTGTAGCTCTGATGCAAAGGAACGAGTAATTATCTTTCACTTCTTATTAATATACGTTCTTTGCCTATGCTGTGAGAAGCTCTGTACACTGTGTGTGTGTTAAGATAAGATATTCCTTTATTAGTCCCACAGTGGGGAAATTTACGTTAAGTGTGTGTATGTGCAGTAATGCCGTGGCGCAGAAGGCCACATGTGTCGTCCAGAGGACATTGAAAGTGAATTGGAAGCTATTAATTTGATCATCCCTTGCCATCATATTTGTTTTGTAGCAGAATATACATTCACCCCACATGCTCTGCTTCTCTTCTCTCTGCTGTTACCTCTCCTTATCTCCCTCCAGTCCTTCCTTCTTTCCAATTTACAGGTACATGTTTAGATGTGGAAAGCATTTAACATCTCTGCCTTTCAAATGGTATTTATTAGTCCCTCCCCCATGCTGCTCTGATTATCCCTTCTCTATGTGAATCAACCCTTTCCGCCTGAGAGCTGGTTAAAGTGATATTTGCAGCTCCGCTGCACACTATCGTCACTTTCAGCCCAGCATCAGTGGAATCACACAGATGTGGATGCAATGACAGTACTCCCTATTGGCTTTGTTGTACAAAGCAGGGAAAGAGAAACCACAGACTGTGACAAGTTTGCCTTGACGTTTCATTTCTTGTGCAACTTTGGAGTCAATTCAGCATGGGAAATGTACAATTTAGCAAAAACAAATAGCAATTTCACAAGGAGGGTAAGACTGTTGGCAGCACCTCAGTTTGAATATGTTATATTTTAAAAGCAGAAAACTCAGTACCAGCTAAAGTGTTTCTCTGAACTGGTTTTGTCCTGCTTCTTCGACTCAGTAAAGAGTAGTAGAGAGTAGAGTTTACTGTTTAGAGGTGCTTTCCAACCACCTCTTTCAACATAATATAGCATGGTTGAATGCTTTTGGGTAGTAATATGGTTAAGATTTAATAAGATACAGGTTTTGTTGTAACTACATAAAGTATACAACTAGAAATAGTGGCTGGAGGAAACAATTTGGCCCTATTAATTCTGCTCCATTAAAAACAATTATTAAATCACACGACTCCCTGTAATATGAAAGGACTGGTAATATTGAAGATCTCACTGGGTCCCAATTGGCAGCTCTACAACTGCGTTTTGCTGCATTAAAGGTACAGTTCTTATGATTTGGTGCCATCTAGTGGTGTGGTTACAGACTGAGTACCTCTCCATTCACTCCTCCAGACTGTGATAGTGAGTCGCCGAGTGCAAAACTGTGCCAACACCGCTGACCTCGCTCAGATCATCCTCACCGTAATGACACTATGATCAACTACCTCACTGGACTGCCACAGTACCTCAGAGCAGATGGATGGGCCTCTGAGGTGGTGACCAGCAACACCGGCGTACCCCAGGGAACCGTTCTGGTACCATTCCTCTTCACACAGCTCTGGCTCCTGCCACCTCCCAAAGTTCTCAGATGACTCCTCCATTGTTGGATGCATCATCGATGACAATGAGGAGGAGTACAGGGGACTGATGGAGAGCTTCATCGCATGGTACAACAGCAACCACCTGAAGCTCAACATCAGCAAGACCAAGGAGCTGGTGGTGGACTACCGGAGGAGCAGGAGGTCTCCTGCCCCAGTCATCATCCTGGGGGAGGAAGTGGAGACAGTGGACTCATAAGTATCTCAGGGTCCAAATCAACAATAAACTGGACTGGTCCCACAACACTGACGCCCTCTTCAGGAAGGGACAGAGCAAGCTGGTCTTCCTGAGGAGACTCAGGTCATTCAGTGTCTGCAGGAAGCTCCTGAAGGCCTTCTACCAGTCTGTGGTGTGCTGGTGGGCTGGCATCAAGGCCGGGGAGGCTAACAGACTCAACAGGCTGGTGAGGAAGGCCCGGTCCTGTGGTTGGACTAGAGCTGGACACTCTGGAGTCAGTGGCTGAGAGGAGGACGAAGGACAACCTGAAATCCATCTTGGACGACCCCTCTCAGCCTCTCCACGATGAGCTGTGGCCGATGGGCAGCTCTTCAGTCAGTCGTTATCCCACCGAGCTGTAGAACCGAGCTGTAGAACCGAGCTGTAGAACCGAGCTGCAGAACCGAGCTGTAGAACCGAGCTGTAGAACCGAGCTGCAGGCGCTCCTTTGTGTCCACCGCCATCAGACTTTACAGCAGCAGCAGGAACCAGGGACTGTCTTTAGACTGAACCCTCACAGGACTCCAGGATATCCATTACTGCTCTACAACTGCTATATTATTTTAATACAACTGATATACTATACTGTATTATATTAATATAACCGCTATAGTATGCTATACCTTGTCATATATCATTATATTATTATATCTTATACTACACTATTGTACCATATTACACTGTTATGTGTACTGCATATTTTTGCACTGCACTTTATATACATATACATATGCACCATATCTGTCACTTTAACTTGCCACTTCACCTCCACTTGGATAATAGCTGTATATGCTTTGTATTTACTTTATTCTTATGTTATTCTACTTTATTTTATTTTTCTACCTATTTTTACTTTTTATACTGTACTACGTGCTATTTTTTGTGTCAGTGCTGCTGTAACACCTGAATTCCCCCCCTGGGGATCAATAAGATAAGATAAGATAAGATAATAAAGTACTATCTTATCTTTTTCTAGGAGCAACGAAGTCAGACAGCGACTGGGGGTACCACAGTTTAACACTAACACTCAGGTTACTCTCACGTTACTGCAGTTTCACAAACGTGTCGGAGAACTTGACCTTCAGGTAATGTAGAAATGTGAAAGGCTCTCTCTAGAGCCAGACTTTGGTTTGTCCACTCTGGGCTACTGTAGAAACATGGCGGTGCAACATGGCAGACTGTGAGGAGGACCCGCTGTCTGCGCAGATATGAAGGGCTTATTCTAAGCTGACAAAAGGAAGAGGGGTGCTACACAGATTGATCCGAAGTCTATTGGCAGGAAAATGACACTCATTAACTGCACTTTATTAATACTTTCAAAGTTTGTGTCCAGTGAATTCACAAGTCAGTGGTGTTAAACTTGAGTCACATCTTGTTTGATTTTGTCCAGCTGAGTTTAAGGTTGTAAAAGTGGAATCAGTCCTGGGACATTAAGTATTTTGCCTACCTGCCCTTGAGGTGGTGTTCTAATTCAACCAGATTTTTATTTGGCTGCTAACGTGAAACAAACAGTAGTTGCTTTTACTACAAAACCATGTTTGGTCGTTGGTCGGGGTGGCGTTATCAGCTGTAACCGCCATGTGCTAGCAGTGGAGAGTGGCGACTGTGAGCAAGCCAGTGGAGGGTATACGCAGGTATACAGTGCATATCCACCTGTGTCTGTGATACCCATCCGTCAGCCAAAAAGCTACTGAACACACTTTAGGAAAGTATATCCTCCTCACTGTGACCACTGCACCACTGAGCATCCCCACATGCACTAACATGCACTAAAAGGCAGCTATGTCAACAAAGCACAGAAAAGCTGTGATTACAACACAAGAGGGAGACTTCGTTCTCTGCTCAGGTAGACATTACTCCTCTAGATCTTCACACAGACAATAGCTGTTTGCTGTTATACCCTATAGACAACCTTTAACTTTATTATGTTGAGACACTTGCAGTAAAGAAGCTAATAGATCGATTTCTGCAAGTACACCAAAACACAAACTTAAGCTGTGCTTTGATTTACCCATATATCACACACATGCACATAATCTGTATAAAATATCACCCACTGTAGAGTTCATGTTAAACTGAAAATGTACATGAAGATTAACAAACTGCTGCTATTGTGTTCCCCATAAATGGTGCATTAACTATTGATATCAAAACTAAAACCATACGTTTAAAGCTGAAGAGCTGCACAACAGACTTGAATCTCGGTGGGATCGGCAGAACTAGTGGCCATTTCACAAAAAAGACAAACATTTGAGTTCATTGTTTTGTTAAAAATATCCAAAATATTGCTTTGTTGAGCATAAACAGCAGTGATTTTGTAGGGCACTGAATAACATTACTTTAACATTATTTTCTTGCGATAATTGGTGCTCTGCACCCACTCACATGTTAAGCTATTCATAGTTTTGCTGTTACGAGTGGTTGTTTCATGACTTGGCTAAATTACATATAAATAAAATTAAAGTTATAGACCTGCATCTCTATTGTGATATGAAATTTTCAGGTATATGAACTTGTGTCAATGTAGCACAGCTCACTTTGCAGGGCATAAATTAAATCTAATAAGTGTACTTAGACACAGCTGAAGTTGATACAAATGTAGTTAGAAAGATCTACATATCTAAAATATCAATATATTTTAAGTTGCCAGTTTATTAGGTACACGTTGGCAAAGCTAATTCTTTATAATACAACAACTGGATTCAACTTCAAGGTTAATTTTGAGGCTGTTATATACTGTGTTTAATTAAGGTGTTTCTATTATTTAGTCTACCCTCATTGATTTAAGCAGTCCTTGGATCAGCGATATCCTTCCTTCTGTTCAACAGCTTCCTGGCACACTGTGGTGTCTTTCTGTTCTCTCACGGGCAGAGTGAAACAACTGTGAAATGACCCGGGCGTTAACACTCACTGAAATGAGTAACATGTACGCCAGCCAGCCACACAAGCTACAAAAAAGGGACGCACAAATAAAAGTTGGAGAGTAAAAACAAAAAATGATGTCAAACAGCGATTTGGAATGAGAGCAGAGTGACAACAGTCTGATCAGCCTATCACTGGTCATTTTTTAATATTGACTAACTATCCCACTCACTGCCTCTGCAAAATGAGCTAACAATGAAAACTACGAATGATTTCCTGTCTGGGAGGCAGGCCGATGTAGACAGAGGGAGGAGGAGACTGAGGGGAAGCTGGGCCGATAACTGGTTAACAACAAGTCCGTTTGGTCCATTAATCTCTCAGCCTGTACTTCACTCTTTCTAAACCAAACTCTTTTTTATTAGTTCTGCCCATTTATCTTTCTTGTGATAAAAAATTTTCTTTCAGGTTGCGTCCATTGGTTTTGTTAGAGTGCCCTCATATTTCCTACCAGGTCAGCACAGCTCACTCAACTCCATCCATCCTTCCATCCATCCATCGTTTGCAGGGTTGGAGGGGCTGGAGCCGATCCCAGCTGAGAGGAGGGGTACACTACACACAGAGACAGACAACCATTCACATTCATGTTCACACCAACAGGCAATTTAGCATCAACAAACAAACCTAACCTGCAATTCTTTCAGGCAACACAGTAGGCCCCTAATGGCCATCATCTATTTTGCTTATAGCAACTAATAATGCCTATTTAAGGGCCTGATAACAGTTGAATCGGTGCGGTGTCCAATCGGTCGTGTTGGACGATAACGCAGAGATAACATGCAAACTGCCCACAGAGGCCAGAGGGCTCAAACCCAGAACCGTGTTGCTTTGACCAGCTGCTAACCACTGCATCACTGAGCAGCCACAGGCCGGATGTCTATTTCTGATCTAAATGTTAAAGAAATGATCTTTTATAACTACTTGTGTTAATAATTTTGACACTTGACACTTTTATTGGATAATAACGTGTGCGTGACCGGAGACTGCCAAGTGCAGCAGAGTTAAAATGAGATAAGATAAAACTTTATTCATCCTGAAGGAAATTCTTGTGCCAGAGATTGCTCAAAATTCACAAAAAAACACAAGTGTACATAAAAAGAGTAAGAAGTTCAAAGTACTATTGTGGAAACGTATTATTCCCAGGGTTAGGGTTCAGTTCAATAGAACGGACGATGCCTTGTAAGAAAAAAACAAGTGAATAAAATAAGTGAGTGAAGTAAAAATAAGTAAGATAAAAACAGCAAGAGGAAGCTGTTGCAGTCTATGAATATTTAAGATAAAATATTATCATACTAACATGTTTCCATTCATTTCTACTGTATTTTAGCAACCGTTTGACTTGAGACAAACAATTAGGATTAGAAAGAACAATTAGGCGTATTTCCATCAGTTAATTTGGAAAGAATAAACTCAGCTACAGTGGTTTGGTCAGTAGATGGCGCTATAGGCCACGCATGGCTGTAATCCACCAGTAAACAGGGAAGAAGAAGAGTCCTGAACCGGAAACAGAACAAGCCGCCTTGGTCACCTTGACATCTACAAGAAAAACCAGAGCATCTTCAGGAATTTGTTTCTTTTGGAAAAGTTTAAACCGTTCCTCCATATCAGTGTTTCATGCCGTCCGGAGATGAAAACCATATAAATATGTGGGATGACGCCGATGACGTCATGTGAGCTGAAGAAGTTTTATCTAATTTGGCCATTCCCATACAGCGTTTACAATCTGATATAAAATGTTCCCCTAACCCTATCCCTGACACATGGCTACTGATGGCTACAAGCATAAAAAGGGCAAGTAAAGTATTTTACAGTACTTTGGAGAAGCATGCGTTCAAGTCGTCCCCACACACTTCTGAAATGTACTGGTGTTATTTTAGACAGCTACATAAATCTTAATTCCTTCCTCTTTCATTCACTCTTTATCTACTTGCTCATTGTTTACATAATTATCGAGGCAGATTTACGGTATTTCACAACTGTACTCCATCTTCACCCAAATATCCCTTCAGAGTAAAATGAAGCACGTCCACACAAACATGCACACAAGTTCCCGTAGTGGACAGAATGGATTTATACACACAAAAAGGTTTTCACTTGTGGATCAATCAACAGCGCCACTCAATCTGAGCTCACAATGTGAGAAAGTGGACCTGGTCAATACAAGCCTTTTGGTTTAATGGAAGAAACAAGGACAGAGGCATGGTGGGACGGACGGACGGACGGACGGACGCACGCACGCAGAGTGCTGGTGAAGTGTAAACCAGCAGTCAGATTTGGAGAGCATCATCAATCTGTATGAGGACACATTCACACCTTCTGAAGCAAAAGTCTAAAGTCGAACGCCGTTGGTAGCACGGCGTGGCTACAACACTCACAACCACAATGAAAACAGGATGACTGGATGGGTGAAAAAGTGAGACAACTTTGTTATCGTCAGATCCTTACCAGTAGTTGAGCTAAACCGATGTCAAGCTTGGCCTGAGGAGGCATTTGGCAAGTAAATCTCCGAAGGCTATCCGCCACACCCAAAACAGTCACATACTACAAAAACTATACTGAGTCTGACACTATGTGTTACTATGCATGTCTAACCAGTGCCACAAAAATGAATGTCTCATGTGCTTCTAGTTTCGCGCTTTGGCTAATCTGCCATTACACCACTAGCTACTTGTAAGCTAATTAGCTATTAGATAAGATAAGATAAGATAAGATGAACCTTTATTAATCCCCGGAGGGAAATTCGTGTGTCTTAGCAGCATCAACAGTACAGATAAATACATTACAGTAAAAAGTAAAAAGTAAAAAGTAAAAGAGAAGGTGCAGTGAATGAAATAAGGTGCAATGAAGAAAATTGACAGTAAAATAAATAACAGTAACAGTAATAAGTAAAGTGCAGCAGGTGGTGAGTATTGTATATGCACAGCATATGTATATGTAATGATATAACTATATGTAATATATACATTTGGAATAAATATGGAGCAGATGATCAGAGTCACATGGGGGTCAGGCCTTGGTTATGGAGCCTGATGGCCACCAAAAGAAAGGACTGACCCAGATGGTTTGTAGTGTGCCGAGGGGGGATCAGTCTCTGGCTGAATGTACTCCTCATCTGGATCAGTTGGTCATAGAGGGGGTGGGAGGGGTTCTTCAGAATAGACTCCAGCTTCCTCCTGGTCCTCCCCTCTGCCACCACCTCCAGACTGTCCAGCTCACATCCAACCACAGACCCAGCCCTCCTCACCAGTTTGTTCAGTTTGTTGGCATCTCTGGTGCTGATGCCACCCCCCCAACATACCACGGCGAAGAACAGAAAGCTGGCTACTACAGACTGGTAGAACATCTGAAGTAGCCTGTTGCACACGTTGAAGGTCCTCAGCCTTCTCAGGAAGAATAGTTTGCTCTGTCCCTTCCTGTAGAGGGCCTCGGAGTTGTTGGACCAGTCCAGTTTACTACTACTACTACTACTACTACTACTCCCTTCCTGTAGAGGCCTCGGAGTTGTTGGACCAGTCCAGTTTATTGTTTAAGTGAACTCCCAGGAACTTGTAGTTGTCCACTACCTCCACCTCCTCCCCACGGATGGTGATGGGAGTAGGGGAGCTCTTCCTCCTCTTCCGGAAGTCCACCACCAGCTCTTTGGTCTTACCAATATTGAGCTGTAGATGGTTGATGTCGCACTACCTTACAAAGTTCTCCACAAGTGTCCTGTACTCCTCCTCGTTGTCATCTGTGATGCAGCCGACGATGGAGGAGTCATCGGAGAACTTCTGCAGGTGGCATGTTCCGGAGTTGAAGCAGAAGTCGGAGGTGTAGATGGTGAACAGGAACGGTGACAGCACAGTTCCCTGGGGAGCACTGGTGTTGCTCACCAGCACGTCAGACAGGCTGCCCTGCAGTCTGACATACTGTGGTCTGCTGGTGAGGTAGTCCGTAATCCAGTCCACCAGGTCCTGGTCCACCTGCATAGCTGAGAGCTTCTCAGCTAGCCGGTGTGGTTGGACTGTATTGAATGCACTGGAGAAGTCGAAGAACATGATTCTCACTGTGCTCTGCGGCTTCTCCAAGTGCGTGTAGGCTCTGTGGAGCATGTAGATGATGGCGTCGTCCACGCCAATGTTTGCCTGGTATGCAAACTGAAGGGGGTCCAGGGAATCACTCACCAGGGGCCTGAGGTGCTGCAGGACCAGTCGCTCCAGGATCTTCATGACGTGTGACGTCAGAGCGACTGGCCTGTAGTCGTTGGGGGTGTTAGGGAGTCCTTTCTTGGGCACTGGGACGATGCAGGAGGTCTTCCAGAGCTGTGGTACCTTCTTCAGCCTGAGAGAGAGGTTGAAGAGGTGCTGGAACGCTCCTGCCAGCTGCCCGGCACATGCCTTGAGCACCCTAGGGTTGATGTTATCAGGCCCCCTGGCCTTGTTAGTGTTCACCCTGGAGAGCTGCTTCATCACTTGGCTAGAGGTGATGACCAGGGATGGTGCTGGTGTTGTTGTGCTGAGAGGGAAGGGGGAGGGGGATGAGGGGTGGGAGAGGTGAAGGCAGGAGGGTGGGGGAAGTGGGGAGTTGAGGATGGGAGGGGGGATGGGAGGGGGGAGGGGTGCTGGGGTTGAAGGGAGGGGAGGAGGCAGGGAGGGTGTTGTGGGGGGAGGGGATGGTGAGGTTAGGATAGGAGAGAGAGGAAGAAGAGGGGGAGAAGGGAGAGGGGGGAGGGGGGCTCCAGAGTTGGTGGGTGGAGGCTCAGGATGTCCTGCTGGGCTGTTGGGGGCCGGATGGTCAAACCTGTTGAAGAACAGGTTTAGCTGGTTTGCCTGTTCCAGCGTCCCCTCCACTGCAGGGCCCGGCTGTTTGTAGCCCGTTATCCTCCTGAAGCCTCCCCACACCTCCCTGGAGCTGCTGGCTTGTAATGTCCCCTCCAGCTTGTCTTTGTAGGCGTCCTTAGCCAGCTGAAGCTCCTTCTTCAGCTCCTTCTGGACAGCCTTGGTCCCCTCTCTGTCCCTGGCCATGAAAGCCCTCTTCTTCCTGTTCAACAGGCTTTTGATGTGCCCTGTGATCCAGGGCTTGTTGTTGGGAAAGCAACGTACCTTTTTGGTGGGTACGATGCTCTCCTCACAGAACCGGGTGTAGTCTGTTATGGTGTGAGAGAGTCCCTCGATGTCCTCACCGTGGACCCTCTCAAACATCCCCCAGTCTGTAGACCTGTAACACTCCCTCAGCTCCTCCTCAACGTCTGTAGACCACTGTTGTACAGTCCTGATGGTGGCGGGCTGTCTCCTGACAACAGGCTTGTATTTAGGTACCAGCCTGATGAGGTTGTGGTCTGATCCTCCGAGGGGGGTAGGGCAGTAGAACTGTATGCCTCCTTAGTGTTGGCATACAGCAGGTCCAGGGTCCTGTTTTCTCTGGTGTTACAGGTTACATACTGGGTGAAGTTAGTTAGTGATTTGGAGACTTTAACATGGTTAAAGTCTCCGTTGATGATAATGAATGAGTCCGGGTGTTTGGTTTGTAGACCGGTGACGGTGGAGCTGATGACGTCACTCGCCTGTGCAGCCACGGCGCCCGGGGGAATATACACAATGACTGTGATGGTGTGTGAGAACTCCCGTGGCAAATAATAAGGCCTCAAACTCACAGCCAGCAGCTCAATGTTGGGAGTGCAGATGCGGTGTTTAACGGAGACGTGATTGGGATTACACCATCGAGAGTTAACAAGCACAGCGAGCCCCCCTCCTTTCCTCTTACCGCTCCGCTGGTCCCTGTCCGCTCTCACTAAGGTGAAGCCGGTCGGCTCCACTAAGCAGTCCGGTGTCGTCCCGTTCAGCCATGTCTCCGTAAAACACAGCAAACTGGCCTCCCTATACTCCCTCTGGCTCCTCACTAGGGCTGAAAGTTCGTCCGTTTTGTTGGCGAGTGAGCGGACATTCCCCATGATGACCGAGGGCAGGACGGGTTTAAAGTTCCTCCGTCTCTCCCTCTTTGCCTTCACCAGAGCGCCGGCTCTGGTTCCTCGTCTCCGTCGCCGTAATTCGGCAGGTAAATCCGCCGGTGGAGCCTCTACCCGGTCCCGAAGGGCGAGGAGCGCTCCGCGTGAATACACCGTCCGACTGCCGGCGGCCGTCTCCATTGTTGTTGCTGTTGTTGCTGTTGTTGTTATTGTTCCTTGGTGGCATGGTCGGGTGAAAAGTTGAGAAAATGCCGAGAAAAAGGACAACTTCTACCAACTATTTACACTGGTGTGTAGTTCTGTTGTTTAGTGAGAGCTACACCCAATAAAAGTGGTAGAAAGTTGTCAAAAGTTATGAAAGTAAGACAAAAAAGAGAAAACAAAGAGAGAGCTGCTAAGACGTGCTGCCACTCCGAAGGCGGCGCAGAAGAGACAGTTTGCAGTATGTGGCAATATTTACAAGGAGTTAAACAAACCTTTAAAAAGGAAAACCCACCGACCAAAAGGAAGACAGAGCACAAACAAAAGGAGGCCTCTTCTTTGAGTTTGTATTCAACATAATGCCCTATGATCTCAATGAAAAGTACTGAAACAGGATGGTCTTAATTAACAGAGACAGAGACAGCAGGACAGAGACAAACTGAATTAACGACAGAGGATTAAATACCAGAAAAAGCCAAAGTGTTTTTTGTCTGACTTCAGAGATTTTCCTAAGGAAGACATTTCACTTAGACCTGAATGGATGACTTGCCTATTAAGCAACTCTCCAGCACTGTATTCCTGTCTCTCTATTTTCCTCCCTCTTTCTGTCTGGTTGGTTATAAATACATGTCAGGCCCAACCAGAGGCTGATGTAAAGCCTGTTTAATGTAAGGTAAGAAGGGCTTAGGGTTAATTTTAATCTTGTTCTCGCTGACACTGGAATCACTTCTGTCTGCTGGCTTCAACCCTGGAGACAAAATACTGTCCCTCATGTATATATCAGCCAACATTTCAGGTCTTAGGTTTTCCACATGCATCCTCTCACTGCTGTACTGTATATATACAGTGTATATTGTTCACATGACACGCCAGATGTTAGAAGCCATTTAGATCAGGGCTGGCAGTTGGCAGGTGACTGGATAAACCATCTGTCAATCAAACCCTTGCTGAAGCCAGTCGGGAGAAGAGCGAAACATCTTTTCTATCTCCGAAAGCCTTCAATGCTGTTCTGTGCGTTTCTTTTAATGAAGTACTGTCCAGCTCTGACAGAATTCGTGCTATTGCAGCATCTATGCTGACCTCGTCAGGAGCTGCCAGTGTTGTTTAGAGCGAACAGTCACCTCTCTGACGTGTCACACAAGCCGAAGCTGAAGCCGGAAGCCGAAGCCAGAAGCCGAAGCTGAAGCCGAAGCCGAAGCCAGAAGCTGAAGCCGAAGCCTTAGCTGCTGGTAGCTTCTCAGGACGCTGACTGATCCCTGGTCTGGCTAGCAGGACACAAACTCACTTTACTCAAGGTAAATATATTGCAAAAACATAAAATACACAAAATTTCCACCAGATAACAACTTGTTTTTGGTCAACATTTTTTATATAGCCTAAATATTTTGATTCAACACAATTTTTTGCAACCAAATTTTCCTTTTATGTGTTTTCATCCTATTAGTGTCATGTTTCAGTCGTTGTTGATGACTGGCGGTATCTTCAGTCGTTGACTTACAAGTTGGCTGTGCATGCACAGCCTGCATGTCAATCACCAGCAACAGACTCCAGGAACCCTGAAATCACAGTCAACTCTGTTCTATCAGGCAAACTCCTCTTAGTCATGGAAGATGCAATATATTCATACCATTCAGTATTTGCTATATTCCTTCTTTACGCATTTCCCTCTGGGGATTAATAAAGGTTCAGCTTATCTTATACCTCTCTTCAGTCTCACTTGTTGTGTCTTTCCCTTTTTCTACACAGCTTTATTTGTTCCATCAGCAGGACTTTCTTCCTCTTTCCTGATTCTCTCTATACTTTTGTCTCCTTCTCACCTCCCCTTTATTTGACTGCCTCTGCTGCTCCCCTTCTCTTTCCTCATATTTCCCTGCATCTCTGCTTCAAGGAATTCAACCACTCAGTCATATCTCTGCTTTCTCTACATACTCATCTTTCCACTCAGCGGTGTTCCTCCTGACAGATATCTAAAGGCAGTGTTTGAGGAGTCACATGACCTTGCTGTGAGTGCTGCTCTTAAGAAGCTTGATAAGCAGCGTCTGCTGAACCGAGGAGCAGCTAACGCAGTGCACTGCTTCTACTGTAATCTAAACTCTGTCATTTCTCATTTAAGCAGCGCTACAATTTGTGTCCAGAAACACTGCCGTGGTAGAATACACAAACACTACACAGAAATAAAAAGACATGAGTCCTACAGACAGCTCTACACAACCTCTTCAACCTCTAACCAAACCTGCAGTACTGAATGATACTCAACCGACATAGGATCACCTTCCTCACAGCAGATTCAGATTCTAACAGGAAAACCAACAAACCTTTCTATATCAATGCATCATCTCTAGTTGTGCTTCAGGCAAACAGAAGTAAAGGTTCACAATAAAAGGAGTCTCATTCCATCCATTCATTCATTCATTATCTGTAAAAACTGGAGCCGATCCCAGCTGACATCGGGTGAAGGTGGGGTTCACCCTGGACAAGTTGCCGGACTATCACAGGGCTGACACATGGAGACATTCACACCTACAGGACATTTAGAGTCAATAATTAACCTGCGTGTCTTTGGACTGTGGGAGGAAACTGGAGAACCTGGAGAAAAGCCATGTTAAAACAGGGAGGACATGCAAAGCCCACACAGAAGTGTACCAAGCTGTGTTGGACCCTATTCCTGTGAGGCCACAGTGCTAACCACTGCACTGCCCTGCCAGCCTTGCTCCATCAGCAAATCACAATGTTTCCTGTTAAAGATGTGGGAGTAAAAGTGATTTGTTGCTTAAAATTAGCAGCTTTTTTTTTTTTTAATAAAGGTGGAATACTACTTGCAAGTGAATGAGCACAAGATGTGCAATGTTGTTCTCAATAACCTGGACCAACTCTGAAATGTGACAGATCTCAAGACGCATTCGGTAAATGAAGTTTAAAATATGAGATCCAAAAAGGCTTCAGTCATAAAAATGATACGTTTTTGTGGTGCAATCGGACTGATTTAGCGCAGCAGGTGGGACTCTACATGTAACCCTGATTGACTATAAAATAAAAGGTAAAGGCAGATTTATTTTCATCACCACAAACTCCCTCATGGTTTGCTAAATCTCATTCGCACTATAACTATACTATACATAACATACTACATTTTCCCTCTAAAACTGACCTTCACAAATGGTATGACAGAAAATCCAGTGGAATACATAATCAACCTCTGCTTAACTTATTATTATTAAAGTTTAGACTCTCATTTGTTTTGTTTTTTTACTCGCGTCATCTTTCTCTCATCTCAAAATATTTAATTAGCATTGTTGGAGGGAGCCTGAGACTTAACCTTTTCATTACCAGCAACTGCTTCTGTGTAATTGCCTTATGCTAGATAAAGAACTTGGACTTGAACATGAATTTAACATGTGTACCCCTATTATTTGTGCGATCCTCCTTTGAATGTACAGTATGTGCAATAAGGAGAGAGGTGCTCCTTGCTAAAAATGTTAATAAATACAGCACATACAGTACATGTCTGGGGCAGAATGGGTGCGATCTGCAGTGGCTTCCGGGGATTGATAAAGGTTCATCTTATCTTATCTTATCTTATCTTATCTGGACTTGGATCCAGCCTGCCATGAACACACATTCAAACATCCAAAAGCCAGGGTTTGTGTCAAATTAAAGATGAATCCATCACCTAATTTAGAGAGAGCTATATCATTTTGAGAGAAATGGTGATGAATCTTTATAGCCTAGAAATGGGAGAATGCTGAATGACTGAATGATGATGGATTATGATATTAAACAGCACGTTTTGGAGATAATCCACAAACTCAAACTACCACCGTGGGCAGAATATAAAGGATATGGGCTGGAGACCATGCGGATGCACCAGCTGCGAGGACACGTTGTCTGCTTGAGGCAGAAGAAGACCACAGGCGTCAGCTCGGGGTAGGGCACAACCAACACACTGGTATCACTACTGTCGTCATCATCATCCTCTTCATCATCATCATCCCCCTCACACTCCTCCTCCTCCTTCTCAATCCTTTCATCCTGAATAATCCCTTCCTCCTCTATTTCCTCCTCCTTTTTCTTGGGACACGGGAGGTGGTAGGGGGAGGGCCTGCGGGGGGAGGAGGAAGTCACGGCATCACGGCTATCGCCCCTGGCTAAGGCTGTTGTTACCCTGGAGACTGTTGTCGCTGACGGTGTTGTTGCTGTTGCAACGCTGGGGCCCTCCTCCGCCTTGCTCGTCATGGCAACACAACAGTCTAGGATGAGAGAAGGAGAGAACATGCAGAGAGAGAAGAATATAAATTTACAAACAACCTCAGGTTACAGAAATATTCACAAACCAGCACTTCATACATCAGCATAAGCAACACTGATCTTACATTCATCCTCACTATGGAGAGAAAACACCGAGCCACGCTGGCCAAAGGTCACGGTCAAAGTTATACAAAGATCACCGTCATGGTGACAGTTGGTACATTAGGAGTGCAAACTGTGGTCAAATGTCAAACACTCTGACACTGAAACACCAAGCCAGCATTTTCAGATTTATCTGGAAACCATTTTGGAAAAGCTCCATTTTTAGTCTGTTTTTTGCTGAAATGTAAAGAACTGTAGATATTTTACTAATTTAACTGGCTTAGTGTGGACACACTGCACAAATAAGACAAAATAATTACAAAAATGTGTAATTCTGACAGCATCAAAAGGGTGAAATGTACCCCTAACTATGCTGCCAAACAAACAGCACCTCATGCTGCTGTGCTAATTGCATGTATTTAAATTGGGAACTCCAGAGAGTCAGTGATTACAGGTCGACCGATTAATCGAATCCTTTACATTTTTTTCATAATCAGCATCGGCCGATGCCAGAGCATATTAAGCCGATTAGCGTGCAGGCGTCGAGTTGATGCTGTGTGACCAGCAGACCTCAGACTTGAAGCCCAGTGGGCTAACCTCTAAAGATGTGTGAGCAGAATACCGTCCTAACAAAGATGTTCAACAATGAAGACAGACAAGCTGTTATGAAACCAGCCATATATATATATATATATATATATATATATATATATATATATATATATACAGTACAGACCAAAAGTTTGGACAGACCTTCTCATTCAAAGTTTTCAGTTTTCTTTCTTATCACCTATATATATATATATATATATATATATATAGGTGATAAGTTGATAAATGAACATAAAAATGAAGACATTAGATAAAACTCTGCTCACACCAAAAAAATGTTTTAATCAAAAACATTCACAATAAACAACAAAAACATCGGCCATGGATGCAGTGACATGAAAAAAATAAGTAAAATAAGATTATATAAGCAAATAATTTCTCCCCTCTCCCTACACAAAGAAAGGGGCAAACTGCACTCAAAGAAAGAGCAGATAGTAAATGATGATGAAAGGATGATGAAATGATGATGAAACGATGATGAAACGATGATGAAACGATGATGAAACGATGAAACGATGATGAAATGATGATGAAATGATGAAACGACGATGAAAGGATGATGGAGCGATGATGAAACGATGATGGAAAGATGAAACGATGACGAAAGGATGATAGAAAAATAATGAAATGATGAAAGGATGATGAAAGGATGATGGAACGATGATGAAATGCTGAAACGATAATGAAATGATGAAATGATGATGAAACAATGATTAAATGATGAAACGATGATGAAAGGATGATGAAATGATGAAACGATGATGAAACTATGATGAAATGCCAACACTACTGTATGCCAACACTAAGGAGGCCTACAGCTCCACTGCCCTGCCCCCCTCGGAGGATCAGACCACAACCTCATCAGGCTGGTACCTAAATACAAGCCTGTTGTTAGGAGACAGCCCGCCACCATCAGGACTGTACAGCAGTGGTCTGCAGACGTTGAGGAGGAGCTGAGGGAGTGTTACAGGACTACAGACTGGGGGATGTTTGAGAGGGTCCATGGTGAGGACATCGAGGTCCTCTCACACCATAACGGACTACATCCGGTTCTGTGAGGAGAGCATCGTACCCACCAAAAAGGTACGTTGCTTTCACAACAACAAGCCCTGGATCACAGGGCACATCAAAACCCTGTTGAACAGGAGAAGAAGAAGAAGAAGATCAACCTTTATTAGTCCCGCGAGGGGAAATTCAACTTTTACACTCTGTTTGTTAACTTATACACGGTACGTGCAGACCCGAAACACACACATGCACATGCATCAATGGAGAGATGTCAGAGTGAGGGGGCTGCTCCTGACAAGCGCCCCGAGCAGTTGGGGGTTTGGTGCCTTGCTCAGGGGCACCTTGGCAGAGGTAAACTGGCACCTCTCCAGCTACCAGTTCACACTCAGTTCTTGGTCCATCGGGACTTGAACCGGTGACCCTCCGGTTCCCAAGCCAACTCCCTACAGACTGAGCTACTGCCGCCCCAAGAGAAGAGGGCTTTCATGGCCAGGGACACAGATGGGACCAAGGCTGTCCAGAAGGAGCTGAAGAAGGAGCTTCAGCTGGCAAAGGACGCCTACAAAGACAAGCTGGAGGGGAAATTACAAGCCAGCAGCTCCAGGGAGTTGTGGGGAGGCTTCAGGAGGATAACGGGCTACAAACAGCCAGGCCCTGCAGTGGAGGGGACGCTGGAACAGGCCAACCAGTTAAACCTGTTCTTCAACAGGTTTGACCATCCGGCCCCCAAGAGCCCAGCAGGACATCCTGAACCTCCCCCCTCCCCCTCTTCTTCCTCTCTCTCCTATCCTAACCTCTCCATCCCCTCCCTTCAACTCATGCTCCACAGAGCTTACACGCACCTGGAGAAGCCGCAGAGCACAGTGAGAATCATGTTCTTTGACTTCTCCAGTGCATTCAATACAGTCCAACCACACCGGCTAGCTGAGAAGCTCTCAGCTACAAGCCAGACCAGGTAGACCAGGACCTGGTGGACTGGATTACGGACTACCTCACCAGCAGACCACTACCTCACCAGCAGACCACAGTATGTCAGACTGCAGGGCAGCCTGTCTGACGTGCTGGTGAGCAACACCGCTGCTCCCCAGGGAACTGTGCTGTCACCGTTCCTGTTCTCCACCTACACCTCCGACTTCTGCTTCAACTCCCAACATGCCTCCTGCAGGAGTTCTCCGAGGACTCCTCCATCGTCGGCTGCATCACAGACGACAACGAGGAGGAGTACAGGACCCTTGTGGAGAACTTCGTGAGGTCGTGCGACACCAACCACCTCCAGCTCAATATTGGTCAGACCAAAGAGCTGGTGGTGGATTTCTGGAGGAGGAGGAAGAGCTCCCCTACTCCCATCACCATCCGTGGGGAGGAGGTGGAGGTGATGGACAACTACAAGTTCCTGGGAGTTCACTTAAACAATAAACTGGACTGGTCCAACAACTCCGAGGCCTCTACAGGAAGGGAGTAGTAGTAGTAGTAGTAGTAGTAGTAGTAGTAGTAAACTGGACTGGTCCAACAACTCCGAGGCCTCTACAGGAAGGGACAGAGCAAACTATTTTTCCTGAGAAGGCTGAGGACCTTCAATGTGTGCAACAGGCTACTCCAGATGTTTTACCAGTCTGTAGTAGCAGTAGTAGTAGCAGTAGTAGTACATGTGCAACAGGCTACTCCAGATGGAAGGAAGAAGAAGAAGATGAACCTTTATTAATCCCCATAGGGAAATTCAGTTTTTTTTTTTTTTTTTTTTTTTTTTTTTTTACACTCTGTTGTTAATTTAACACAGTACACATACCTGCAGTAATGGAGAGATGTCAGAGTGAGGGGGCTGCTCCTGACAAGCGCCCCGAGCAGTTGGGGGTTTGGTGCCTTGCTCAGGGGCACCTCGGCAGTGCCCAAGAGGTAAACTGGCACCTCTCCAGTAACCAGTTGGTCTTGGTCCATGTTGGGACTTGAACCGGTGACCCTCCGATTCCTAAACCAACTCCCGACGGACTGAGCTACTGCCGCCCCCAATGTTTTACCAGTAGCAGCTTCCTGGTCTTTGCCGTGGTATGTTGGGGGGGCGGCATCAGCACCAGGGATGCCACCAAACTTAACAAACTGGTGAAGAGGGCTGGGTCTGTGGTTGGATGCAACTGGTCCAGATAAGGAGTCCATTCAGCCAGAGACCGATCCCCCCTCGGCCCACTACAAACCGTCTGGGTCAGTCCTTTCTGTTGGTGGCCATCAGGCTCCAGAACCAAGGTCTGAACCAGAACCAAGGTCTGAACCAGAACCAAGGCCTGACCCCCATGTGACTCTGATCATCTGCTCCGTATTTATTCCAAATGTATATAATTACATATAATTATATAATTACATATATATATGCTGTGCATATACAATACTCACCACCTGCTGCACTTTACTTATTACTGTTACTTATTTATTTTATTGTCAACTCTCTTCATTGCACCTTCTCTTTTAATTTTTACTATACTGTATTTATCTGTACTGTGTTGATGCTGCTACGACACCCGAATTTCCCTCCGGGGATTAATAAAGGTTCATCTTATCTTATCTTATCTTAAATGATGATGGAACGATGATGAAACGATGATGGAACTATGATGGAACGATGATGAAAAGATGATGGAACGATGATGAAAGGATGATGAAATGATGATGAAACGATGGTGAAACGATGATGAAACGATGATGAAATGATGATGAAACGATGAAAGGATGATGAAATGATGATGAAACGATGATGGAACGATGAAAGGATGATGAAATGATGATGAAACGATGAAATGATGATGAAACGATGATGGAACGATGAAAGGATGATGAAATGATGATGAAACGATGAAATGATGATGAAATGATGATGGAACGATGATGAAACGATGATGGAACGATGAAAGGATGATGAAATGATGATGAAAGGATGATGAAATGATGATGAAAGGATGATGAAATGATGATGAAACGTTGATGGAACGATGATGAAATGATGAAATGATGAAACGATGATGGAACGATGATGAAATGATTATGAAACGATGATGGAACGATGATGAAATGATGATGGAACGATGATGAAATGATGAAATGATGAAACGATGATGGAACGATGATGAAATGATTATGAAACGATGATGGAACGATGATGAAATGATGATGGAACGATGATGAAACGATGATGGAACGATGATGAAATGATGATGGAACGATGATGAAACGATGATGGAACGATGATGAAATGATGAAATGATGTGTGATTCCAACACAGCCTCACAGCAGTTTGCGAAAGTCACAAAATCTTATAGACAAGAATTTCCTTTTTTATTCTCACAACCAGCACGACTTTCAACAACGGATTTTTGTGTATTTTCCTATGAATGTACAGTAACGTGTCAATTTCTGCTCCAGTCTTTTCACAATAAAACTACTTAGGTTTCTAATAATAATAATACATTTTATTTGTAGAGCACATTTCAAGCCCAAAGCACAGAGTGCATTCCAAGTAAAAAACAACATAGACAACAGAATAAAATAGCACATAAATAATGAAATAAAAACAAAACAATTGGTAAATAAAGAAACATGCATTACATATTCATACAATCACATATGCACATACAGTACATGTGCTCTGACAACATACCACTTATCTAGGTTTAGGAAAAGATGGTGGTTTTGGACTGAAATAACTTTGGAAGTGCTGTAACTTAAGTACAGAAGTTATGTGACAAATCAAAGCTGATCTCTAACAGCGATCTCTGGGGAGAAATTCACCCGTCAACCCCGACCTCCACTTTTTATACTTCCCAGTTCACATTTATGTGGATTACATACAAACTGATTTTGTGTCAACCATCACGAAAATAATCTACAATTTGTGTGTATGTACACAAATCAATTCTTTACATTTTGTGGCTATTTGGACCAGATGTCCATGATGCTTTCACCGTAGAGTTTTATGGTGTAAACATAAAAACTGACACAAAACTCCTCACAAATCAAATCAGGTTTTGTGATAATCTAATCTCTTTCATTTGAGTTATTGCACTTTAAGCCAAGGGACCCAGATGACATGCGTCATTTCTCAAGGCGTGATCACTGGAAGACACTAGAGACAGAGGACTAGGGGAGTACAAAAGAGAGAAGGGAGGAAAGAGAAGTGACGAGTAAAGAAAGAGAGTCAGAGGAATCAATACTGTGCAGCAGGAGAGTGAACAGAAGGAACAGGAGTCCTGATATGATATCATGGTATGATATGGTCCTGAGTGGGTCCTGCTGCCCATGGATTTCCAATGAGTGAGCCATAAGAGCTACTGAGAGACGAGAGCTTCCAGAGGTAGAGGAAGAGGTACAGTATACTCTATGTATTTTGTTTTTATGACTACAAAAGAAAGAAAGTTGACAAAAGACGATTCATTTGTGTTTATTACCCGGTCAATATGGAATCAGACCGTTAGTGGCCAAGAAAGAGCAGCATCAACTCACTACAGCTTGCCTTACATCCTCACAACAGAGGGAAAGAAACCAACTAATTAGAGCAGAGATATGAGGGAAATATCCTGATACACAGACAAGATAAGATAGACGTGTACTGTATGTTACTAAATCAGAGCAGGGACTGATAATAAAGGAGTTCTTAATGCAAGAAAGATCAGCATCTGGCAGAGTAATCATCGAGTCACTGGTGAGATAACATAAAACTTTATTGAACCCTGTGGGGGAAATTAGCTTGTTGCAGCAGCAGAGTAATAGGATCCCTGCAAGAAAAAAAGACAACTAGGACATAAAAATAAGTACTGTATGGACTAGAAGCAAAAACTAATGAATACATAAAAAACAGAATGTGAACAGTTTTATACAACCTGCACTATGTGGCTGACAATTAAAACAAATGAACTGTTGATCAGCGGCATTGATGGTCCCGCTGTACATGTTGTATTACTGTCAATCACTGGTACTTATTTCATTAAAGGGATTCTGACATCTTGGAAAAGATGTTTCCTCTCGCTGAGAGTTAGACGAGAAGTTGGATACCATTCTCAGGTATGAAGCTGGTACCGATCTGCTTAGGACCAGGAGAAAACCGGGTTGTATGCTTAGTGAGTGATCAACGGTGAGAAGGACTTTCAGTTTGACTTTTTGATCCTACGCAGTCGATTTTCTGGGAGAACTTTGTAGTGACTGGTGTATGAAAACTCATGCATATTAATTTGATTCTGTTTATCGGGCCCCCCAAATATCAAACCATTCCTTTACAGCAATAATCTCAAAGATTTTCATATAAACAAAAAAGCTGAGTCACTATCATACCATATTGAGCCTATGGCCCACTGATGAAGGGAGCTGCAGTACTATGACCTGGCTGTCTGTGGTGACCACGCAAACAGAAAATAGGAGAGAATGGACGTTGCTATTGAAATCAGCATAGCAGGATGGTCAGAGCTGCAGCCTTTTTAAGTGCACCGTTGCCATAGAAACCATTAGCTGATTTCCTCCAAAACTGAGCAGTAACGTTACGAGGCACGTAGAAAATGTAAATGGGTCATATTGAACAACTTAATGCTTCATTCACTCTTATTGCAGTCACTATTGCCAGAATGACACATTTGTTTAGTTGATTTTCCATAACCAGTGCAGCATTGAAGCATGGTGGAAATAGCAAGACAGCTAGAGAGCGGACAGCTGGCTGGTTAGCTCTCGTGCCGGTCCCGCCAGGCAGGACAATGGTGGCTAGCAGTAGCCCCGGGTCTGACCGATCCCTCCGCCTGGGGATAAGCTCCCAAACCAACTAGCTAGCCAGCTGTCTCAATTCCCGCCCCTGGCGAGCTGTGACCACACATTTCATGTGTCACCATAACAATTAACAACAATCTCCATTTTCTTTTGTACAAGTCAAATTACTACAACGAACAGTTCAACTACCGTTGTAATCCGGTTATTTCTATGGCGGACGATGTCTGGGAAGGGAGAGCCACAAAACCACTTGCTTACTGTCATCGGTGCCATTGGAGAGAAAGAAATAAAGATCTTTGTGACTGTAACGTTCGTCGGGGGAAGGAACAACGATGCATTACTTAAAAAAATAATTATGGAGCAGAGCGAGTAATATTCTGAGATAAAACTGGGATTTAAAGTCGGGAAATACAAGAAAAAATATCTAATATTCTTTCTGACTTCCTCGTAAATTTATGACTTTAATCTCCGAAATTCTGACTTTTTTCACTAAAAACTACCACCTCCCCGCCTCTGTAATGTGTATTTATTTATTTATTTATTTATTTATTTATTTACATATATTTTACGTAGAAAGGCCACTAAAGGAAGGGAGGATTCATGCCTGGGTCAAAAGCTGTATTGCAACAATACTTGCTATAATATGCATTAAATGTCAGATATGAGTGTTTTACTCAAGAAGCCATTCAGCAACATGCTGTTTAGAGTCACAGCCCATTTTCAAGACTCAACAGCAGGTGTGTGATTACCTGCAGGCTGTGAACAGAACATACTATTTGTGTTTTGCTTTCTTTTTCTGAATGGGGCCCTCGGCGTACGGTCCTAAAAGTTTTCCAAACAACACAAATGGTGCGATATGAAGCTCAACGGATTTATGTCCAGAGGCTGCAAATCAACCAGCTCTGCAGACGACAGTGTGGCAGAAAACACTGTACAAAGGGAGTGCATCTGGCCGGCATTTTCCAATTAAAAAGTCCTTTTCCTAGTAAAAATGCAAAGTGCAGGAGTCGGTGACACATCCCAGCTCATTTGAGCCACTGGGACAGGCTAGCTGCTGTTTACTGTCCGCGGAAACACACTGATTTGGCTTCACTGCTGTTTGCGGCTGTTGTGAAATGTGAAATGTCCTTTACAGCTGAAGCAAGTAAAGTAGTTTATGTCGTGAATGTGTAAACAAGTTTCAGACTTAATTTGTTGGGGAGTTAATTTACTACTTTTAGGCACAGAGGAACTTATAAAAGTGTGATTGCTCTGCGTCATCAATAAACTGCATAATGGGGCCATTTGCTGCCCTGTTTTATTCTGATTTTCAGCTTATTTCTGCCTATTCCCTGCACACTGGCTGGTACGACTCAATGCCTGAAAGTGATGCTGAACATGTCACAGACCACGAGCAGCCGGAAGAAGCAGTGAGGTGACTTTGGCTCTCCACCTTCACCATTGAATGGACTCATGATGGAAATTACAGGCAAGATAACTGGTCACATCCATCAAGGTTGCGATAAAAATCGTCATCAATCAAAATGACTAAAAATTTTCCGGTCTTTCTCAATCACCATTAGAGTAAAATGACTGATATGTGAGTTCGAGTGGATGTTTCATCCAGACGATGATCACATGGAAAAAACCTTTGAGAAAGGCAGAAAAAAACGAAGTATGTTGGACTCAAGTGGGATTCACTTTATATCATATATGTCACCTATGTTTGTGCCGCAGATCCAGAGCTCCATGAATTAATTAAACCCATAGAACAAGAAACTTAATGGTCAGTTAAGTTAACGATCAGACTCCCAAATCATTAACCCTGAGGTGTTCACTAAAACTGTAATGCATCATGGGGCATGACTCCCACTAATCTGTCAGGCCGATTTCAGCCTAAAAACAATCACATCTTGTTGGTGTACTGCAAGACAAATGTCAACAGATTCTGAGAAGCCAAAGGCTATGCAAAAATATGTCATTATGTAATTATACAGAGGAAGAAAACACACACACACTAACTAACGTCAATGCCACTGACCTGAAAAAAATAATCAATTTAAAACATGGTGGTCTCCGTGCATGTCTACCACCTTGTTAAATGGAACTAATGATCCATGTTACTGAATCACACTGCTGAATGATGGTTGCAATTTCACAAGGACACAACAGACAGTGGCTGTTAAATAATGTTTTATTTTAGCCCCTGTTTTTCCCCTACAGCGTGAACAGCCAATAAATCACACCTTACTGCAAAGGTGAGACCAAGTCATTAGCTGCGTTTACATGGACACAAATAATCAGAATAATGGCCCAATCAGATTAAAAATGCTCCATGTAAACACATCAATCAGAAGATTCTGATCCGATACGGCCCAATCGGAAAGAAATTTCACTCTGACTGAGAGAGGTGGTTTATGCCGATCGTTGTTCCGATCGGCGTCCACGTACACACCCATTCGGATCACGTCTTCCTGGTTGGGTTTATTATCTCCACTGAGCATGTGCGCTACATCAGCGTGACGCAAGACAGACAATGCGGCGTTTGTTTACAACACAGGAGGAAGTCCAGCTGCTTCTTCTACTATTTCTGAAAAATGAAACAACTCTGCACATACCCAAAGGATTTATTCAGATTAAACGCTCAGTGTATGTATACGCTCATGTCGTGTCCTCAAACGGTCCACATGTGAGGAGGACGTCTCAGCGGCGTCTCGGCTAGAGAATCCAGGTCTGCACAGTTCATGGCAGCAACAGACAGTGAAAGTGATCTTCTGACTGCATTCTGACATCATCTCAGCAACATAACTTAACTTTGACTACACTTGAAAATGTCATGGGCATGAAAAGAAGTCAAGATGTATTTTACACGATTGTATATTATTTTATTTTTGGTTGTAGACTTGGTTGAACTGAGAGGTTGTGTGGTCTGAGTACTGTAGGAGTCGATTGTTGTCATTATCATGTTGATGTGTGACATTTACAGTAAATTTGGCTGAGCAGAGGTGTGTGTGATAGTGGGAGGAAGGGATGGCGCTAGTTCATGTGTACGATGAGGCTCAATGCAGTAATACAGTAAAAAATGTGGCTCTGAGTCTCTGACTGGTTGGCCACCCCTGCTCTCAAATAATCACAGCACTACTACTACTACTACATCCTGGTAACTAGAGACCTAGCTACACTGACTACTATTACTACTACTACATCCTGGTAACTAGAGACCTAGAGCATTCAGAGGATGGATGGCTTTCCTAGCTACACTGACTACTACTACTACTACTACTACTTCTACATCCTGGTAACTAGAGACCTAGAGCATTCAGAGGGTGGATGGCTTTCCTAGCTACACTGACTACTACTACTACTACTACTACTTCTACATCCTGGTAACTAGAGACCTAGAGCATTCAGAGGATGGATGGCTTTCCTAGCTACACTGACTACTACTACTACTACTACTACTACTACAACATCCTGGTAACTAGACACCTAGAGCATTCAGAGGGTGGATGGCTTTCCTAGCTACACTGACTACTACTACTACTACTACTTCTACATCCTGGTAACTAGAGACCTAGAGCATTCAGAGGATAGATGGCTACAGTGACTGCTACTACTACTACTACATCCTGGTAACTAGAGACCTAGCTACACTGACTACTACTACTACTACTACTACTACATCCTGGTAACTAGAGACCTAGCTACACTGACTACTACTACTACTACTACTACTACATCCTGGTAACTAGCGACCTAGCTACACTGACTACTACTACTACTACCACATCCTGGTAACTAGAGACCTAGCTACATTGACTACTACTACTACTGCTACTACTACATCCTAGTAACTAGAGATCTAGCTACACTGACTACTACTACTACTACTACTACTACTACTACTACATCCTGGTAACTAGACACCTAGCTTCACTGACTACTACTACTACCACTACTACTACTACTACATCGTGGTAACTAGAGACCTAGCTACACTGACTACTACTACTACTACATCCTGGTAACTAGAGACCTAGCTACACTGACTACTACTACTACTACTACTACTACATCCTGGTAACTAGAGACCTAGCTACACTGACTACTACTACTACTACTACATCCTGGTAACTAGAGACCTAGCTACACTGACTACTACTACTACTACTACTACTACTATCCTGGTAACTAGAGACCTAGAGCATTCAGAGGATGGATGGCTTTCCTAGCTACACTGACTACTACTACTACTACTACTACTTCTACATCCTGGTAACTAGAGACCTAGAGCATTCAGAGGGTGGATGGCTTTCCTAGCTACACTGACTACTACTACTACTACTACTACTTCTACATCCTGGTAACTAGAGACCTAGAGCATTCAGAGGATGGATGGCTTTCCTAGCTACACTGACTACTACTACTACTACTACTACTACTACTACTACTACTTCTACATCCTGGTAACTAGAGACCTAGAGCATTCAGAGGATAGATGGCTACACTGACTGCTACTACTACTACTACATCCTGGTAACTAGAGACCTAGCTACACTGACTACTACTACTACTACTACTACTACATCCTGGTAACTAGCGACCTAGCTACACTGACTACTACTACTACTACTACATCCTGGTAACTAGAGACCTAGCTACATTGACTACTACTACTACTGCTACTACTACATCCTGGTAACTAGAGATCTAGCTACACTGACTACTACTACTACTACTACTCCTACTACTACATCCTGGTAACTAGAGACCTAGCTACACTGACTACTACTACTACTACATCCTGGTAACTAGACACCTAGCTTCACTGACTACTACTACTACCACTACTACTACTACTACATCGTGGTAACTAGAGACCTATCTACACTGACTACTACTACTACTACTACTACTACATCCTGGTAACTAGAGACTTAGCTACACTGACTACTACTACTACTACTACTACATCCTGGTAACTAGAGACCTAGCTACACTGACTACTACTACTACTACTACTACTACATCCTGGTAACTAGAGACCTAGCTACACTGACTACTACTACTACTACTACTACTACATCCTGGTAACTAGAGACCTAGCTACACTGACTACTACTACTACTACTACTACTACTACTACATCCTGGTAACTAGAAACCTAGGTTCACTGACTACTACTACTAATACTACATCCTGGTAACTAGAGACCTAGCTACACTGACTACTACTACTACTACTACTACTACGTCCTGGTAACTAGAGACCTAGCTACACTGACTACTACTATGACTACTAC